>JARHVA010009592.1:62500-167500 GCA_037957365.1 Torreya grandis | reverse complement strand
TTTAGATGTTGGTCCTTTCCTATACTCACGCCATATGGACATTGGGGTAATCTACCTATATGATCATGATACTTCCAAGTTATATCATTGTATGGTATCTCTACATTTTTTTTTTTTTGAGATCATATACATACTTACACATGCCTTTATCAATGGTTATATCTTAAACATGGTATTTGATATCCTATGCACTTGATATTTTTTACTAACACATTTGATCCATGGGATACTATGATATGTTTATGCCAATTGCTTATGCTTTGCTATATGCACTTCCTTAAATGTCTTCCTTTGTTATTGTCTTTCTTATTTGATTATTTGAATATGTTCTTTTTTTTTGTCTCCCCTATTCCTATGTACGCTTTCATTAACATTTGAATATATCATTTTTTTTCTTATATACATTTCAAAATATAATCCTCACTTTTATGTGCATTTCTCTAAGCCATGTATATTCAATTATGAGGCATTTGAACATGCCCCTTATTTACAATCTCTTTTGACCATTGCCTTTTGACATAATCTTGAGTAATATTGTGTGTGTGTGTGTGCGTTTGATTTTATTTTTGATATTAAAATATTAATATTTAGATGTTTCTAGATCGATAGAATGCATCTTAGGCCTTCATGTGATCACATTGTCCTATGTACTTCAATGTTAGATTTACTTAGATATGTTCTTTTATATTATACATAGTTCCATTCACAGATTATACATCTATATTATCATTTTAAGGTGAGGTAAATAATGGTTTATATTATTACCTCACCTTGAAAGGGGGAATATCATTTGGAGAATTTCATATAGGCATGTTATTCACATTTGGCAAAGTTTACATATTTAGTGGGGAACATCATATAAGCATATCTTCCACAAATTCACAGTTTCATATATAGTGGGGAAATGATTTAAAATCATGTTATACACACTTATTTAGTAACTTTTTACTTATATTAATTATTAGACTCAATGACGGTATGCCATTTAGGCTTGGATTCCACACATTCATAATTTCAGATTCAATGGGGCATGTTTTAGAGGCATGTTCTCCACACTCATTCAGTATTTGGCACAATTTTAAGATTCGATGGTGGAATGTTTAGGAATCATGTCATCCATGCTGGCACTTATTTTATTTTTCATTTTTTTCCATATATAGTTGATACATCCTTTGGAAACATGTTCTCCACACTTGCATAGTTTCTAAATTGGCCAAAACACATATTTATATAATTTATATTCATAGTTCTATCATAATTATATACATTGGTACCATTCTTATAAAAGGTTTCAAAATGAGACATATGTAGGGTGCATATTCTATTCAATGTGCACTAATATTAAAAATCATAAATAGTTTCATATTTAAAAACATTCCTAGGTATTGTCATCACCCACCAAGATGTACTTTTACGCACTGATACTCAGGATGCACCTTTATGAAATGTATTGAGGCAATCTAAAATAGTAGTTGGTTCACTTTTGATATGATTGAGGTTATTAAATAACTAAATATTTCTAAATTTTTAGGTTGGGCTTGATTGTATCATTTATCCTTACCAATTTGATAATATGAGTCAACTTTGCTTACTCATGCTCACTAAGTTATAAGTATGATTAGGGTACATGGTCAAGATAATTGAACTAATAAGTGGAAACTCACCTTTGCCCCAATGTTTAGGGAATTTTCATTCTAATATCTCTCATTATCTCATTAGATATTTTCACCTTCAAACTTTATATATATATATATATATATCTCAGTTTTAGAGCCTTAGAATGATACATCTTTCAAATCAACTTGCCAATATGCAAGGTAGTTTACATCGATACACAGGGATACTCTTAAAACATCATTTTTAAATTTCAATATTTTAAAATACTTTAAATTCCATATTATATACACTAATTATGTACTATAATGTGTTCTTTATAGCATCTTAATCACCAACAAAGCACTCAAGATGGACTCAGGCAAAAATAAAGTTTGTTATACATACACAAGTACACATTATTTTATTTTAAGCTAGAAATTTTATTACTAGATTAAAGAGGAGAAATATAGAAACTATTTTAAATATTATATATCACCTTGGTATTATACACTTAAAAAAATAGACCTTGGTTACCCCTCTCAGTTTTGGACCTTTTTCACTTTTCAAAGTCTTGAATCTACTCTATCTTGTGTGCCTTGTCTTATCTCTTAGTTAGACCCCTCTTATGTTGATGAACTAGACATTATATATTTTCCAAAATGTTTAAAACCATCTTATCTTCCACCTCTATAATTTATGATTTTGTACATAATTTAATTCTCCCTAGACACTAAAATCAAGGATAGACACTTGCTTTGATTCTCGTGTCTTGCTCCGATGCAAGTGTCTAGTACCCTAAAGTCATCCAATTTTCAAATGAAACATATTCTAATGGTTTTTATAAGTGATTTAATGTGAATTATTTATCCAAATTGATTGATATAAATAAAATATCAACCATCATTCAATCATCACCTAGAAACTTATTACCTAGTATAGACCAAGGTAACTTATCAAAATCATTTAATCAAGCACTTAATAAATCAAAGTTTTCCTATTTTATCCTATTTAAATACATTCATAGGTACAACACACATATGTTTTAATTACTAAAATATCAGCCAAAGATCTCAATTTTCCAAGTTATAGGCTAGGTCACTATTCTACTTACTTTTCATATATTGCATGATTCACACAAAATCTAACAAATATGAGCAAACTAAATTAGTCTAAGGCCCTATTCATAGTATTAGATATGTAACTATCACTCATTTATAGATGGGTACTTGGGTTGAACTCAACATTATATTACCACGAACCCATTTTACCCAAGGTCACCATGAAGATGAAGAACTAGGGTTTTGAAAAATTATGAGGAGAAAAAGTCTATGAACCAAATCTCAATGCATCAAAGTGAAGGTGAATTCAAACCCAAAAGTATTTTGGTGGTTGAATCCTTTTCTAGTAAGTATTTTGTACATGAAAATTATATCATATTCAAATAGTATCATCTATGAATTTGTCCTAGGCTAATGATAGTGTCCACAACTCCAAAAGCACGCAATCTAGAATCTAACATTTATTCCAGAATCATATTCTAGTCTTCTTCTTGTCTATTCTATAGACAAAATTGAATTAACAGTGTATTTAGATAAGTACATTAATTATTTTTAATTTCCACATCTAACATAGTATAATAAATTTAGTATGTGTTTGTATCTAAGTTTAACACCCAATTGGACTATGTTATAGATAGTTTATCATCCATGTGCCTTAGAATATGTCTACCCCTTTGACCCTATATGCCTCAATATAAAATCCAATTTATGGTTAAACACAAACCACCAAAATTGTTACATATTCCATCTAAACATTCTTTGAAAAAAATTATCCCTTAGGCACTCAAAAAAGACTTGGGATTAACTCTCTTGGTGTTTTTGGTGTGCATTACACTATACATTCCTACATAATCTTTTCAAAATTTAAATTATGATGTATAATATTAAAGAAATAAAAATGCATATAAAATTCAACATGGATCTTATGACAACATGTGATGCATGTTTGGTTTATTTTAACATAAAAATACTTGCACATCTTAAATGACATTTGGTTAATTATAACTTACCTGTTACATTTTTTACTAATGTTTTTATAAAATTATGTTTGGGTTATGTCCAACAATTTTTTTGCATCTGGCTCATGGTCATTTGAAAATTTTCTACTTTTAATAACAAATTTCATATTATGTGAGATCCTTATATTTCCATGATATATTTTTTCAATCAAATGTCTTATTCCTTCAACTAGTACCTGGTATATTCATGGGAGTCCACCACTAAATTCCTAATAATCTATGAGTAAAGGGTCATCAAGTTTGATTCTTCTTTTTATGGATTTAATTATTTTTTTCCTATTGAAGTTTAGGGTTGTACATGTTTATAGGATTTGTTATTTCTCATCTTGCCACATTACTATCTTTTCTTCATATTTTATTACCTATTGTATTAAATGCATTAATTAGATTCTTTACCATTGCATTATTTATCCCCTCTAGATTGCTTATTCTTAACCTTAAGTTAAGAATCATAGGACCCATTTTTTTCATTTGCATTAATTAAAAAATTAGTTGACATTGTAGTTTATGCATTTTCTTCTCAAATGCATAGTCTTGCACACATTGAGTATGAACTTTAACTATTATTGTTAACATTTTACCTTGTATAGGTTAGAATATTTTTTTTATCTATTTTATTAAAATACCTAGGTATTTATAAAATTATCCTTTAAAGTGTTAGTGCATGGGATACATTATTTTAAGATTTAGTGGTGTTATTACTTAAACCATACAAGGGATATTCAAATACTTTTTAACATTAGACTCTATAGGTGATGTAAATTCCTCTTCAATAGGATAAAGATGAATTGGGGTCATTACATGATGTTCATTATCATCACACTAAAAAACATTATTATGGATGGATATTTCATTATGTTGTGTTTGTCCATCTATTTCATCATTCAATTTAAATTCATTAGTTAAATGTTCTACATATTGAAATTCATTATTCAAAAAGGATTAATTAACTCTTATTTCATTTTAAGCTATATATAAAATAAATTCCATGGAATTAAGTATGTTATTTAAAATTAAAATATAACTTGGTGTGGAATAATTAACTTCACCTTGTCATTATTTCTTTATTTTTCTCTCCTATCTTCAATTTTTTTAATTTTTCAACTCCTTAATCAGTGTTTTAAGGTGACTAACTACCCCCATAATCTATCTACCTACCCCCATGATCTATATTTATGTTTTGAAGTCAAATAAAAATAAAAATGGAAGAGTTTATACTCATTGAGACAAAATAAATGAATAATTTAAATACTATTAGTAGTAAAAAAGAGCTCCAAGATTGTAAAATGAAAAATTGATAAAGAAAAATTTGTAGATAAAATAGTTTGTATTGATGTTTTTATGGACTACAAATGGCATGAACCCTCTTAAGTAACATACATGCCATTTTTAGAGGTATATTTTTATGTAATAGTGCATTTATTAAATATTTTTACTTTTAAATAGGGTGCACACCATTTGTAGAAGGAAATACACCATTTTATAAAGAATTACACCCTGTCCAATGAAATTTTAGAGTTATATAAAGGGTGTAAACCATTTATAAAGGGTGCACATACTTTTAAAAATGGATTTGATGATATATAAGACTTTTTCTTAGACATTTTTTGAGTTTCCCTCAAGAATTGGATTGTTTTTAGGCTTGGGGGGTTTGAACCTACCATAAAACCTAGTCATATATCAACCAAATTTATGTGGTTCTTATGTCTTTATAGACACAATTGAGTTCAAATATTTATGTATTTAAACAGAAACATTATATAATTTTGTAAGGAGGAAAACATAGGTTTTGAATATCTAATTTTATTAATGTTAAATCATTATTTATAATTATTTATAAATTTTGCTTAACATACCCTTTTACGGTTCATGCATATATCATTAAAAATAGTTTAATAAATTTTTAGTTATTCATAACATTTTTATAAAAATTATATCTCAAAAATTTACACATCCTCAGCTATACTTTGAAACAAATTTTGTTCATACACTATTACTTTCAAGTTTATAGCTTTATTGACTTGTAAAATTATTTAAAACACACACACACACACACACACACACACACACACACACATGTTAAAAATTTAATAAAAAATATTATCAACAATATATAACATTTATTATATCTATATATGAAATTTCATATAACAATTCATTTGTTTAATTGAAAAAAGTGTGTCTGTACACATTAAATCCACTTTTTTTAAAACAAAAACATAATATTGGACCCCAAATTTTGACTAAGTATTTTGGAAATTTGGCATGGAACCGACACAATATGAAAGGATCATAGCATATAAAGAATATGGAGTGGAACTATACCAGCAGAGAAGGACCATGGCATAGAACCAATGAGGCACAAAAGAACAAGGGTGTAGAATCACCAAGCAAAAAGAAGACCCAGTTAAACATGGTATATAACTATGAGCAACCCAAAAGCATAGGACTTAAAACATCAACAAAAGACTTGGGGAGTGAATTGGAAGTGAAATATGCTTTAGGAGCGATTATCAAGGGCCATCCATACCTTATCCACAATGAGTTTTGCATCGGCCCCCAAAGAGGTAAACACATGGAAGTAATGATCTAATATAGGGGCACAAAGGCCCAGGTCCTTAGGGGAACACAATTTATAGATTACCATGACTCTCAGTCCATAAAGAGTTTTTTGGCTAATCACTCATGTCATTTATTATATAACTAATTGGTTAGGGAGAAGAAAGTATAAATGTCACCATATGAAATCATTGTAAGGTGATGGATATTGGATATCATTTTACTAAGGTATAATATAGAGATACAGATATTAAAGTCAGCTTGGATGTAAAATGTCAGTTATGCATTTGATTATAGGCTTGCATTGAGTAACTTATAGTTGTAACTAATTATGATATTTATGCAACTTGTACCTTTATAATTTACATCACAATTTATCAACTTAATGGTGTTTAACCTAATAATTATGGTTGTTAAACTTAATCAAATAAGGGAAAAAGTGGTGTATTTATTTTTATTTGTAAATTCTAATTAAATATAATTTATAACTCAAGTATATGACTGGTATGTTACTTCACAACATAACCCACATGAACCTATATCTTTCTATGCACTTTGAGTGAGTGTGGAAGACCATAGTCTTGTGTGAAGGGAAACATACTAGCTCCTTGGGGACAGAATTCAGTACTTGAAATGTTTTTAAAGATTAAAAACCCAACATTTTGGTTTCATTACCAAGACATGTAGTAATTATTGTATAGTAATGGAATATTCTTGAATGTAACATCCTTTAAAGTGTTGAACAATGGATTACTAGGGTCAAGTAAAATTTTGTAGATCCTTATCTTAAACTAAGATTTTTGCACATCAATCGATGGAAAAAAATATCTATAGTGTATTATACAAAAAATTATTTGTTGAAATTCATATTCATTTGGATTCTTGGATATCTACTTGTGCTCAAGGTTTATCACAAAAATATGACATAAGATAGTCTTGGATGTTAGAATGACAAAGAGCTTTATCATGACTAGGAACACCATGGACATGATCTGTTAATATCTGATGGAGAGGAGTTTTAAATAGCTACATTCTAAAGTATGTTGTAACCACTTACTCTTGTCTTGAAGAAGCTAAGTTTCATTTCCTTATAAAACCATGTCGTTTATATATTAGACATTCTCCACTAGAAGTCAAGAAGTTGTTCATTGACTATGGACTTAAAACTATGTTAATGGAGAGCTAAATCCATTCTTTCATGATATACACATTTGGAATGGGAATAGAGAAGTGTTGGTAAAGGATTTAAGGTTCAAAATTTTAGGCAGTTAGTGGGCATTACAAAATTGAAAATATGATGAAGCTTAGTAGAGGATCATAGGAGTAAGTGATGCATAAAGGGACCAGGAGAACTTAGGATGTGTTGTTAGGATCCACAAAGAAGTGGAAACACATAAATAAGACTCCATCACTTTCAAACCATGCCCCATGACACTTTTATTAGATGAAGGATAAACTAACTAGACAACAAAAATATAATAACCAAGTTTTAACCACCCACGTTCCCCAACCATAATTCACAATCATGATTTTGAACTAGATGAATTATGTTTACATAATTGTCATAAAGATAGTGTGCAATCAGAAAATGATCCTATAAGAGACATTGTAGCTGAGCCAATTATAACTCATATTAAATTAACACTTTATTTTCCTCTTTAAATGAATTTCATGTCTTAACTTAGGATTTTGGTGGACTTGGTATTCATAGTGGATAAAGTACAGGCCCAAATCTTATTAGTCCACTAGCTACCATGCCCCATAGCATGGGTATTATTTATGGTGGTGCTCAAGGTAGACTAAGAGGTCACATGAGAGGAAGTGGTGGACTTCCCCTTCAAGGGATATTATTTGGGGGTTCTTAATAGCCATTATCACAAACATCTCAGCTACCAATAGTATATTATTAAATGATGCTTCATCTACCTAAAAATTGAGTTGTAGATAATGTTTCAGAACCTATCCATAAGTGTGAACTCATTTAGAGGGTGTGAGGCATCACTTCTTCTGATCAAAAGGACATAAAATTTCATGAATACACTTTTGGAGAGAGAACATAATTTTTATAGTAATTTTTACCCTCAACAAGTGTTAATTGACTATGATCAGCTCAAAATGGCATTTTTTTAGGAATTTGACATTCTAAAATTCGTGAAACAAAGTATTACCATAGTGAAAGAAATAAAGTAGGAGCTCAAAAAAATTCTATGAGAATATGATGCATGGTTCAAAACACTTTTTTTTAAATTATCATTTTAAATAAATTTTGCTCAGTGTGCATAATGATTCTTGGGAGGTTTTCTACTTCCTTTTTGATGAACACTATCCTATAAGACCTTCACTAGCCCAAATAAAGCTTTGTAAGCTGCCCTCTAAACTAAATCTATTGGTAGTATTGACCTTTGGATTATTCATTTCATGGAAGCCCAAATATATTTAATGGTATCACAACTTGAAAAACTAGCTACAAATAATACGTATGATACTCATAATGGTCTTTGGTGTATTGATTATGAGTTTGAAGGACATAACCAAAACAACTACTCGTGAAAAAACATACTCACTATACTGAAGCAATCATGTGAAATTTTCCATGAAGAGCACTACGTATGTTGTTTTCCTATATTATAGAGATACACATTCAAGGGTGTATGTATATTTCAAAATATGCAATTCTTACATCCATGACAAAAATGATTGTCAGCTAATTAGTGATATCCATGAAGCACATGTGCATAATACATGGCAAACCTTTGTGTCTAAAAATCAATATAATGTTGGATATCATGGCTGAGGTAGAAGTAAAGGATGAGGAAGTGTTTATTTTCCACTAAGAACATGTTATACGTGTGGATCACCAGACCAATATCAAAGGGATTATCCATTTTATCTAACCTATGTTTTCTGTAAAAAGGAGCATCGATTGAAAGAATGACCTAACCTATACATGGCCATCACTAAGGAGAGAAATGAAAAAAGTGTAGGTATGATTCACATTTAGAAACCACACTGGTGCCCATGCTCAATCACCCTAATAGATCAACAGGTGAATGTTACTACACATAGTAGTGGATAATCTCAGTCTACATCAACTCATATTGAAAAAGCACATCATAAAGAGCCTCAAGTGAGGAAGTATATTGATACCCAACAATAAAAGGATGTACTCCAAGAAACTATGACACTGGTATGAGAACTAAAAGGATAAATTTAGTTTTTTAAGGACCAAGAAGAAACACAACATGTAGATATGTATAAAGTAATAAAGCCTCAAAACATGGCATGAGATGATTTTTAAGATCTTTGTAAGCATATGCTAGATGAAGACATTATCCCAAAAATACGTATTTGGTTTAAGAATCAGGTACAAGAACCAACTAACACTCAACCTCAATTGACTTGGAAAACTAATGATCATCATTTAAATCATGCTCGATGGCAAGATACCCATGTTCCTCCTAGCCTTCAAGAGGATAAATAAATACTAGTGAATGGTGCCATCAATGGTTGGGTGATTCGAGACATTTTAGCTAACATTGGTGTTGAGGTTCACGTCCTCACCAAATATACATGGTGTAAAATGACTAGTATGGTATTACAACCATCACCACGTGTATTCTTTATGGCTAATGAAACTTTTGATCTACCAGTTAGTGTCCTCAATAATGTAATGGTGGACATCCTTGGATTGCCTTTTAAAGCTTATTTGGAGGTTCTTAAGTTAGTAGAGGTAAATGATTTTCTATCTCTATTGGGATGACCTTAGTGTTATGAAAATAATACAGACTTAAGTTTCAAAAACATTACATCAATTTTGAGAATGTTGATTAACACATTGTTATTCTTTTAGATCAAGCACATGGGCATGTATACATAGAACAAGTTAATGTGGACAAAGATATTAACCACATATATTATTTCATATCCAAAGATGGTGAACAACATGATCCTACTCTTAATGTCATCCTTTGATGGATGGACACTCAATCCCTTTCTGATACTACAAGCAAACGTTGTAATTATTAGGCCCATAGTGACTATGACCTCACTGGAAGACTATACAGTTCCATTGGTAGTTGTGAAAACAATCTATGATAGTATCATAAATGTCATAGGTTTTTTATCCTTATTAATATTCAAATCATGAGGGTACCAATGATGGATGCACCATTAGAAACAATTGATGAAGCTCCATGGTTTTAAAGAAATATGGAATTACGTGACTTTTTTTATCACCTTGAAGAATTTTATAATTATAACAATGATTGAATATCATCATTAGTTCACCTCTTTGATGGTAATACTATAAGATGGTCATGAACCCACAATGATTGAATTCTCAATTTGGATCAAGTATGCTCTACTTTTAATCACTGGTTTCATCATGGTAACCATGTCAAGAGAATAATAAATTATAACAGATTGCAAGAACTTGAACCCCATATAAAGGCTTTTGAATCCATGTAGAGAGATGAATATTATTTCCTACTACAATAACTATGGGTACATGATTTCTATGGAACATTATGAACATGGGTGATAGCATGGGATGTATGAACTCAACATTATCTTATTCCTCTACAAGAATGGATGTACACCTCACTCTTTAGGCCATACACAAAACAATGGTTGGTGACCCTAATACAACTGAAGATCACCTGTGATATATCCATGATGTCCAAAAATAACATCTAGTTCTCTTCAATGAACCATCTGCCCAACCTGATCTTCTGCCAGACCCAATTTTTTATTAGGAATGGTGTGAAAATATATGGTAGGGAAACATAAAATGGTATTTCAAGTAAATTAAGGTGAAGGGTCTAACCAACCTAATCCATTGGAAAACCATTTAGATGTCCTTACTAATTATGGTTCATGAATTATTCATGATACTGGTCATGATGTAGACAATCCTTACTCTAAACCAATTCAAACTATCCAGTGCAACATCGGTATAGAGGAAGAGCCAAAAAGAAATAATGTATAAAATTACTAGACTTACACAAAAGATTCAAAGATATTTGAATTAATAAAATAATACCAAGATGTCTTCTCATGAAGCTAAAGTGAGATGAAAGGTGTTCATCCTTCTCTAAGAAAAATTCATATCAAACTAGTTGATGGTGTTCAACCAATCAAAAAAAGTCTATATAGGATGAATCCAAATCTATGAGTATGCATAAAGGAAGATATTGATAGTATGTTTTGCACTAGAGTGATCACCCCAATTCATGAATAAGAGTGGTTCAGTCCCATGGTGATAAGTATAAAAAAAAGATTGATGCATTATAATTTGCATTGATTACCAGATACTTAATGCATCTATCATTATTGATCACTTTTGGAAACCATTAATAGAGTAAATACTTCAATGTGTCACTAGGTGTGAAATATATACTTTCACAAATAGATTCTTTGGGTACCATTAGTTACATATCGTTGAGGAGGATCAACCTAAAACTACATTTTTTAATGAATGGGGATCATTTACATATACTATCATGCCTTCTGGGTTGAAGAATGCACCTAATGTGATTTCATGCATAGTCATTGATGCCTTTAAAGGCTTCATCCATAAATTTATTGAAGTCTTATTGGATGACTAGATAATCTATGGCTTGGTTAAGGACTATTACTCTAATCTACAACTCATGCTTGAGCATTGTCGAGTCCTACAAATATCATTAAATCTAAATAAGTGTATTTTTTCTACACCTTTTGATGTTATTCTAGGACACATTATTTTCAATGATGGACTTTTTGTAGACAAAGCAAAAGTATCTATCATTCTTTTCCTCATAGAATCAATGTCTTAGTGTGAATTTCATGATTTCTTAAGACATACAAGTTATTATAGTAAATTCATTCGTGGATATGAAAATATTATCGTACCTCTTGACAAACTCTTAAACATAATGAGCACTTCATTTGGACTAATTAATTATAAGGAGAATTTGAGGCCTTAAAGGAAAATATGGTTAACACTCCAATCTTATAGTTCCTTGATTAGACAAAAACATTCCATGTCCATGTTAATGATTCTAGGATGGCAGTTGGTGTAATGCTTACATAACCAAGTGAAGGTTACTGATGAGCCCCAAAAATATCATGTTTTTTTCCTCATATATCATACTCATCCTTATTATTTATCATGCCTTTGAGTTACTTTCCCATAAATTTTCTATCCTCAAACAACCATAATCTTGAAAATAGCATCATGTTCTCATAATCTTTGAATAGTTAGAACTTTGTATTGAAGTCAAGTATATAATAGTTATCTTTTACTATAAGACGTTTTTATCTATAAAATTTTTTAAAGATGTTTTCAAGAAATAGGTATATACAACAGACCATCTTGCAACAAAAGGGATCTCATCATGTAGACACATCCTGGAGCCACTACATAACTAAATCCGTAGATAAACATAATTTGATTCCTAGTCCAATGACTTATAGAATTGATAATAACCTCCATGGAGCATAATAAGGATGTGCTTGAAAAATAAATGTAAACACTAAAAAACTACATATTTTTAGATGTTGAAATGCCTAAAACCCCTACTCGACCCTGAAGCTAGTTAACCACCTAGTTGACTTAGCCCTCTTATTAAATTACTAACTTAAATTCTTAATTCACCCCTTTTTAACCCATCTTCTTTTAAAACCTCAGCCATAAAAAGTCAACCTAACCATAAATGGTTAGCCTAACCATCGATGGTCAAGTCTCGAAGATAGCCTTAAAGCTATAAAGTAGTACTAGATGTATGAGATAAGCATAGATGCATCTAACAACTTCTATTTTGTGATGTAAACTAAATTTAAAGCATCATAATTAGTAACTTTCTCCTTTATAAAATTATCAACTTCTTCCTACATATTTAGTAACTTTATCCTATAAAAAGATAGAATTAGGAGAAGAAAGGCATCCAAAAATCTAACAATCCAACATTTAAGATTTCTTGCATAATGGTATCTAACATGCCTCCAACAAGGAAGAAACATCAATAGAGACCCAAACCTCTATTGGAATCACTCTTGAAGTCCAAAGTATTGTCACTCTATCCAAATTCATTTAGCCTCCCACCATCAAGCTATAGGTACCTCTTCTTTGTTTCCTTTGATTTATATTCCATTTCTTACCCACTTGCCTTATCAAACCCATCAGTATCTTATTTTCCACTCCCCTAATCCATAACAAACCTCTTTTTTCCTAATTACCCAATCTATAATTTTCTAGAATCACATAGGTAACTGTTGATAGTTAGCTCAACCATTGATGGTCACCCCAACCATCGATGGTCACCCCAACCATCGATGGTCACCCCAACCATCGATGGTCACCCCAACCATCGATGGTCACCCAACCACCGATGATTAGCCCAATCACCGATGTTTCACCTAACTATCGATGGTCAGTGTGGTGAAAAACAACAGTAGGCTATTTTCACCCCCTTGACCTTAAACAAACCTTATTTTTTATGATCATGCATGTTTACTTAGACTTTTTTGATTTTTTGAGCCTGACCCCAACTATCTTAGCATGAGTATTGACTCACTTTTTCTATATTTAGTCATTTTGTTTAACAATAAATTTAATTTCATATTATATTATGTGAATTTAATGTATGGTTATTTAATGCAATTTTCCTTTCTTTTCATTTATATCATCTTAATTGTTATAAATAGTGGATTGACAGCCTCCTAACAATCATACACTTCTTGGATCTAGCTCACGCTAGACAATCCACTCAACCATCCATCTAACAACCCCTTTTCTAGTGTATTTCTTATTCTCAAGTTATTCATTTTGTGCCAAAGAGGAGTTCTCACTATCATCTGGACCATGCATGTTTATTTACTAGGTTTTCTTCTACACACCCTATTACTAGTTTTATTAATTGTTTCCAAATTAAGAAATGAGTAAAAATTACCCTGAAACATTTTGGCACACTAGGTGGGACCTAGAATCCCTTTTTCTTTCTTTATTGTATGCTCATCAAATGAAATCTTAAATTTATTTTTGGACTTAAAATAAACTTTTTGCATACATTGATTCCTTACTTGATTTAGTTCATCTAATAACTTAAAGGCAAAGCAATTAATCATAGTTTTCACACTTGTTATCACACACTTATCCAAACCACATAACCAATAAACACATGAAATCATACTTGAGACAAGGCCTAATTAGGATTACATCATCTAATGGTAAACTCTACCATTTCCCTACAATCCTACTTGGAGGCCATTACCAAGGGGAGAACCAACTTAGCTCTCTGGCTGAGTATAAACTCTAAAATTCAATATATTTTTGCTAAACACATGATTCCCCTATCACTACAGTGTGTGAAGTGAGGGTTGAGGACCCAATACTAGGCCATGTAATAAATTAGAACACACATTTCTCTCTTAAGCACTTGAACATAACCTAAAACCAAACTTAGATTTCCTCTTCAGTACCTGATCTACAATCCATATTTATGTTTCACACTTCATAAGGCATAAGCCAAAAGTGATCTAAAAGGAACCCTACGTTTAAACACACTTGTAGTTTATGTTTGGATTGCCTTGAGTTATTTTCTTTTTCTTGCTCTTTGTTTGAGGTTCGAGTTTCATCATTTCTTATTTCCTCTCATGGTCTTTACTAGACAATAGATGAGGAATCAAACTAACCAACAACCACCTTATTCTTATTCTATAGAGTATAATTTTGATGTTGAGGTTTCCCCTCATTTTTCTCCCCTACCTACTAGGTTTTAGATTATTATTGAGGGTGATGCAGATTTTGCTACCTTCCTCGATAACAACCTCATGGATGTTCAATATTACCTTAACAACTTATCTAATCGTACCTCTCTTTTTCTGGTTCCTTTTATAGATCCTCCTTATGGTATGCCTCCCCATATTTTTGTGGGTACCACCTTAGCCCAACCCATGATTACCCAAGCCTCTTCTTATTCCTATATCCCATCTACTACCACTCCCCAAACTCCATCCAACATCCCAATGAACAACCAAATACCTACCACCCCAACCAATACCTCCAACATTGGATCAACTTTGCCTCTCATTACCTACACCCCTATTTACACCATTACCCTTAGTTCAACCAACCCACCCATTTCACCCTCACTTTAGAATTTCGTACTTTCCATACCCCAAACACTTCCACCTATTAGCACTAGAGTTACCACCCACCAACATCCAACTAGAACTTTCATACCCCCAACCCAATATACGTCCATTTTTCCATCCACCAACCCAAAAATACATCTAACCCAACCCATATCAACCTCCCAACAAGTACCCATGACATCTTACCCATATGTTTCTAACCCACAAGGATACATAGTATCTTCTACCCAATTGTTTGTGTCAATCAATCCTTATGTGGCACTATCCCAACCTATTATGACCACTTACTGATATATGGATTCTTCAACACCTTCTACCACTGATCCATACATTTTTGCCACCTAACCTTAATAAAATTTACTATCAAATTATGTAGCTTCTAAACCTCAGACAGATTTAGTCAAAATGTTAATCAACAAGATGACCAACCTAGAGTCATCTATCTTTGGGTCTCATAACCTTTTATCTTATGATCAAATATGTAATGAACACATCCATCCATTTGTCCCTATCCATGCATATCCTCCTCAATGGGAATTTATTAGGTTTTCTAAGTTCCAAGGTAAGGAGGACCCCCAACAACATTTGAGAACATTTCAAAATTCTTGTTATTTGATTGCATATTAGGATGATCTCCTCCTTAATACCTTCCCCATGTCCTTATCAAGACCAATTGTTGATTGGTATAGTTATCTCAAAAGAACTCCATCTGTTCATTCTCCCAACTAGCCTAAACCTTTTTAGAATACTTCTCTATCAACATATCTTAAAAAGCTTCAATTATTGGCCTCTATTACATTAATCAATTTGATGATGAATCGATTGTTGGTTTTGTATCTAAATGGAGAGGTATCATCAACCAAGTTTCTTTTCCATTACCCCAACCTAATTTTATTATGTTCTTCTCTCGAGGTTCTGCCAAACATATTACCCCCACTCTTCAAGTTCAAACTTTCAAAACTTTTGATGAGGCATTCACCATGGCTTGTAAACTTAAAAACCAAGCCATTCATGAAGGGAAATTGAAAATACAGAACAAGAATTCTAGATTTAAATCCAATGACCCTCCTTCCACCAAAACCACTAACCAATCCAACCATCCTAATACTAAATCAAAATCATCTACAAAGTCATTGGTCCTCAAAATTGCTCCACCTCTAATTATAAACCAACCACATCAAACCAATTCTTCCAACCCTTCCTACCAAAAAAACTAAAGTCAATGTTGAGCCCCAACAAAATAATATATTCCCATAGGAGAATCTTATGCATAAAATTTGGAAAAAATTATTAGAGATAACCTCATCTAGCTTCCACCTATCAAACCACCCCAACAATTTGATGCATCTCACCCTGTGCCTAGCTAGTACAATGAGAATGGCCATTGTGGCTTTCACTGAGTTATTGAACATGACATAGTTAAATGCAATACCTTCAAAAGTCTTGTCAAAAGATTAATCAATCATGGAGAAATTGCATTTGATAATCCTAATACACCTCCTAATCAGTCCCTTGAAATCTTCCACAAACCTTTTCCTAATCATTCTCCTTCTACCCATCACCATGACAACCAACTAGAATCATCTCACACTCATGAGGCACATACCATCAACGTTATTACTAGTGAGCACATTATTGACGAGACCACTATCACAACTACTTCTTCCTCCATTCCATTTATGGAAGTAGTAAACTCACCTCCTATTCCTTTGGATACCCAAATAAAGGAATCAACTATCCCTCTCTCTTCACTTGATGATCCCTTAGCTCGATCTACCTCTTTTTTGATGGAAACACCAAAGGAGATATCCTATGATTTAACAATTTATTATTCTTCCACTCCACCCCTTGAAGTTGTATAACTACCCTCCATTCCTTGATGCATCCAAACAAAGGAAGAAACCGTGTTTGTTACTTCACTTAAGGACACTACACCTACCTCCCCCATAATATAACCATCCATTCCATCTTTGGAAACCATCCCACATGATAAGGTTACCTCATCCACCCAACCAAAAACTTTGGAATCCCCTATCAAGAATAAATACATAGTAACCATTCCCTCTTCTCCACCTAAGGGCTTAATATTTGAAACTAATGACCAAGGAACCAAACCCATCTACAAGCGCTTTTCTAGACTAGTCCAATGTTTAGAGTTCACCTATCATTTAGGGTTCCCTTACCAAAATAAATCTCAATCCTCAACCTCACTTAAATCCACCCTTACACCCATTATTACCACTCCACCAAATACCTCATCTTACATAAATATAGGTGAACCATCCCAACCACCTCCATTTAACATTTCCAGATCACCTTATGCCTCCCTTACCAAACTAGTTAAGAATCTAGGAATTCTTCCCACACATAGTCAAACTCACCCCTCTTTGAAGTTTATGTCCACCAAATAAACCCACAACTAAACCAATTAAGAAGGTATATTTTCCCAAACCTCAACCTTGAAGTAAACCCATATGACCTCCTTCCCAATTACCTTCTATTTAGGGATCCCATACTTCTACTATCCCAATTACCTATTCTTCCTCTAGTAAACCATCTCCTTTTTTTCTACCTATGTCTATCCCTACCAAATCATCTAGTTCTCCTTCATTCTTAACGAACCTATCCACCTCTAATTTCTAATCTCTCTTCATCCAAATCTTCCACTTTCAAATAATTTACCCTGAAGCCAACCATAAGTAATCAATCCCAACAACCCATAAAAACTATTCTACCACCTAAAAATTATAAGGTGAATACTGCATCTAAGAAGGGTCCCATCCCTCAAACTATAAACCCATTACCTCCAACACCTTTACAGGAATATTACTCAACTATCCTAAAAAGTCTATTTCAAACCTCTTTCATTAGCTTACCACCTATCAAACCATTCTACCCTTCCAATACCAAACCATCTAAGTTAAATAATAAGCTGATTTGTGCATATCATAGGGCATCGAGACATGACATAGAGAACTACAAAGCTCTCCAAGTGCTTGGTCATAGCCTATATGATGAGGATGATATGTTATCAGATGAACCCCTTTTATCACCATTACCAATCCAACCATAAACTCAACCTATCCAACATTTACCTACTCCCCCACTCTCACCCAAGAATGAGGAGGAGGAACCAAAGCAACCATCAAAATTTAAAAATTCCCCCATCTACACTATTCATATGGTTACCTGATCTTGGGCACAATGTAAAGATAAGGGAAAAGCCACCTTAAACATACTCTTCAACCCCTCAACCTTCTCACCAAAGCCAAACACCTACACCTTCACCTATGCCACCACCAAATCCCAAAGTATCAATTTTGGGACCCTCTCCCTCCAACCCATCTGAATCCATCCAACATATCATGTTGAAATAGCTTTACAAAAAATCAATAAAAATGAGCCATTGTGAATTGAACACATCACCCGCCATTGTTAGGTATTGATAGAGGATCTATAATCTATAAAGGTTCAACTAGATTATCCTCAACCTCTTACACCCTTTGTTGGAGCCCTCCAATGTTATACCCTTATCACATTTTAGGATTCTTAAATACCCCCTATTCATCCTAAGGATTTTGATCCTCCCATATTTATAACCACCTACATCAATCAAACCCACATCGAAAGGGTTATGATTGATGGAGGAGCTAACATCAATATCATATCCTCCTATGCTTATGACCAAATTTAGATGCCAAAGAACATCATGTCAAAACGTAATGTGGTCCTTCACTCCTTTAATGATACCATGACCACTACCTTGGGATAGTTGTCCTCCATAACTGCTTGGGACCTTGTACCATTCCAAAACTATTTTACATTATATAGAGCAAGTTTTAATACAACATGTCAATTTGATGCTCTTGGATCCATGCCATGAGTTATGTCCCTTCTACCTTACATTTTTGTGTCAAAATTGAGCATGAATGATAAGTTATGACCATCAAGCTGACCCTAGTCCTTTTACCTCTTCCAATATGACATACTGGCCAAATGGTGTTCCAATTCTTTCCTTATCCACCTCACACTCAACTAATAACAATGATACCTCACCGACATTCAAAACCAACAACACACCCTCCTTCAATAGTGATGAAGCTTCAACTAGCTCATCTATCCATTTGTCCCAAATTCCCATAGAGGACCCCTTGGAATCCACATTCCAACATCTCTCTCTTGGGGAGTATCATCTTTTAGTCTTGGATACTTTCCCTACTCCATAAGAGTATGGTAACCTCAAACATGACACTTCATATGGTCACAACATTAGAACATTCATCCCTTTTAGGATCCCCAAAAATAAAATAAATTTCATCTACGGGGGACATGACCATCTGATTCTAGCTCCTACTACCACTCCTCATATCCAACCATTCACTTCTGACTTCTCTTATCTCAACAATCTAGACTTTTCTAAAGCTTAACTTTACAATTGTTATTGGAAGGGGTTTGGTCTTGGCCATTATGAATAGGGACCTCATGAGTTATCAATATTCAAAACTCAAAAACTACATGAGTTATTCATCCTTGGGTTTGTACCATCAGAAGAACCCACCTCATAACATCCCATCACCACCATCGATGAATATGCTTTATCCTCACCAAGCCTATCTCCCTCAAAATATAAGGACCTCAATATCATCCCATTTAATTTTTTTTATCAATACCATTATTTTGGGGCCCATGACCTACCAAAAGGATGGCCAACTAAAACCTTTCCTCTCATCTATCCCAAAATGATAGAGAAAGATTCTCTTACATCAAGACCATCCAATATCAGGATGATTATTCCATTCTCACCTACCTCAATGTGAGGGATTATTATATCCATAAATTCCTTCTTCCTAAGAACAAAACCATGCTGAATGAATATACTATTGATGTCATCCTAAGTACTTAAGATAACCCCTATATCATTAAGATCAGCCAATCTTTAAATTCCATGGAGCAACAAGATTACCCTTCTCTCCTTCATGACCATAACATAGAATTTGCTTTGTTCTATTAGGACATGCCCAAAATTGACCCTTATATTACCCTCCACAACATTTTCATCCATCATGAGGTTAAGCCAATGTGATAAAAGCTTCATTGGATGCATCCTCGCATATCCCTTCTTGTTAAAGAAGAACTTCAACGTCTCTTATCCATTAACTTCATTTACCCCATTGATTATCCACAATGGGTTTATAACACTATTCCCATCATCAAAACCATAGTGGGAATTCACCTAAATATTGAATTTCATGACATCATTCTCTCTTGCCCAAAGGATGACTTTCTTTTACCGAACATTGACCAATTTTTTGATCTTATAATTGGCCATGAAATGTTATCACTTGTTGACAATTTCTTATGATATAATTAGATCATGGTTGTCCCCAAAGATCAGCATAAAACTTCCATTATCACTGCATGGGGACCTCTATAACATCACGCCATTTGATCTAAAAAATGCTAGAACAACCTATCAACATACCATGACCTACATCTTTCATGATCTCATCCATAAAATTGTAGAGGACTATGTGGATGATATCCTTGATTAATATAAACACCACAAGGATCACTTAACCATTCTCACAATTATATTTGACTGAATAATCCATTATCATGTCAAGTTTAACGCCAAGAAATGTATTTTTGGGGTCTTATCAAGAAAGCTTCTTGGATTTATCATTTCTATTCAAAGAATCAAAATAGACCTTCCCAAAGTTAGAGAAATCTTGGAGATGGCTCCTCCTACTAACCTTAATCATCTCCATAGCCTACATGGGAAGATCCAATCCATCTAATGCTTCATCTCTCAGTTATCATATAGATGTCAACCCTTTCACCATTTCCTCAAGAAGGACACCTCTTTTAAGTATACCAAGGACTATCAACAAGCCTTCGATTCAATCAAGGAGTACCTTATCTCTCCACCTATCCTCATCCCTCCTAAATAATACCATCCTTTCTACCATTACATCTCTACCAATAACCATTTCTTAGGGGCAATACTCACTCAACATGATGAACAAAATAAAGAGGAAGCCATCTATTACATTAGTCATACACTTATAGAACATGAGACTCAATATACCCATCCTAAAAAACTTTGCATTGCCTTAGAATTTGTGGCCTCAAAACTTTGTCACTACCTTCTCAATCATAAAAATTATGCCATTACTAATACTGACCCACTCAAATATATTCACTCTAAACCATACCAAAACCAACATATGGCTAAGTGGTTTATGCTCCTAGCTGAGTTTGATCTTGAATTCCTTTAGTAAAATTATATTAAGGGTAAATTCAATGCCAACAAATGGTTGGAGCTCCTATACTAGACAATCTACCACTCTCTTCTACATTAATTCACAAGTCCATCACAACTCTTCCCTAGGAGGAATGCACCTACCAAATGACCATGTTTTTTTATGGATCCAAATGCCACCATGGTGGGGGTACCAAAGTTAGTCTCATTACCCTTAATGATGAACCTCTTCCCTTCTCCTTTAAACTTGAATTTAAATGCACCAATAATGTGGTAGAATATGAATCCCTAGTTATAGGTCTCCAAACCACTCTAGCCTTAGGAGTGAAAATAATTAAGATCTTTGGCAACTCCCAATTGGTCATCAACCAGGTCAATGGATCTTATCAATGTAAAAATGATGTCTTATTGAATTAAAAACAACTCATAGATGTAATCTTAACATCATTTGATCATTAACTTATCCAATTAGTTATTTGATCTACCAATAAATTCATAGATATTATGGCTTTCATTGCTTCTTAAATCCCATCTCAGTCTATCCAATCTAAACTATTCATCACTATCCATCATTTTATCACACCCTCATATATTAGTTTTGACCTTCCTACTATTTGTAGTGTGGAAGCATCTCCTTCCAACATTTGGTATGACTAAATTTTTAACTACCTTAGCCTCAACATTGTTCCTACCAACATTTTGAAGAATTCCCAAAGAACCTTTGTTCAGAGAAACTCTCGTTACACCATACTAGGGGAAATCCTTTATAAACATGGCTTAAATGGCCTCCTTCTCCCTTGTCTATGCAGTCATAAATATTCCCACACTATCAAGGAAACACATGAAATAATCTATGGGGGATGCTCTAGTGGTCTAGCTATTGTTAAACATATCCTTCACCTTGGATACTATTAGCCCACCCTCAATTAGGACTGTTGTGATTAGTTAAAGAAGTGTGTAAAATGTCAACAACATGCTAACTTACATCACACACTGGATCATGGCCTTCAATTATCTAAAGACTATTAATCCTTTTTGTAATGGGGTCTCAATCTTATTAGGGAAATCAATCCTCATTCTTCACAATGATACTAATCTATCATTACCACCACCAAATATTTCACCAAGTGGGTGGAAACCATTCCTTTTATCTCAACCAAAGATGAAAAGATTATCAACATCATCAATTACCATATCATATATTGCTTTGGTGTTCCTCATAAGATCATCCTTGATAATGGTAAATACTTAAAAAAAAGAACTTACAAGATCTTTGTGATGCTTCTAGCATCAAGTTAATCTTTTCCTCACCCTATCATCCATAATTAAATGGATAGGTAAAAGGTTTAAACAAAATCCTCTATAGAATGCTAACCAAAGTAGTAAGTGATTCAAGTTGAGATTGACACTTGCACATCCCCTTCACTTTATGGGCCTATCACACTAGAATTCAAACCTCTACAGGTACTACCCATTTCTCTCTTATCTTTAGAGTTTAGGAAGTCCTACCTCTCAAAGTCTAGATTCCTTCTCTTCACATATCTTTGCAGGAGATCCTTTCTAAAAGTGATTATCAATAGGAATGTCTCACATGTCTTGAAATACTCTATGAACATCACCTCATATCCATTAATAATCTTTGTGTTTATTAAAAACAAATCAAAAGCACTTACAAAAAACACTTGAAAGAGTGGGAATTCAATATTGGAAACCTAGTCCTTAAAGAAAACCAACATTTAACTAATAAGAGGAAAAGAAAAAAAGACAAGTTTGATTATAATTAGCTTGGACCCTACATCATAAACCTTAAGTATGGATTAGGATCTTATCATTTGTCTTCTCTTGAAGGCAAACTAGAACCTGAGCCTCTCAACACTTTGCATCAACATCCTTTCTATTGTTAAAATGGGGATTAAACTCACCTTTGTGTCTAACTTAATCTCATCCCTTGGTTTATAATATTTTCACTTCCCTTCACCTTATTTATCTTGAGGATAATCTGATTACATCATAGAACCATGCGATTATCCATCATAGTTATAGCCTAACCCTAAGCATGGATACTACAAATCTACCCATGGCATGGTTCTCATGGATATTTTTTGTCTCTAATCAGATGGAATCTCATGGTTAGTTGTCTCTCAAACCACTTTCTCTCATCTATCTTAAACCTTTTGTGTTAAAATTATCGTCTGTATAAAGGTAAACCTCTAAACCCAAATATACTTGTCCATGTCTCAAACTAGAATTAAAAATCAAAACGGAATACCAAAATATCACTTAGGTCCATATCTCTAGCATTGTAGACCATTCCCTTAAAGGATGTCTACCCAATAACTAAATATTGCTTAAAAGGTAGACTACTCCCTTGAAGGACAACTACAACATATAAAATAAATCCAAAATTAGACCATTCCTTTGAAGGATGACTAAGACAATTTTGTCAAAGTAATCATTTGAAGCTTCCCACATTGATCAACTTCACCCCTTTTATCAAAAACAAAAGATGAAAAGTGGGGGGGGGGGGGGGGGGGGTGTTGTATCCAAAATCAAGGCAAGTTATCCCAAAAGGGTTGCAATTGGATCTTTCATATATATTTAATATACTTCCCACATCGATTAATCTACATTTTGTATTAAGACATAGACTTGTCTATTATGGTTGTTAGGTCACCTATAGAAGGGGGAAACTAACCCATGTTAGATTAATGCATCACCCATTTCCCTTCAAAATTACCTATCACCTGCTTTCCCCTTTATACCCTCTAAGCATCAAGGGATTTTGAGCTTACTTGACACAATGTGGTGAAGATACCATCTTTTCACTCAAAGCATGTTAATGCAAAACATTCCAAAGGCTTATTTTCATTAAGCCAATCCAACTTCAGTTTTGTTAGGCCCTTATTAATGAACACATCTTGTCTTTTTCTTACCCTCCATTCATTAGTTTATATGGACATATGTCTCATGATTATCCTTTCTTTTCTACATTTTGTGTGTTATCTACACCTACTTTATGTTCTTTCTTTATATCCATATCATAAACATTCAAAACATCATTTTCATCACAACATTAATACATATGCCTCACAACATTATGATACATATCCCATATATACACCCAAACATCATATGTATCATAAACCACATCATCCAAATAAACAATCAAAGCCATCTTATCTATCTTCATGATCAAACACATCATCCCTCATATATACACAAAACATTACCTAAACCTATCAAAATATCAAATTCAAACATCTAAACACAAAACACATTTTAATTCCTTCATCTCATCATCCATAAATTATACCTATCAAAACATCATACCTATCAAACCACAAGACACAACATATTATCTATCCTCGTGTATACACATCTCATCTCATAAATAAAGGGGCATGGACATTTTTCCATTCATAAACCTTAAGACACACAACATACACATTCATAAATATCAAAACTCAAGAGATAACCATAACTCCCATATCCATAATACTATCTATAACTCACATCATGTCAACCAACCACATAAACCATGTCATATTCATCATAACTAATTATCCCTATGCCACATCATAACTATAAACTAATAACCCTATCATATCTAAAAATAATGTCATCATTCTTTTTAATATCAACATCTATACACCAAATAGTCTATCTAAAACATAAATTCACCATGATCGTATGTACACAAAATCATCTATCTCATATCCATAATCACATCATGAACCATATCATTCTATGACCAAACTCACATCTATGATATATATATATATATATATATATATATATATATATATATATATATATATATATATACATATATCCATCTAATGAATAAAGTGTATACATCTATGAGTAACATTGGTCATAGCATAATCAAATCAATCATCACATATATAAAATAATACATACCTATGGTCATGTCATCACTTATAAAATAATATCATCAACACATCACATGAACTGAACATGATCAATAACAATCAATCCTCATATCATCATCATAATACATCAATACATAATCAATACATATTATAAACATCTATCAACATCAAAACATAATAATCATGTCATATGCCAACATGTCATCAATATAATCTAATGTCAATGATATAACCAACATAATTGACATATAATCATCATATACATCAATAAGGCAATACATGTCATAATGTATCCATGTATATCTCACTCATATACATCTCACCTCATCAACATGTAGGCCAAAATAAAAATAATGTACATCCATGTCTACCAAACTAAACAATTTAAACCCTTGGGGCACAAGAACCACTACCACCTACATCTCTACCACTAGCTTCATCTTCACCTACGCTAGTACCTACACTACCATCTAGTGGTGGTCCCCTTGATATCCCTACCTACCCCACTATCGAGACCCACTATCCTAGAGTAGCTATAGATGGACCACCTTCTAAAATGGCCCTATACTCTCCATACTACATCTCTAATCGCTACTATGATAGCACTATCACCTTATAATATCTCAGCTCCTCAATGTTGGCTATATACCATGTTCTTAGAACTATGTCTAGTGGTCTTCCAGCTACTATTGTAATCACTCCTACCCTCTATCTCAGCTAATCTCTCTCCTCTATCACTAACCTGAGAGAGATCCTCACCTGATCTCATTCTCTAGTCAAGGTGGAAACCTGACCCTATAAGGTGATGACCTACCCCTATAAAGTGGCCACCTATCCCTATAACCTAGTAATATGGTCTTGTGTTGCTCCTAATGCCACTTCTACCTACCCATCCTATTTTGATTCCCCTATAAGATCCACACCCATAGGAAACTACCCCCATCACCCCATCCAAAATTGACCATTGCATATTAGGCCTGGTACGAAGTTGCATACCCATCTACAATACCAACATCATCAATGGTGGCTCTACCTAGTAGTTATTTGTAGTCCAATACAACATCCTATAGTTGTGGCTCTAGGAGTGGGAACTTGGCATCCTCCCTCCTATATCATGAGAAATCTAGTGGTATCTCCTACATCAATCTAAACTACCTCCACACTCACTCAAATGGGATGAGCTTTGTTTCCCCATCCCATCTCCTGTAAATCTAGCACCAACTTTTTAAGGATAATGTGTGGTAGCTTTATCCTGGCCACCTAAGCCAACCTATATATGGCCTCCACACTATGTCATCATCCACCAAACCTTCTAAGGCATCCTAAAACCACTCAATATCTTAGCCACCACCACCTACACCTATTAATGCATAATCCCCTCTCCATCTGGTAAAACCAACTAGAAATGGATCTTGGATGAATCTATCCTAGGGTGCCCCCATTGGCCTCAATACCTGAATGTACTCATAATCCTAGCCATAGAGCATGAAATTGACACTAATCTTGTATCACCTATGATCCTAGAAGGCCCATAGCTCTCTATATATTTTCACTAGTAGTATTGGGTCTCATCCAAAAATAGACATCCCCAATAGCATCTCCAATAGAATCCATAAAAACTTGTATGGGAAGAAACCGTTACTCAAATTTGGTACTATGAAGCAAGACATAACCATTATCATCATTATGAGTTGGTATCTATCTACAAGATCCCTTTGATATAGGGTTCTATAAATAAATCCACTTGAGTGAAATCGTGCATGGACTCGATCTGCCCCATACATCAAATCCATATGATATTCTATATCCTTATTCTCTATATGGTAGGTTGGCTCCCCATGAATGGGTAGTTGTGTGATACGTTGAATGTCCTCCAAGAGAATTATTATCTCCCCCATTGGTAACAAAAATGTATTTTTGGTTGGGTTTCATCTCTCGATGAGGGCTACAATCATTCCTACATCTTATGGTAGGTGATGGTAATGAATCATCATACCTATTCTGATAGTCTCCATATGTCTCCACTCCTCCATGGTCATTATGTCTCACACCTTAACAAAAATTTGAGGGACTTGGTCCCTCATCTAAATCTGGTCATAGGTCTACAAAGCAATAATATTAGCATGACCATTCAATTTTCCATCTCATACTAACTACCAATCTACACTTATATTTTTAACCCTATTTCAATCTAACCCATTTATTTACCCTACTCACATCTATAAAACCTCTCACACTACCCTATACCCCTCTCCAACACCTACACAAACATATCACATCTACTCACTAACACCCTACCCACCATCCTTATCTCAACTTTTAGACCTCAACCACTGATACTAGCTCAATCCCTAATGACTTTTATATGCTACACTTTACCCATAGACCCCTCATCCTATCTAAACCTTTTCACATAAATTTCCCCCCCTTATAAACATTTCTTTAACACTTCACCACACTTTATTATACTTTCTATTTTTGCATTTCCCTTTACACTACATATAAACCTAAACCCTACACACTTCAAACCACATTCCTTACACCACCTTTTCACTCTATTTGAACATAACTTCTATAACCATAGGCACATTACCAATCCCTAAATAAATAAAACTTCAACAAGCTTTCAACATTATACAATTGTATAAAATGTTTACAAATTTTTATACTAACCTCCTTCTAGTACATCAACTATCAAAGGTTCATTGAACTATTATTGATACCTTAGGTACCTTTTACCTTGAGAATTTACCATCGATGGTTGAGTTGAACGATTGACAGTCACTATGTATGACCATCAATGGTGCAATTTGAACCCTCAACCTTTCAAAACTTCTACAACACCACCTATACTCCACAATTCCTCTACCTAAGCTTATTCCAACTTAAATATCTAGTCAAACCACCATTAGCCTCTTCCTTTCACCCATTAATTTTCCCTAAATCAATAAACACCTAAACTAGGGTGTCATTTCCCCTAAATAGTTCAAAACCCTACCCAAATTTTTCACCACTAACTACAATGTACCTAACACACAACCAATTACATTATGTTATCAATTTCAAGACAAATCCTACCTCATTCCATGATTACTATTATGGTCAAATCTCTCATACCACCATCCAGCCACATCCTTATCTACCCCCCATCAATCCATGATTAGTCCACTCTACTCACACAATCCCATAATTAGTCAACTCCACCTTAGCAGGAAAATAAAAGTAGACAAAATGCTCTAATTCACCTAGACCACAAAGTAATAAAATTCAACTAGTAAAAATGAATTAACATGTTAATTTTCATCTTTTGGCTTTTTAAGGTTTTCCTAATTGTCAATGGTCAGGATGACCATCAACAGTCGACCTTAGAGAAAACCCTAACCATCGATGGTTGGGGTCCCACATTAGTTTTCTAATATTTCATCATCCCACCTAGGTGCTACCCTTTTGGGATATTACCTTATCTCCCTTAAAAAAATAACTTGAGATTTTATAATTTACCCTTCTCTGACTAACCCATCTAACCACATCCACCTTGACATTGGCTGAATTGACCTAAAAATTTGCATGTTTTAGAAAGACCTTTTCTTGATTATTTTAACCATACTAATCGACCTTTCAATGTTGAAAATTTGAGCTTCATAACACCTTGTGCATGACCAGAACATTTGTGTTACCTTATATACCTATGTGCCACATTGACCCTATCTAAATGACTTGATAATGAATGACTTAATTAACTATGACCAATATTATGGATCAATTATCCTATCACATGTCTCCCTAGAAATTGATCTTATTTTTATCAATATTGGCAACGTTATTCTTTACATAAACTTGATTATCATATTTAGTCACATTTTATGTGCATGTTTACATTTCACATGCCTAACCCTTTTGTGTCACCCACCTTATGACTACCTCTTTTACATTTATCAACCCCCAAACCAATTAATTTTTCACCTCATTAACTCTTAGTTTGAGGGGGAATACATCCTCCCATACTTGGGGCAATCACACCATGGCTAACAATCTATCCTTTTTTTTCTACATCTTGTTAAAAAGTTTCATAACAAAAAGGGGAAAAATGTAGACACTAAAAAGCTACATAGTTTTAGATGTCAACATGCCTAGAACCCCTACCTGACCCTAAATCTAGTTGACCACCTAGTCGACTTAACCCAATTATTAAATTACTAAATTAACTTCTTAATTCACCCCTTTTTAACCCATCTTCTTCTAGAAACTTGATTGCTGACAGTCAACCTAATCATCAATAGTTAGCCTGACCATCAATGGTCTGGTCTCCAAGATTGATTTAGAGATTTAAAACATTACCAATTATATAAGATAAGCATGGTTGCATTTAGTAACATTCATTTTGTAATGTAAATTAGCTTTAAAGTGTCATAATTATCAAATTTCTCCTTTATCTAATTAACAAATTCCTCCTACACATTTAGTAACTTTATCCTATAAAAGGAAATAATTAGGAGAAGAAACGGATCTAAAAATCTAGCAATCTAGCATCCAATCTATCTTTCATATAGGTATCTAGTGTCTTTCCAATAATCAAGCAACATCAATAGAGACCCAAACCTCTATTGAAATCACTCTCGAAGGCCAAAGTACTGTCACTCTAGCCAAACTACTTCACCCTCCCACCAACAAGTTATAGGTTTCTATTGTTTGTGTCCTTTAATTTATATTCCATTTTTAATCCCCTACCTTATCAGACCCATTAGTATCTTATTTTTCACTCCCCCAATCCATAGTAGACCCATATTTTCCTAATTACCCAATCTATATATTTTTATAATCACAAAGGTACCCATCGTTAGTTATCTCAACCAATGATAGTCACCCCAGCTATTTATAGTCACCCAACCATTGACGATTATCCCAATCATCAATAGTTCATGTAACCATCGATGATCACTGTGGTTGAAAATAATAGTAGGTTATTTTCTTATGCTTAACCCTAACCAAACACTATTTTTATGATCTTACCTATTCATAGAGACTTTTTTGATTTTCTAATCCTGACCCTAACTATCTTAGCACATTGACCCACTTTTTCTATATTTAGTCATTTTTTTACCAAGCAATTTACTTTCATCTTATATTATGTGCATTTACTTTTTAGTTACTAAATGCAAGCTTCCTTTCTTTTCATTGATATTAACTTAATTGCTATAAACAGTGTATTGATATCCTCCTAGAAAGCATACACTTCTTTGATCTAGATCATGTTAGGTAGTTCACTCAACCATCCTTCTAACAACATTTTTTATAGTGTCTTTCTTATTTATAGGTTATTACTTCTGAGCTAAAGAAGAGTTCTCACCATCATTTGGATCACACACATATTTTTACTAGGTATTATTCTACACACCCTATTACTAGTTTCTTTATTTGCTTCTAAATTAAGAAATGAGTGGAAATTAATCTGAAACATTGAAACAACTTTGTTTGTCCTAAGATAATATCTCAAGCTTCACATGAATAGTGACAATAGTAAGAGGAACCAATTTTTGTTATCCTATAGCCAAATTTTTCTTAGTTTAGAATGTATGTTTTTTTATTATAAAATGATCTTCCCTATTGTATAAATAGGTAAAAGTAGGGTGAAGAGGGCAGTAGATATCAATTAGAGAAATATATCAAAATTACATTTTTTAAGATAGATGTTATTGTAATTTCCCTATAATAATTCATTGTTGTATTTTGATTAATATGAAAAATAATTTTTGAGTCCATTTCATTATTTTAAGAGGAAGGATTAAAGCTAGAGTCAAAATCAAGAAGGGCCCTCTTCATAAGTCTTGTAGCAACAATCCAATCCATTAAATAGCTAAGAATGTTATTTAGTTTTTTTGTGTTGTCTATTTTATTTTCAAGCTTGAATAGAAATATTTTAGGAAAGCTTTCAATGATAAAATAGTGTAATCATTTAATTTATAGTATTGTATCCATGTTTAATTCTAGCATTCCATTTCTTGTATGGTTTTAGCATCTTAGATTATAATCATTAGAAGGTCAAATTAGAATATTGAGTGTGCACATATAATGACATCCTATCAAGTTTATGTTTTCTGATTGAAAATTAAATGAAAGTAGAAGATACAAGTCTATGGTAACTATCCTTGTTCATTTGGATCAAGAGAGGTATATTTGATTGTGAATCTACTGCTAGTCAAATTTGGTTCCCTTTTTGGGGAAGGGTGTCACACACTAATAATCTTCAATCTCGATTATGGTTATTTATAGATGTTTCTAATTTTTGGATATTAATCTTTATATTAAATATTTATTGTTTTTATAAATTTACTTTATTACAATTAGAATAATGGAAATTTTGAAAAAAAACCTAGATTACTAACCCTATGCAGGTAGGGTGGGCAAAAACTTAAAAAGAAAAGAAAAAGTGGTTGATGTAGATGCAAAGAGAAGGGGATTATATAAGAAGACTTTTTACTGAATCATCAAATATTTCTCTGAGATAAAAAATTCATACTACAGCAGTTGAGGATCATGGATATATCCCTAAGGATCACTCATAATTGTCAATAGAAGAGGTTGAAAAAGATGAATTTTTGGTTGGATTGGTAGTACAATCTGGGGACTTTAAAGAGGTCCATACCCATGGAAGAGACCCACATATACCACCTTTGATAATTATCACCTTATCACCTCATACACAATAATCTAAAGTTCCCTTCTCTTCCTTCCCTAAATTTCTTGCTGAGTAGGCATTCAAGGTTATTATTTCTCCTAGAATACTAGGCCAATAGAATCTTCCAATTTAGAAGGACTCTTCAATAAGACACAAACTCAATCTTCTAAAACTTCCACACCATCCCCATTGTCTATAAATCCATATATTCCTAATAAAAAAGATAAAATCTCCATCTTCTACACCCCAAGAAATAGAATAATTGATAGGAACTTTGATAAGTGGGTGGGAACAACTTCCAGTCTACCAACACAAAGAGTATTCATAGAGGATCTTTAGGAAGAAAAAACTACCAATGAGTCCTCTAACTTCGAGTTTCATATCCTCACTCCTAAATTAAATGCACCTATGAGGAATATTCCTAACTTCACCCTCCTTAATTTTAGTGTAAATTCATATGAGGATCCAAACACATTTCTTTTTGAGTTTGACGTCTTATGCTGCAGCTATGATTATAATCAAAATTCTCAAAAACTCAAGCTATTTCCATTATAACTTAAAGATGCAACACTTATACGGTTCATGGGACTTTTAAAGGATGTCATTTATACTTGGGAATAGATGAAGGAGAATTTTTTAATGAAATACCAAGACAATTGTAGAGGCAAAAACTACATAAGAGATGACATATTTCGAATGACACAGGTTGATGATGAGTCATTGGAGAAATATATGAAAATATTTATATTATCAAACTCTATGTTTGTAAATTCTCAATTATTAAATAATATTTAATATGGTTCTTGGATGAATATACTCAACCAAAATTATCCCCAAATAAATTAGAAGTTACCCCAAAATCAATTATAGATGCAACAAAATAGACAACAACCTCAACATAGGAAATTCCAAAACCAAAAATGGATCTTTCCCTCTAATCCATGGAAACAAAAATGGAGATGTAATAAAATATTTCCTCAATAAATACAACAACCACAAAAATTCTTAACTCTAAACACTCATCAATCTATTATACCCACTCAATTATTCACCTAGCTCATCCCCAACCCTATCAATAAATTGGTTCAATCAACACAATCCACTAAAATAATGCAATATCCAATATACACCTTAGATATCAATCAAGTCCAAATTCACTCAGGATGCATTCTTTCACAACCCACCTTACCCATAATCAAAGAATAATTTGAATAATTTGATCCACTCCATACTAATCCACAACCACCCATGGCCAATCTTGAGATAAATCCACCAAAAAATGAAAAAGAATCTGGCAATCCTCATTTTTTGAAGAGATTGAACATATCACATCCTAAACTAGAGCCCAAATTCAATATCTTAGGACAACTCAAGAATGTGTGTATAAAAATCTCACTCTTTAAAGCAATAAAAAATGTTCTTAATATATTAAGGATGTTAGAGAGCTATGTTTGAAAACGCTAGGAAGAAAGAAGAAAGATCTTAAAATAGTCCAAGTTATTAGCTAATTAATAGATATTATGTTGGGAAACAAAGTTTCACAAAAATATTTTAATCTTAGAAGTCTTGTATTTAATGTTAGCATCCATGACCAACCCATCTCAAATACTTTAATTGACTTGGGTACAACCATCAACGTGATGACCATGGAGACAATATAGCAGCTAAAATTGATAACTCTTTGTCCTATACCCACCATCCTCTATATGGATGACAAGTCAACTATTAAGCCTAAGGGGATTCTTGAATACCTTGTTATCAATGTGGAATCCTAGAAATATCTAGTAGACTTTATAATCTTATAACCAAAAAGTAACTTGGGAGGTTATCCTCTCAGCCTCACACACCCAAGGTTGGCCACTGATGATGCTTTTATTGGTTGTAGGTTAGGAAAAATGTTAATTTACAACAAAAATCACACCAAAAAACTAGTTCTTTATCCACCAACCCAACCTTCATAGAATGATGGGCCAACACTTTGGATTAATTACTTTGAGGAAGATATCTCCTTGAAAACTCTCTGCATAATTGATCATAGTCCAACTTTGCAGACACAAGAATACACTATCCTTACTGGTATCCTATAAAAACACTTATTGATAGGATTATGTAACCATAAACATGTTGGAATATATAGAATACCCCCTTCAGAATACTTTTCTTGAAAATGATCTTGTTGAACACCCTAGTAAGAAAGCTAGTTATTTACAATGCTGAAAAAGCACACAACAAAATTTATCTGGGACTACCATGACATGAGAGTAATACCTCCAAATTTATGCACGTAGCATATATTCATTAAATAAAAATGAAAACCTATTTGCTAACCTCAATGACGAATGAATCTTGTAGTTAAAGACATTGTCGAAATTGAGTTGCAAAAACTTTTGGATGTAGGATTTGTTTATCCTATTTTAGATAGGTAGTGGGTCTATCCCCTAGTTATTGTACCTAAGAAACGGGGAAAATGGCATATTTATTTTGAATACCAAGATTTTAATGTTGTTACCAAAAAGGATCGCTTCCCCCTTCCATTTATTTATCAAGTATTGGATACATTAATAGGAAAAAAAGTATTTTTCCTTCCTAGATGGTTATATTGGTTATAATCAGATATGAATTACTCAACAAGACCAAGATAAAACCATGTTCACTTGCCTTTGGGGAACCTATGCCTATGTTGTCTTACCATTTGGTCTTTGTAATGCCCCAGCTACTTTTCCAAGGGTTATTTTGAGCATATTTTCTGATCTCTCCTATGACTGTGTTAAAATCTACATGCATGATTTCACTATCTATTCTTAAACATTTGAAGAAACTATTACAAACCTGGAGAAAGTTCTTCAACACTACAAACACCACCAATTGTCTTTGAGAACTGAAAATTTTTATATGCTTATGACTAAAGGGGTTGTATTGGGGCATCACATCTCCCCTATACTAGAATTCAAGTTGACCCAACAAAGATAAGTATCATTAAAGATCTACTCACACTAAAGAAGTAGGAAGATGTTAGAAGAATTTTAGGACATACTTGTTACTATAGATGATTCATCAAGGACTTTAGTAAAATTTCCACCCTATTGTTTAGATTTATTACTAAGGATGCTAAATTTACTTAGACTAATGATTGTCAAACTACCTTTTAGCAACTCAAAGACCTCATAAGAACTCCTATTCTGAGAAGGCCTAATTGGAAGAAAATTTTTCACATCCACACAAATGAATTTGACACCACTTTATTAGCTATCCTTGGCCAATAAAGGACTATTCTATATAATTTGGAATCAAACCCACTAAAGTGGAGTGGAGAAAATTTTCTCCAAATTTTTTTTATTATGTTCCAAATAAAATGGACTATTTCAAACCATTAGGGCCATCTATCATTTTGAATGAATTGGAATATTTTGAATAATGTGGACTTATACCCCATAAAGTGGAGTGGAGAATATTTTCTCCAAAAAATAAATTTCATATATTCTAATTAAATTGGAGTGATTAAAACCATTTGAAAATAGATCATTTCAAATAAATTGGTCTATTTTAAATAAAATGGACTTATACCCACTAAGTGGAGTGAAGAGAATTTTCTCCAAAAATATTTTTCTTATATTCAAAATAAATTGGACTATTTCAAAGAATTTGGGCATAGATCATTTTGAGTGAATGGGGTTATTTTGAATAATTTAGACCTATACCTATAGAATGGTCAATGATTTAGAAGAAGATTTTCTTCAAAAATAAATTTTGTATTTTCCAAATAAATTAGACTGCTTTAAACCATTTGAGAATAGATCATTTAGATTAAATTGGGTCATAGATAATAATTAATTTGAAATTATACCCACTAAAGTGGAGTGGAGAATATTTTCTCCATAAATATGTAAATTTTCTATATTCCAAATAAATTAAATTATTTCAAACTATTTGGGATTAGATCATTTTAAATAGATTGGACAGTTTCAAACTCATGGCACCCTTCTAGGTCTTCATACCGATCATTGATCCTTTTAAGTAGCTTCCATAGCTGGGACACGTGGCACCATTTGATTGGCCAAATTATGGATGAAAACATATTAAACAATATAGTTCATCTACGTAATAAAATATTTTAATTATAATAATTTGTTTGTTATTCATTAGGAACATCTTCTTAACGAACAAGTGTCAATATATTAATTCAATAATTTAAGGGACTCTCCAACCATAAATCAAATTGCACTAATAACTAGAGCAAAGTAATTCTAAATTAGAATTGATTATTTTGAAATTAATTCAGAACTATTTTTGAAATAATTTAGAATTGATTTATATGAAATTGATGATAATGTTTATTACTACAATTATAGTTAATAATCAGTAAATACACTTGAAAGAATCGTGCAAAGTTGCATCTATCTAAACATTGGTTCACAACTGTTGGCATGAATTTTTTGCTTTCTCCCAAGAATGTGATGATTGACGTCATTTTTATTGTCCAATCCTTTTCATCTTTTTGACTTTAATTTCTAGTATATCTACTTGATGTAACATAACTCATTTTCAATTTTTGATTTGTAACATAATTTTGAGAAGTACAATCAATAAACAATGTGTTGGCAATTGAAAAATCATCTTCGAAGGTCCATTTAAAAATAACTTCATCCAAATTTTTTATGTTTATATTGAATGGATTAGAATATTTTTCCCCCAAACAAACATGAAATTTGAACTTGTGTAACTCATGGCTTGAATGAGTATCCTTAAATGATTGTCCTCTATCATTGACCAAATGCCAACATGAGAAAAAGACAATAGTGCTACCTTAAAATTTTCATTGGAATGATCACAAATGTAATATGACATATTTTTAATTTTATAATCTTCTTTTTTTTTCCATATAATTCATTTGCATATCTTTTGTTTTGTGCACAATAAATAATAAGTCATCCAACCCCAAAATCAATAGTTTTTTAGAAGTTTGTTTTAGCTCCTCCTTCAAAATGTCTACAATATGTTAAAAAATAAATGAATCATTTATTAACAATACTATATTATAAGAGATATAACATAAAAAAAAATTTAAAAATGTCTTACATTTTACTAGACTGGTCATTGATATGATTTTGATTTGTATTTCTTATTGTAACATAAAAACATAATGCATTTCATTTGATTCATTTCTTTTGCATTTCTTTAAATATTATAAAGATTCATATAAACACATATAAAAATAAGTACATGCTCAGGCACTTTGTAAATATAATACTTATTATAGATGGCTATACCATTTATATTGCTAGTTTTGTAACACACATATGCATATAAAAGTTCATATTGAATCCTTATAACTTGACCATGAATGTATCATAATTTGAATTAGTTTGGGTTAGCCATAACTTATTTCTCATTGATATTGATAGGATTTAACATTGATAAACCAACATCTATTAATATTTTTATAGTAATGAAAGTATCGACTGTAACTCTTATGCATACCAATACATATCTATATGTTTACGCAACCCATCATAGAAAATTAAGGATTTACTCTTATAAGCCATAGTTCACTATCAATAAAATCAAATAAGAATATAATACTCCTTAATAGTTTAACCCCCTTCATATACTTATAATAAGAATCATCAAACAATTTTTTTTTTTGAATCAATAGTAATATAATTGTTTCTAGCATGCCAATATACTTTATTGTTTTTTTAATTTACAAAGAACACTGTCATGGATACTCTGCATCAAAATTTATTATATTGAAGACATAGTGTATCACATATTGTGTTATTTTAAAATGGATAAATTAAAAATGTAAACAACATTTTAATGGGTAAATTAAACTTGTAAACAACATTTTAATGGGTAAATACAACCACATTCAGTCTACACAACAATAAAATGAACCACACTTCCAAATCCCAAGCTGATGCAAGTCTATAATTTATTATCTTCTAAAATCTCTTGTTCATGAAGAAAAATTCAATTCTAATGTGTTTAATTAAATAAATATAATTAAATACTATATTTTATACTTGTATGAAATTGTATAATTATGCATTTATTGAAATGGGTTTTCACCTTTTCTTTGCTTTTTTGTAGTTTGTATGGGTTCACTCTTTCATTAAAAATTTGGTTATTTATTCCCTACAAATTATTATATAATGTATTAACTAAAAATTCTTGTTATAAATTGATTTGATATTTGTATTTTTAAAATGTGTCTTGTGGTTAAGTTTTACCTTGTGTTTTTTTTATGGAGGCACCAACCTGTACAATTGTGTCATGGGTTGTGTTGTAGACACAAAGTTCTAGATCTACGTTGTGTACTATTTTAATTAAAATATAAATAGATGAATAAATATTCTATTAGTGTTATGAATCGTTGATAGATAAAACATTGTATAATTAAAAAAATATGCATGATCTTATGTTACCTTCATCTTGTGATGTGTCATGTTCATTGATATGATTTTCCATTTTTATTGTTTCCTCACTTGTTTGCAATGCCATTGGTTCTACACAATGAAAGATTATGAAGATGATAGGTTTGAATACTAAAGCATATACACTAAAATATTATTAAGATGTTATATTTGGAAAATGAAGCATGATTATAAAAAAAATTAAAAATGTTATGTACTTGGTACTGATCAAAGTGTTGTTCTTGTTGGTTACTCTAAATTTGTCAAAAAAATTTGAAATTGAACATTAAAAATAATTTTTTCTTCAATTTTTTTAATGCAAGATAAATTTCTTTTCAATTTTTTACAAACATGCACCAATCTAGCTCTTGTATATACCCCTAGGACATCACATGCATCTAGATCATTGAAAGTAGAATTAAGTGTCTCCCAAAAGATAGTATCTAGATCATTTGTGAATGGCCTTATATTTTTTTAATCTAATAATTTGAAATGTTGGTATGTCTTTGTAGATGTAAAAACCATCCTCTAATCTACTTTGTTGAAAATGGAGGTAGAAACCTAGCAACTAATAATGGACTAGATCTTGATAAAAATTGATACCTTTAATATGTGTCCAATCAAAAACATAACTATCTAGACCCCATAGTATGACACCTACATCTAGCATGTAATGTAAATCACTAACATGCAGTTTCTTGAGAGAGGTCTGAATGGAAAGATAATGTTCTTTGTTATGGATGATGAATACATTGAAGGCCCTGATAATAATTATTTCAATCAATGCTTGAAGAAATAGGTGAATCTGTTATTCTTTAAAAACATTAATGACATTCAAAATATCAATAATTATAAAAATAGAATTCATACCAAGAATGAACATTTCACTAAAATCTTCTAAAATCGATGGCCAAAGACAAGGGGGGTTGTAATGGTAGCTGAATATTTCTGTATCTCTCCTAGGAAGCTAACCTTCATCATTATGTAGATAAATTCTCAATATGATTAATGAATCTTGAGATAATGCTTCCCAACCTTTTTTGTTTTTTAAAATAATTTCATTCAGGACACATAAATTATCAAACATTTTCATATAAATTTTATAATGCTAATTTACCTCTTCAGGTGTGATTGTTTGGTCTGGTGACAGTGTCGTTCATATTTGCTATATTAATCTAGAATTTTTGATAATATGTTACATTCAAACTTCACTTTTTTGCACCAATTATCCATGTTGTTGTACCCAGGGGTTTTCAAAAAGGGAAAAGACCATTTTTTGAATAAATCTACTAGTTTTACTTTATTTTTGTCTAAAATCCCTTGAATATTTCTAAGTATTATTGTACCAATCAGATTTAAATCTCATTTATCTAAACCAGGTAAATTACCACTTTAAAACAAATCAAATACCTTATCAAAATAATCTCAAATGGGTTGTTCCATGAAAAGAAGGCATTTTCTCTCTTGCAATTTTTTTTCTAAATAGTTCATTTGTGTGAGTAAGTGTTCATCTTGTTCATGTATTTCTTCCATCTTTTTCTTTCATATTTCAAGATTCTTCCAACCTCTTAGAGTTTAATACATTTGAGGTAAGTTATTAATAAACCAATTTCAATTTATTTTTCTCTTCTTTAAATTTATTTTATCCCCATTTTATTTTTCTCATGTTGCCATATTTTTTTGACTATCGATGTTGTTTTACTTTGTTTTCTCTTTCAAATTCTTGGTAAAATTCATTGTTTTAATTGAAAAATTGATTTATAAAAATATCTTATCATGTTTTATTCATGTTAAAAATAATAAAATAAAAAATCTTCATGCAAGCCATAGTTTTTCAATTTCCCTACCTAATCAGGTTTACAAGTCCCTCTTTCTTACTTCAAGTTTACAACACCTAGTAACTTGCCCTAAAAACCCCAATTCATAAAATCCCTAGTCCTACAAATTTCCCATCACTTCTTGATTTGAATCCATTATCCTAAGTAACTGATGTAGGAAACCCTAAAGTACATTAAAAGCTTACTCAATTGGGTTTTCATTTCCGCAATACTTCTTCAAGTTTCTTAACCTTCATAAATTTGGGTTTTTACTAGCAAGTAACTTCCTACCAAAAACTTGACTCCCAAAAGACTTCTTCAAGTTCCTAAAATATATTTAATTTATGATTTTGAATAGAAGTAACTCAAGTAAACCTGAAGTCTTGACCCTGAGTAAACCTGTGAACCATCATCCAAAACCCACTCAAGATTTCCTTTCCTCAGTACTTCTTTGGGTTTATTGAACTTAGTTGAAAATTTTGAACAAAAGTAATTTGTTGTTAAAAACCCAAATTTCTTATCTCCAAAATCCCAAACTTCTAAAAATCTTAAGGCTCATGTTCTTATAAAACCTATTCAAGGTTTTTAATCCCTATTACTTAAAGGAAAGATACTTAGTAGTTTAGAAATTTCCAATTACTTAGAAACCTGAAACTTATATATAAATATTTTAAAGAATAAAGAGTTAACTCCTTTCAAATTTTATAAACTAGTTGGAACAATTAATGAGTGTTTGAAAAACACTTATCAAGGTCATTAATTTTTTTGAAAATCCAATGTATATATTAGAGAGTTTAGGAAGGTTAGAAGAAGTAGTGGAATTGGAAGTACAAGGCAAGAACATTGAGGAGGCCCCAGAATTAGCACTTGAGGAGATTCTAGAACCAAGCAAGAAGGGAAAAGAAAAAGAAAATAAGGTTAGAATCCAAGAACTAAAAATGAAGTATGAATACAAAGGATACCCCATTGAGTCAAGTATTGTTTCTAAAGTCACTAAAATAAGTGATGGGGCACATATCTATGACTGAGATTTTAGAAATATCAAGGTTGCCTACAAGGACTCCACTCTTACACTCCATGACCAATAGCAGGATTATTTAGGCTACTTCTTTCCCAAGTTTAGCTCAACTTCCTAGGTTTATGTTAGCTTGCACTAAGTAATATGAATATCTGACTAGGGTGGTAAGAGATGTTGTTGGAATTATGGTTGTGAGGATGGATGTTCAATACCTTAACTATTGTTTAAAGATCCCAACCTCACCAAAAGTGATTGATATTTCAATGGAGATGGGTGAGAACCAGTGGGAAACCAAAATAACAATGTATTAAGATTATGAATACATATTACTTGAAGAAAACAAAAAAACCTTCAAGGTTCCCCAAGCACATTGTCAGACCAAATTTCATTCAGGAAGTAGATGACATCATTAAAATTTTGTGCATAATCAATGGATAAAATAATACCAAATGGTTTTCAAGCTGGATGTATGCCTATATTAGAACCATTGACATGGCTCAAAGTTATACTAAGATTGATTGGGCAACAATGATCAGTGATAACATGGATCAATAGTTGAAGAATGTATTATAGACCTTTGATTTTAAAATAACTTCAAATTTTGTATATAAAATAGCCTCTAGTGGAGCCTTCTCAAGGTTAAATACCAATGGTACACTGTCAACAATACCAATATATGAATATTATCCTAAATTGGTCCTTGAATAATACTACAAGAATTACATTGTAGTAAACGATGGTTTCTTCTATGAGCTTATTTGTAAGCTGGTGACATCTTTGAATCATAAAAGAGTATCAGACGAGGCATGGGATGCAGTCTCTCTATATGGCTACATTTTCATTCAGTTTCTTGATTTTTCATATCTTTGAGTAGGAGGTTTCTTAGGAACACCTGTAAAGGTACCAAGGTATCCAAGTGACAAGTGGATCCTTATGGAATTTTGTAGGCAATTGGTTGAGTTGCATGATTTGTAGTCTAAGGCTCACAAGGTAGCCATTAATTTTACTTTTGTAATAGGCCATTATCATTGCCCCACTATTTATAAGGAAATAAATGTGTAGAAAGAGATGTATCATCATTACACAGACATATTTTGATTACAAAGGTGTGGCATAGAATAAAGTTTCCCTCATATATATACATATCCTAGCACTAGATGATTTCTAGATTGATTGTAGGGATGAGTTTGATGTAAGAAGAAGGTATAAAAGTAGGATGATCATTGAATAATTCCATACATTTGACTTGGCTTCCATTTTTGAGGACATGGAAGATGATGGTATTGTTACCAGTGATGCTTTCCATATAGTAGGAAGAGACAATGCCCCACTTCTAGTAATTATTTTTGGAGATAATCATGACAAAACAATTTTAGAAAGGACTTTAATTTTTTTGGTGATGACTTCTAATTAGCTACTCAATAAAGGTTATTGCATGAAGGATTTGATAAATGAGACTACTAGAGTGGGACAGAAGAGGAAAGAGATAATATAAGGAGAAAGTAGTCAAGTTCCTATAAAAAAGTTAAAGCTAAAGAAAAATGTTGATGATAGCTTCTTCATGGTAAACAATAAGGTTCTGGCACAACCAACTATTTCTACATCACCATTGGTTTTTACTGCTCTTATTTCTTCTCATATTCCTCCTTCTATTCCCATCTCCACTCATTCCACTTCCACTGCACCTCCTGTGGATTCTACCATATTAATTCCACCTCCAAAAGTGTATGTCACCAAAACCTCTAAGAAGTCTCTTGGGAAAGAGTCACCACCTCATCCTTCTTCATCCCCTCCACCTGCTTCACCACCACCACCTCCTTTGGTTGAGCCACCTATAGTTCAAAAATAACCTGAAGAAGTAACTTCATAGGAAAACTTTTCTCAAGAGACTTGTCAAGAAAAGATAGCAGTTGAAACTGAGAAGGAGGTTTTGTGTGAATGATAAAAATACAAAGAAGAAGAAATAGAGGATGAGAAAATAACATCAACTAAGGAAGTAGAGCCTAAGAATCAAGTTTCTAAAACTACAAAGGAAGCTCAAGGAGAGATGGAAACTCGAGAAGTTCTTTCTCAAGAACTAAAAGTTCAAAATAGTCACTAGTAATAGGTAATCATTCATTCTATCACTTCCATGTCAATTGATTTCTCATCTTAGCTAGCTACAAAAACTAATCTTGGATCAAATAAAGTGATCAATCTTGAAGAGATAGATTTTAAATTATTGAAAAGTTTAGATAAAAGAGGCAAGAAACCAAAATTAGCTGAAGTAACTTCAGAGTTACTAATTGAATCTTCAAGCCACAAATTTGTTGAGTTAGCACTTCCTCCCCAAGGAATGAGAAAACAAGAAGTCACTAGGAGTGACTTAAATTTAAAATAATACCCCTTGGAGAAGTAACAATTGATACTTTGAAGTAAGACACATAAAATTTGACCAATTATTTTTTAAGAAGTTGGATGAAGAAAAGGATGCCAAGGCAAAGCTAAAGGAATAGAATGCACAGTTATGTGAAATAATTGCTAAAGCAACCAAATGTTTTCCCCAATAAGAAATTACCTTAGGAGAACCAATTGAGCCACAAGTAATAGATGAGGTATAGGAAATAGGGGATAGGGCAAGGGCTATAGATAAATGGATAGATAAAATGAAGCAAAAAGCCTAGGAACTCTTCCCAAGTGTCCCAGATGTTCATCAAGAAATTTTAGATATGATAGTTGAAATAAAAGTAGAAAGAAATGAGTTGGAAAAGGTGAATGGTATTTCCATACTCCAATAGGATATTTTGGTAGTAATAGTGAATTTAAGTGAGAAAATTTAGGTTGAATAACAAATAATTCCTTCTAAAAAGAAGGTGAAAAAAGAAGATTATCTCTTCTATTTTGATTTGAGAATCTTACTAGACATGGAAGAGGAGATAAAGAAATTAGAAAAATATGCATGTAGTAAAAAAGTTGATCTTCAAGATTCCCTTTTTGCTGTTACTGGTATCTAGTCTAGTGATAATGTTCCAAGAACTACAAAGCAATTAAATGCATAATTTAGGTAGTGGATAGACAAAGCTATAAATCCTTTCACAACCAAGTCAGTCAGATATTTGAGTAAATACTAAGAGGAACTAAAAATACTTGAACCAAGGATTGAGAGAGCTAAATCTCAATGTAGGAGGATAGAGAGAAAAATGTTGACATTGGAGATAGAAATTTATTCCATTGCAAAACTAGATGATATAGCAATCAAATCAATGATATCTTTGCACATAAAGTAGAAAATAAAAATGTAGAAGCCACCTTCATGAAGTAGACTCATCAAAGCCTAAATCTTGAACAATTATTCTTCTCTTTTTATCTTCTTTATTCATACTCACTTTGTGAATAATCTTATTTTCAATAATCATTATGTAAAAGTAATATCATTTTATGATTTACTTGTTAAAGTAAAATTACTTTTTTAAATTTCAATAACTTAAGTAATTTGGCTAAAACATAATTACTCAGAGTCATTTTGTAAAATTAAGTTACATTATCTAAATTTTCTCTACTTCAATCTCAAATAAAAAGATTTCCAAGTCCCTCGATATAAACTCCATGTTGCACCTTCAATGTATCTTAGTGACTAAGGTTGGTAATTTTTTGATTAACTGAGTGAGACACATGGTGGTCTTGGGGGAGACTTTACATAAGTATCTTATGAAAGTGTATTTCTCCTGTAATGAACAAATGAAAGCTCCTCTACATAGAAGGTAGTACTGCATGATATTTTGAAGGCCCTTGTAATACCTTCAATGTATCTAGTATGAAATACCTTTCAAACATGCACAAGAGTCAATTTCCCCTTGAAGGTATCTCATAGGAGATACATTTCAAATAGGGACAATAGTTGTTTTATCCTTCAACAAGTAAGTACAATTTTCCTTTATATGGAAATAATTATTGGGTGATATTTTGAAGGCCCTCATAATACCTTCTAGGTATCCCCCAAGAGATACTTTTCAAGCACAAGATTGGATTTCCACTTCAAGGTTCTCATAAGAGATAACTTTCAATCACAAGAGAGGAGATACCTTTTCATGGAAGGCACTCTTGGGTGATATTTCAAAGGCTTGAGTAATACCTTCAAGGTATCTCCTAGGAGATACCTATTGGTGCCAACAACCCCCACACCCCCCCCCTTCCCTGCCCCCGTAATTTTGAAATTTGGAGACCTTGAGATGTTTTAGAACCTTGTTTTGAAGGATATTTTACTTAGGAAACTTTGGAGAAAAATATTTTAACTGATGAAATATTTAGAAAGATAGGTTTTCAGGGACCTTCTCAATGTCCTTTGTGTATATCCTAAGAGGAGATAACGGATCACATTCTTCTTGTTTGTCAGTTCTCTTTTGAATGACGACAATGGTTATGCATGAAGCTAGGCTGGGAGTGCCTTTCCCAATGATATAATGACTTTGTTTCAATTTTGGCCCAATATAAAAAGTCAATCCACTTATCATTGTTTATGGTCGATAAGTCCCACAATTCTAATCTAGGAGATATGGAAGGAATGGAATCATAGGTTGTTCCAAGATAAGGAAATGAGTCTAAAATACCTCCAAAACAAAATTGAAGAAAGTATTATGGTAATATTTAACAACAAATTAAACTCTATAAGCCTAAACGAGGTAGTTTTTTTAGATTGGGATGCTAATACAAGAATCTAATCAGGTGGTTTGAGAATTCACCCCTTTTCTAGTGTAGAGGATCAAAATAGAAAAGTCAAGTGATAATAAGTAGTGTGGGAAGAGTTGCAAGTAGGTTGGGTGAAATTGAATTTTGATTGATCATCAAGAGGAAATCAAGGTATTTCAAAGGTAGGATACATTATTATTTATTGGCAAGCAATAATTTTAGTCACTTCTGCTAAACCTCTTCTAAAAGGCACCAATAATGAAGCTGAGTTTAAAGACTTATTACATGGATTGTATATGTGTAAAAATATCCATCACAAGAAAGTGAAAATAGAAGGTGATTCACAATCATCATAAATTCTTTAAGATCAATAAAGACTCCAAATTAGAAGTTAAATGCTCTAATAAAATAACCCAATAGATGTTGGAAGATCTTGAATCTTTTACAACCAACAACATTTATCATGAAGGTAACAATGAGGCAGATTCTATAGTGAACAAAAGAGCTGAAAAAATTAAGGAGACCTTTATTGTAAAGGAAAAAAATTTAATAGACTCACTTGAAATGAATGATTTTAAATATTTGAGTGACAATTCTCAACCATAAGGTAGTAAGACCCCCGACCATTAGCACGTATGGATAAATCTCCTAAAGCTTGACAACTGAGCTCACTCAAGTGCCATTAATGAAGTATAGCTATGTGTGGAGTGAATATATCTATTTATTGGAGCCCAACAAGGATTTTTCACACTATAGATTGAAGCTAGATAGCAACAAAAATTGATATACCTATCTACCTTGGCAGTGTATGAAGGAAAATGATTTTTTTGGAATTCATCACAGAATCGAGGCTGAAGTTGATTACAAAGCCCCATAAAATTGCTCACTTGCACTATATAGAGTTGGAAGTAGTAAAAATGGTGTTGGGAAGGGATTTTTTAATAGATAGAAGTAGATACAAAGTCCATTCAAACATAGCTTCTTGGTTCTTGGCATCTCTGTTGGATATTGGAGGTGAGAAGGTGGACATTTTACTACTATTGTGCAAAAATTTCAAGTTGGAATATCAAGGAAATGATCTGGAGGTGGTGTTATGGGAAAATTTAGGTGTGGTGATTTTGTGGGCCTCAAACCTTTCTTTTTTGATGCTCCTAGATGTTAGGGTTTCTAGATGTCTCCATATTTAATTATTTTTTTAATCAATACTAATAGAAATCCCACTGTGTGGTTTATGACCAAAAAATTCCAATTTTAATTTGATGTTGTATAGTAGTAGGAATAATAGTAGAATAGAGAAATTAAAAAATCTAATTCGAATCATACACCAGTTTGGATTAGGGAGAATTGGATGATTCAATTAATAAAATTACATAAAACCCTTAATTTGATTTGAAGTCACTAATAAATTTGAGGAGTGATTAATCATTAGTGAATATAAGGCAACACCCACCTAGGAAACTTAGACCCTAAAGTGTAGAGAATCCTAACCACTTGGATTGATTTTGTCAATTGGCCAAATTGATTGCATAACCTAATCATAAAGCTTGGAATCCTTTTAAGGTTTTACATACTGTAAATTTGAGAACCAATAGAAGGATTTGGAAATTTTAAGAAAGTAAACTCACATAGATCCTCATGATTCCCATGCATTTATCAAGATGGATGAGTTATTAATATCATGAGACCCCAATGCAGCCTTTGATTCTCTTAAGAAAACAAAGTCTCTTCTGAAGAAGAGTAGAGAATAAGTACCCATTGAATTATTAAATAGCATTGGGGTTCTTCATGTTGAGTATGATGAACTAGATTTGGTTCAACAAACTTTTATGGAGGCATTAGGAAATGGAATTTGGGTTGAATTCATAAATAAAAGCCCTAGTGCCAATTTTGTAGTTTTTTCTATGTGCTCCAAAGATATGGAATTCTTCTGACAACTAGAAGAAGGTGGTGTTTCACTTGAGTTACAAGTTCAATTCCCATATGCTCCAAATTACATAGAGGAAACTAATGAAAAAGAAAACATACACAATAGTGGATTTCTAATTCAATGTATTTCCTAAGAGATACATTTCAAACATGCACAAGAGTGTATTTCCCCTTCAAGGTATCTCTTAGAAGATACATATTAAATACGCAAAAGAGTGTATTTCTCCTATAAGGAATAAGTGGAATTTACTTCACATAGAAGGCACTATTGGGTTATATTTTGAAGGCCCATATAATACCTTCAATGTATCTAGTAGGAGATAACTTTCAAACATGCACAAGAGTCGATTTCCCCTTCAAGGTATCTTATAGGAGATACATTTCAAACAGGGACAATAATTGATTTCTCCTTCAACAAACAAGTGAAATTTTTATTTACATGTGAAAGGGATGATATTTTGAAGGCCCTTCTAATACCTTCAAGGTATCTCCCAGGAGATACCTTTCAAGCACAAGAGTGGATTTACACTTTAGCTTCCTAACTTATGTTAACCATGTCTAACATTGGTTTTTTAGGGTCCTCTTTAATGTCTCCTAACCAAACTCTTTTGATTAATGTTTAGCCTAAGTCTAACCCTAAGTGCCCTTCATGTTTATTAATATAAATGGGATCCTATTGTTAAAATATTAGTCTAAGCTTATATGCATCTCAAGTCCTAACTTAACATTTTTACTTGATCATAGATCCAATTGTCCTTGATTTTTTGAGACCTAATGATCCAATGACATGAAAGAAACCCAAGATCAATCTTAAATATTTAATATCTTTCAAGATCTAATGGTTCTCACTAATTTGGCTCACCTTCATCTAATGACATGAGATGGAGCTTGTGCCCATTTTGAAGAACTCACATCTTATAAGATTTGATAGTTCTCACTTCCACTCAGCTCTTGATCATACGAAATAAGATGAACATAAAGAGACTTGGATCCATGGGCTCTCACTTCATCACACATATCTGATCCAATGAAGTGAGTTAAAGGTTTAAAACTTAGGGATCCAAGAAGACACCACGTGGAAATCACTTACACTAAACTTTTCTAATAAAGGGTCCCACTTATTAAATGAGCTAATAACAAGTAGACACGTAGATGATGATCTACCGGTCCTCACTATTAATGATTCGATGGAGCATGTCAACTCCAAGAGCTTGGGAATCCCCATGAAAGCACCATGTGGCACTTTTTCATTAGACTGCTTGAGATTCATGGACCTAAATTTGATAGTGTCACTCAAGTCATTTGACATCGATGATGATGTCTATAACATTAACAAGACCATCAAAATAAACATAGTCCAATATTATTATGTAGACAAAGGGGGAATGTTTTAATGCTTAACATAGATCTCTTTGATGCTTAGATATAAAAACTTGACATAAATTAATTTAGCTTAATTTAAGTTCTTTATAGATATTAACACAAGAGGGATTTGGGACCTGGCATATGAGCTAAGTCTTAAGAATGTAGCTTAAGGGATAACTTAAGGATATCTCACCTTATAGGATGATATGCATTTCACTTGATCATATAATCTTGATCCAATGGAGTGAGATCCTCGAATGGAACCCAATAGACTTGAGAGATCAACATGTGGAAAAGGCTCAAAGATTGAAGCTCAATGGGTACTTGAATGTGCTAAGTGGCATAACCATGAATGTCAATGCTTGTGATGGGAAATGAGATAAAGGAAATAGGATCATGATCAAATGATTCATGTTAAATCTTTGGATCTAATCCAATGAAGTAAAACTAAAGGAAAAATTCAAAGGTCAAAGGTTAATTGTCCTTGAGGCATTTAAGAAAAATGCTACATGGGTGCCATATAAGACCCACGTAAGTAAAAGGTAAAAAAATAGTTAGATTTTCTCCATAAAAAAATGCAAAGGTATAAATTAATAAGTCTTAATCATATCTAAGGACATGAATGAACTTACATACCAAATCACTCCTAGCATTAAATCTCTAGGAAAACCTAAAAACAAGCGTAAAATGTTGAAATTATGATCAATTGAGTAATAGTTGAGCAAGCAATTATAGGTGCAAAGAAAGACCATCTAGAAACTTATATGAAATTGATGGAAAATAATTTGGAATATTGGAAAACTAATGGTATTGGGTAGGCAATAATGGAGAGAGGAAACAAAACTTTACTTGTCTATAGACCACCTAGGTAGGGTTTTCAAGGACATAGAATTAGATGTCATGTCATTAAATAATGGATGAAAGAATTGGTCGAAGATCTTATTTGTTATAGATGAGATTCCACCCATCACCCAAAATGAAAAAAGAATCAAATTTATTAACACCAAGTACATAGACCTAATTTTTGTTTAATTATTTAGAGGTTATCATGCAACACCCAAACCTAAGTTACTTCACTGTATCGATGTATTGGCTCCACTTTTTATGTACTATAGAATAAATGATGACTATATTGTACATGATGGAACATCCATAAAAATTGCATATGTCACCCCTAGATCATTTGAAGGGTATTATAAAATTCCATGGTCCCACATAGACTTTCCCTCCATAAAGGATTGGACCACACATAATGACCTTGACACTATCTTACGACCATGGCTACACCTAAGAAATCATGTGTCAAAGAATACCAAGGAAGAATCCCTATAGGATAATTTAGAGGAGTTAGGGTTATCATAACCTTATTTAATATGGTTTCTAGGGTTACCATCACTACATACATCGATACCACCTAGGTCTCCTATGCGCATTTCTTGATAGACTAATGATTCACCCCTCCTATTAGAGATATGATAAGCATTAACATAGGCCACCAATTTAATACCATTAAAAAAAAGAACAACAAATGGTTTTTCATGCTATCTTATCTACTTGATGCCTTGTTGGCCTCCACCAAATTTCTTGACATAAGAAATTGGTCTCTTAATGGTAGAGCTACTATTTCCCACCATTATTCAAAGATTCATATCTTAAAATATAGGAACCATATGTATTTCATTTATGATTGAATTTATCATACTTTGGTAGAATTTATCATTAGATCCCCTTTGCCTAGAATACACCCTGTGATCAAAACATATATAGAAATGATAGGAGATGTATGGTATTATCATGACTACATTATAGTTAAAATTGAGGAAATCATTTCCTCACCATTCAGACTACCAATATATGTAAAAATAATCTATTTGAATAAGAGATCATCTTCCATCTCATCAATGGAGTTGATGGAGTATGTGTTGGCTGAATATTTTGTCATCAACTAACTGAAGACAAAATTGGTATATCAAACCACAGCATAGGGAGATTTACACCACGACAAGTATGGGTTTACCAGATCTAGATGAAGTAAATCTCTCCTCTCATCAAGGGGAGGTTCCCTATAAATATTTATGCACTGGATATATGTATATAATTAAGTAGAAAATAACACATGGGATGGTATAACAACATCCACCTCTCTTTTTTCAGAGGTAATGTAAAAAGAACAAAAGAGGGAAATCCTGGTCCTTAGGTAACAACACTCCTCTTCTTTTAGGAATGGTATTAAACGGTAAGCAGAAGATCACCTGAAGTAACAAATTCCACAAGAGCACTTACGTAAGCACAAAGTCTTCTGTAGTGTCTTTCAATGATCTAGGATAGGTGTAACCGTAGTGTGGAATGAAGCACAAAGTCTTCATTTGAAACTACAAAAGATGATTGAATCTCAAAGAAAAAAAAACTCAAAGTCTATCCTCTACCTTTAGAAACGCTCTTAGATAATATAAACACAACCACTTTGCGTATAAAATCAGATAAACAAGAGATTATCAGGAAAGAGAACATAAGAAACTATTTCCTAGACAACACAGATAACTTCAACACAAAGTCTGAAATAAACTTGCTTCTTATTCATTCAACAAAATATGATTTACAAGTTTGAGCACAAAGTCTCAAAATTTGCTTCAATTTTGGCAGAGTGTTTGCTCTCTATATTTCCAAGATAAAATTTACAAATGAGGTCTCCACTATATATAGGGAGAAAATCCTCAAAAACTAGAAAATGATAAAATATAAAAATATCTCAGTCAAAGATGACTCATCTTTGACTTTGAGATATTTTTTTGAACTATTTACATGTAATTACATTTTACAAAATTGCATGCACTTTTCACAAAATAGAAGTGCAGAAGGAAAGAAGAAGAAAGAAGGGGAGACATTGAGTTCTTGCTGCCAGATTTATTCATATGGGCATCGTACATAGTGATGGATGCCTGAATTCCTATGTTGTCTAGCGCAACTGTGTTCTTGGAGATGATCCTAGCTCTGATCAATGCATCCTTCAATGTTGTGATGGCCTCAGCGTGACTAGTTAATTTGGATTTTAGATTTTCTAAAGTTAACTAAGCGTCTAGAATACTATCCACAGAAGACATTGAGAAGGATTTTTATTCAAAATTTCTTTGAATCATCTCTTTGAAACTCTGAATCATTTCTTCTGCCAAAAGGAACTAATTGTCCTTAGAGGTTAGGTTGCATGGCAGCTCTTCTAGTTTATTCAGCAGGCTTAGGTCACTCTTCTCACTAGCCTCCTTGAAAGCTTTGAGATAATCAATTAGATATTTGAGTACTTGGATCCTGAAGATCAGTGACTCCTTGATTTCAACATAGGAGTCCTTGCTGGAGATGACACCAATAGATATCAAGGTGCTTTTCTTCATATCCTTCATCTCCTTCCATTTGCTAAGATCCTTTTCAGAAATATCAATCTCTTGAGAGATAAGGGAGACAAAGTCATCTAACTTTGCTTTTACCTTCCTCATCTTACCCATCCTTTTTGTAACCTCTGATAGCAAAGAAACTCCCTAAGTATGCATTCTTTCAATATAATCCTCCAAGACTTTTCCATTCAAGTAAGTCTTTTCTACTTTTTGAATGGCTGGGTCATCCACAGAGAAGGCCACTGGTGTTGCCACTTCAGGGAGTAGAGTGAACTTTCTTATTACTACCATTAGCTACTCTATCTTGGCCTTGTAATAATCTTTCATCTCCTTTTCTCGGTCAAATTTCTGGACCATGATGTCCATAACAGACTGAAGGTCACTTTTCACACCTTCGTGAGTAACTTTGCCAAATTCGACATGAGAGATGGAATAGTTGCTCATTTAAAAACCCTCAAGGGTTGCATCCTATGGAGGCTTAGCAATTTCCAAAAAATTTTGCCCTTTTTCCTCGACCAATTTGAAGAGGATCTTTGGCCTCTTCGGAGCCTTAGCTTTCACCGGCACTATTTTTCTAAAGTTGAAGTCATCTGGAGAAATGTCCAACTTATTTCTTTTGGAGGTGAATGCTGACATCCAGGGTGAGAGAGAAGTACCTATTGTGGGAATAGTTGTCTCAACTGGTGTTACTATGGCAGCTTCTACATTGCTAGTGGTGACAGTAGTTACAGTTAGAGTAATCGGTGAAACTACACCAACCACTGATTCTGGCTCTTATGTAGGGATTGCTACCAAGTTGAAGGAAGGAGATGATAAACTTACAATGGACCTAAAACAGTGAGGAGAATCTATAGAAGCGCTCTGAGGATCACTGAATATGACTCTGGAAGGAGAGGTGGCTCCAAAAGAGGGAACACTGATCAGAGAGATAGGAGAAGAGGGTACCACAGGAGACTGGGGGGAGAAGGAGAGGTGCTCTTGAGCGGATGTGATTCTTCTTGTGAGATCGGAGGTCCAGTGCTTGGTTTCCCTGACGGTTGATCATCAGTCTCCATTGGCTGGGCTATCTGTGTCTGAGGGCTCTGCTCTTTGGTTCCTTTTGTTGCTGCTTCAGGCACTTCAATAGTCTTAAGTTTTTTGGAAAGAAAGATGATTCTAAGCCTGTGAGGCCTAGAAGGGGAAGTAACATTGCCTTTATTCTTGGTCCTATTCTCAGCCTTCCTCTTCAACTCTGCTTGGTATTCAGCCTCTGATCCTGTGACAAATTCTTTCAAGATGATTCCTTTGGCTGCTAACCAATCATTGGTGTTAGCCAATATTGGTTTGAACCTTTTTCTCAGAGAAGTTAGCTCTTTCTAAGACCACTGAGTTAGAGGAAAAGGGGATCTAGCAACCTTTTCAGCTAGATATTTGCTATTTATGATGTTCTCATCGTCGACCAGATTGGAGGGGATCTCTGCAAGTCCCAAATATTCAATATGGTCTAGGGTTAGCCTGTAATAATCCATCTTTCTGATCTCTTTGGCTATCCTCAGGTCAATCCAAATATCTTCAATCATGGGCTCATGGAATTGAGTCTTTTGCCTGATTTTATCCTTGACTCCCCTATAGTCAAATTTATCTCTTCTTTTGAATGGTTTCAGAGTGACCATCTGCATTTCTATTTCCATGACTTTGGCTTTAGCTACTGTTGCAATGGAATACCTACCAATCTCAATTGGAAACTTGAAACATGGATTCTTCAGCTCCATTTGTCTGGTATGCATGACAATCAGTTGTTGGCAAAGTTTCATTAGTACCAACTATTTTGAAGGGGACCTGGGGAACATGTAGGGGTAGCCTTGGTAAAAGCTAACCCAAAGATAACAGAAGGTGGGAAATTGAAGGAACATGCAGCCGTAATCATTGACCACTATCCAAGCCTCATTGATACTCTCTTTTTCTCAAGCTGAGGGTTGAAGAGGCATAAAAATGTGGTGAAAAAAGCATCATTTACCCTTTTGAAGTGGCGGGTCGATCCTTGCAGAGTCAGATGAGGGTAATATGAGTACACTAGGGTTGTCTTTCTATCCCCCTCTGTGGTTAAGCCTAGAAAAGTTTGCATGGTGGCAGTTATGTACACAAGGTACGAAGTCATATAGACCTTGTAAGAAGTATGTACCTTGGTTAGCTATTCATAGAGGGCATTGCTAATCTGCTCTCCCCAAAAGATGCCCTGTTTGCCTTGGAGGATGATTTTAATGAATGGGTACATCCATTCATGGAATAGTGATGAAGATGGGAGGCCTCGTACTCTACCGAGGACGGTGATCAAGTCACCAACCTCCTCAATGAATTCACTTCTTGGAAAGTTCCACAGCCATCTTGATAAGCTAGTCCTAGGGGTCTTTAACCATTTATAATTCATGACTTTCTTTGCCCTCTTAGGGTCTTTGTCATATTCCTTCTGAGCGTCCACGAAGTCAATCTTAGTTACTTCAGTGGCTGGAGGGCACATGAAAATTTTATCGATGAATTCAGGATCCAGCTAAATCACCATGTTGCCACTGGCATCTGAGATTGACCTGGTCTTTTTATTGTAGAAGCAAGCACATTAGAGAATGAACTCAGTATGATGTGTTGCCACTCAAAAGGCGGCCACCAGGTGGATGTTACTGTCGATGATCCTCTTCATCCCGATGCTTAGATTCATCGCCTTTATTTGGGCTATGAATTCAGCCATGTCCACATGGCCAATCTCGGTGTCTCGGATGTCATCGACATTTGAGGAGACCGACGTGAGCGGGAAGACGCCCTGATATTTGTATTTCATGGTCTTCACCTTTTTTGAAGATGCTTCAGACATGGGAACTGGTTTTGGTCAGACATGTGTTGATGAGCAAGATTTCTCTGAAGGTGCTGTAGACATGATTATGCGATTTAGAGGGAACTGGATGAATGAGAAAAATGCAATTTAAGTGATCATGGTCAATAGAGGTCACTTAAAGAGGCCGGGTTGGAAAAAGGACTAGAAAATGAGGAAGAAAGGGAAAGAAAAAAGTCAACGCAGAAAATCCTCTGGAGTTGGAAAAATCTGGAGGAGGGATGCACGAGCAGCAAAATTTGCTACCCCTGCATGCTAGAATAAAAGAGATGAAAGGGCGGAAAAATTTGCTACCCCTGCAAAAATGATATGCACAGGCGGCAAATTTTGCTACCCTTGCAAGTTTAGAGAAGAAAGAGGTAAGGGCAGCAAAATTTTCCACCCCTGCAAGGAAGGCCTACACGGGCAGTGAATTTCACCGCCCTTGCGAGACAAAAAGGAAGAAGGTAGGGGCGCAAAAATTCACCGCCCCTACAGGGATGGAAAAGCGAGGGAAGGGATGGCAAATTTCACCATCTTTGTATGTCAGGCAAAGATCATGGGCGAGCGGCAAAATTTGCCACTTGTGCACGAAAAGAGAGTGCGAGTGGTGAAATTCATCACCCACGAAGGTGAATGGGGGGAGGAAATGACACACGGGTGGTGAACTTTGTCACCCTCGGGGCTAGATGCAGGTTTGGGGAAGGAAAACCGTAGGGGATGGGCGACAAATTTGCCTTTCGCATGGGTTTGGTCAAAGCCATGGGAAATGGAGAGGGATGACATTTTTAGCCATCCTAGCAGGATGAAAGGGTTCACTAAAACAATTAACAAATTGATGAAAAAAATGCAAAAATGAGACTGACCTGGAAAGCCGCGCGTGCTACAAGCTCGAATCTGTGAAATTATTCAAGTCGCTTGCTAGATCATCCAAACTCAAAGGGAAAGAGGAGAGGAGGAAGCAATGAGAAGAAATGGGGTTCAAATCAATTTATATGGGGTGAAAATCATCCCCAACAACCTACAACATGTGGTAATAAATGCCACACACAAAAACTAAGGCATGCTCAGGTGGCAAATTTCACTGCCCTTGCATGTCTTGGTGGGTCCAAATGCAGGGGCGGCAAATTTTACCACCCTTGCTTTCTAAAGGTCAAAATGCAGTGGCGACAAATTTTACCACCCGTGTGCAAAAGAAGAAAAGACCAACTCTGGAAGAGATAGTCTAGGAGAGGGGTTCCTTGGTCGTAACGAGATCATGGTCACTCTCACGTTCCTAGGCCAAGATGAGAATGAATTCAAAACTCATCTCAAAAGTGAATGTAGAGAGACAAAAGATGAAACGAACAAGTTTCTTAGGGGGTTGTTCTCAAAAATGGGCTAATTCAATTTTGGAAACAACAGCTGGCTCCTATTGGGGAAATTTCATTAATCAAATAGATTAGCGGGAGTAGAAACCAGTCTCTAAGTGCCTTCATCCAAGCCATTGGCCTACAGAGTCAGGCTAAAAATGAAAGAAAAATAGACAAAACATAAAAATTGTACATATATACAAATGGACTTCTCCAAGCCTCAAGGATTGAACAGCTTCAGATGCTATTTGTTATGAGGTAGTACAAATAGTGTTCCATCTTGATACTCTAGCAAGAAGCTAGCCTCACCACAGAGTTGTTGAATGGTGAATGGGCCTCTCCACAGGGAGTCAAATTTTCTGTGCATTCCTTTTGGTTCTCGCCTCTTGTCCCACAACAAGACTTGATCTCCGACTTAGAATTTGTGAACTTTAGCTTTCTTATCAAAGAGTGCCTTCACCCAGTTCTAATGTTCCTTAATCTGATCCACTACCATAGCTCGACGCTCATTCAACTTGCTTAGATACATGATTCTCTTTTCGACCAAGCTTTCGAAGGTTGAGTCTTTGATTGCTTTAGTTAACCTGAGCGCTGGCAGTTTAAGGGTGATAGGGATTTTAGCATTTAACTCATAAAGAAGCTGGAAAGGGGACAAACCTATAGCCCTTTTAGGTGTTATTCTATCTACCCATAAAGCATCATACAATGCTTTGTGATATGTTCTCTGATTGTCCTCCACCAACTTCCTGATAATAGTGACCAAGTTCTTGTTACTTGATTCTGCTTGGCCATTTCCTTGAGGGAAATAATCTGAAGTATGGGATAAGGTAATCCCATAATAAAAATAGAATTGAGTAATTTCATGTGATGAAAAATAGGCTGCATTATTTGTTACGATCTTTAGTGGGACCCCAAACTTGGAGATGATATTTTCTTTGAGAAAGCTGCATACCACTTCAGACGTAGCATGCTTGGTTGGGATAGCCTCCACCCACTTAGTAAAATAATCTGTTGCCGTGAGGACATAATCATGTCCAGTGCTTGAAGATGGGTTGAGTACCCCAATGAAGTCAATAACCCACTGCTAAAATGATTCCTCGATCACGACTGGCTTGAGAGGTAATGCAAGAAGCTTAGGCTTCCCAACAAATTGTTGGCACAATTCACACCTACACACCCATTTATAGGCATCCTAGAAAAGTGTGGGCCAATAGTACCTTGCTCATAGAATTTTGTGTGTTGTCACCAGTGCAGAGAAATGTTCCCCATAGGCCAGATTGTGGAAAGATTCTAAGAGTCTTTCTTGTTGCACCCTATCAACACAATGAAGAAATGCCCCATCCAAGTTTCTCTTGTAAAGACCATTGTCCCACAAAACATAACCAACTGCTTTCAATTTAACATTTTATTTTTGTTTAAAAGAAAGATGAGTGGAACACTCACCATATGTCATAAAATGAGCAATGTCAAAATACCACTCATCAGTAGTGGCAACAAAGAGGACCATAGGTATGCCTTCGATCTCTAATTCTTCACTTTCTACTTCACCTGGAATGTTGTTGGCAATCAACTGGCAAAGACCCTTTCCCCATATGAGTTTGGTTAGTTTGATATCCTAATCAAACTCTTGAGTTTTGGCAATCTAGTTAACTCTCTTCGTACCAAACTCCTGCTGAGTCAAAACGGATTTTACTGTTGTGTCTAGTACAAGAACTTCAGTGTGAGAGTTCAAGATATAAAACTTGAAATGCTTGACCGCTTTGACCACAGTGTATGCATGCTTCTCCATAAGGGAATATTTTAACTCATGATCCTTGAGTGGATAAATCATGAATGAAATAAGAGATTTTGCATCTTCTAGATTTTGCTGGACCAGAATAGCCGATAGTGTATGTTCGGAGGCATAACTATATATTTTGAAACTTTTAGTATAATCTAGGTAGACCAAGACTGGTGCATGGGCGATTGCTTCCTTAATCTCTTTGAACGCTGATTTACCCTCAGCAGTCCACCTAAATGTAGCATTTCCCTTCATCATGTTGACAATATGACGGGTTTTCTTAGCAAACTCAGGAATAAACCTTTGGAGAAAATTCACCTTTCCAAAGAAAGAGTGAACTGCGATCTTGCTGGTAGGCAGAGTAAGTTCCTAGATGGACTTAACTCTTTCTGAATCAATTTTAATACCTTCTTGAGACATGATGTGTCCAAGAAGTTTCCCTTCAGTTACTCCAAAGATAGATTTCTTTGGGTTTAAAGAGATACCGTTCTGACGACAGCATTCTAGTATCTTTTGCAAATGGTGAACATGCTCAGAATGATGTTTTGAAAACACTATCAGATCATCTAGGTATACTACAATGAATTTTCCCATCTCATCTTTGAAAGCGAGGTCCATCACCCTTTGAAAAGTGGCACCTGCGTTTATCAAACCAAAAGGCATTCTTCAGTAAGCGAATGTGCCCCAAGGTGTGGTGAATGTTGTCTTGTGCTAAACTGCTTTTTTGACTTCGACCTGATTGTACCCCAAAAAATTGTCTAGAATTGATAACATTTCTAAACCTGTTACCATTTGTAGGACTTGATCCATAATAGGAAGGGGGTAGTTATCTTTTAAAGATAACTGGTTTAAGTTTCTAAAATCCACACAAATTTGAATTTTGCCATTCTTTTTCCTGATAGGCACTATGTTGGCAATCCATGTTGAGTGATGGATTGGAAAAATTATCTGGGCATCAAGCATTTTTTGTATCTCAGCTAAATTAGTACCTGAGATTTTTGGATTATATTACCTGGATTTTTGCTTGTAAGGTACAAAATTGGCTTTTAGGGGAATGTCGTGACAGATGTCATTTGGCCTAAGGGATTTTAGGTCATCGTAGGAATAGGACAATACATCCATAAATTGGTGGAGTAAACTAGCAAGCTCAAATCTTTCTTCAAAAGTGCAGCATTTTCCAATGTTTACCATCTTAGGATTGTGCTTGGTTCCCAAGTTGACCTGATCAAAATCTTGAGAAGAATTTGAATATGTTTGCTATTGTTTAACAAACCTGTTATGGCTATCAAACAACTTCTCTAGGGAAACCAGACCTTTGGGAATCTTATTCCCCTTAAGCTATAGGAAATCCTCACCTGTATCTGTATTGGTCTCAGGAGTTGCTTCACATTCTCAGAGTTCACTACCTTCAAAATGCAGTTGTTCAAAATTGTCCTTTTACCCCAAGAAGGCAATGATTTGATCATCGTTGTTAAATACTTGCTAGTGGCTAGCATTATCAAGTACACTTGGTCGAAAGACCAGCTCAATAGTGTATCTATCTCCCTTAAAGTCTGGGTGAGGGACTAGAAGGGTGGCAGAGAAAACTAATGCATCTGCCCGGTCATTGAATTCCCTTGGAATGGTAGAGATGTTGAAAGCATCAAAATTTTCAATCTGATCCCATACCAGGTTATGATAGTGGCGCAACCTTTCATTTTTCATCTGATAGAGGTTTCTCACCTGGCAGACTATCAACTCATCATCCCCTTTAACATGGAGTAGCCTAATGCCCCTTTCTCTGGAAGCCTGTAGTCTGAGCAATAGGGACTCATACTTAGCTGTGTTCTTGGTATTGTTAAACTACAATTTGTAAGACAAAGGAATAATATCTCCCTGAGGAGATACCAACACAACCCTGACTCTCGATCCAGTAAAGGAGCAACTGCCATCAAATTCTAAGGTCTATACCTCGTTAGATGATGCTTTTTCTTTGAAAACTCCTTTGTTTGGGGAAAGAGGCTCTTCCATGTGTTCATCTTGATTTGTCAATTTTCCTATTGCACTAGGTGAACACAATCTCAAGTTATCACCTGAAGGAATTTCATCAAATGCCTCATGGGTTCCTTCCGTAGATAGGAAGTAATTGCCCATTCCTAAGGACTCAAATAAAATTTGAGCTTCTGGTGCTAAGGATCGGGTAACTATATACCTTGCTTCTTTTTCAGGAAGCAACTTCTTCCTGACACCTTGAACTGGGATCCTTGCTTCCGACAAGTCCATACTTAGCTCACCTCCAACATCTTTGTAGAAATTCCACCCAAGCAAGATACCGTAAGATGCTGGAACATTGGCCACTAAAACCGTCATCTTTATCCACTTTTCTAGAAAGCTGCGAAGGTATATTGAGCATCTTTTATTTGACCAAGGAGAGGGACTTACTTATTTTCCATGGAAAAATGCCTCCCAAAATTTTTGGTCAGAGTCAGGCCAAGAGAATCTGCCACCTTCGCAGGCATGACATTATCTCAAGCTCCAGAGTCTATAATACAATTACTCAGTTTATAACCATTTATAAGTAGGGAAACATAGAAAGGTTCTATTTGACCAGGAGCGATAGGAGTCATAACAAGATTATTTTGAGCTGGTTTATCTTTACGGGGATCATGAATAGCTTTCAAAGAATCTTGTCCTATGGGGACGGCTTTGTTTTTTACATATTCTGCTAACTTATCAAACTATTCTGGGTTAGCCCTCAAATATTCAACCTCTGTCATTTGAATTTTAATCTTTCTAGCATGATAAATTATATCAAATAATTGAAAAGAACTTGCAATAGAGGAAGAGAGTCCATCATCTGGGACTCTAGTAGGTGTGGCACTGGTCTGAGTAACAGAAGTGGAAGATATCGGGTGATTGGGAGTACTTACTTTTTTATGGGTCACCTAATATTTTGATTATGGAGGCAATGGAGTCTTGCGTTTAGCGATGGAAACCACTGGCTGGGGTTCTTTCTCTGCCTTTCCTTTGTCAGCTTGTGAGGCTGACTAATTTTGAGATATGGTGAAAATAGCATAAGATCCATCTAAACCCTCCCCTTTACTTTCAACTTCGTCTTGGTAATCTAGGAAATGGATATTGGAGTTGCCAGCTAATTCCTCTTCCTAATCATCAAAGAGATTAGCATCTTCTTGTTGATCTAATTGAGGTTGGAATGAGTTGTCGTGTTCAGCCTCTAGGTAACCAACCACTGAATTGGTAGGTGCTGCTTCAATGGCTAATCTCCCTGGAGGGGGATGTAGGTGATTGGATTGCCCTTGGTTTCGGGTAGCATTACCCTAATATTGTCGATTCTAGAACATTATCCTAGGTGTGTCTCGATAGGTAGGAGCAGATGTACCTTGGGCCATTTGCCTCTTCAAAGTTATCAGTTCATTCATCAATTTTTGCACCATAGGATCTGTAGTACCTAAAGAACTTTCAGCAGATGAAGAGAATTTATTTTTACTAGGGTATTTTTTGATCTTACTTGCCAGGATAAGATCATCCTCAATCTCAGTAGCCAAACTTTGAGCCAAGGCTAGATCCATAGGGCCAGCTCACCTCAATAGGAAACTTACTTTGAGAAGCTGCGAATTGATAAAAAAGCACTTGAGATTTTTCAGCGTGGGCTGAGCCACAATTAGAATCTGGTTTCTCAACTTGTTGAATTTAGCTACGAAATCCCTCATGGGTTCCTGGGATTCTTTCTTCAACTGTGTTAGCTGAGCCAACAAAGCATGTGCATCTTCAGCAGGTTTAAACTTAGCTTCAAATTTGAACTTGGGCATATCCCAGTCTATTACTGACCCGGCCTGCAGTTGATAGAACCAATCCACGGTAGCTCTTTGCAAAGTTTCCAAAAAAAGTCTAACTGCTACATCCTTGAATTCCACGTCGATCATGCTACATGCTATGGAGAAAGCGGCAATATGCTCGTCAGGATGAACCTTTCTATCACCAAAAAACTTAGGAATTTTTTTTCTAGAACTACGAGGTAGTTCATGCAGAGGTGCAGTCAAATTGAGAGGCCCAAAATAATTACCCCACGGGCCTTGGGCCATTATGTTAGGATGATTAAATGGTGGGATAACAAATCTTGGTGGGGTATTTATAGGCAGGGCACAATTAACATCAAGAAAAGAAGTTCTACCTTGTGTCGGTGACCTGATAAAGTTAGGAGAAAAACTCCTAGAATGTTGGAGGAAAGGTAACGGAGGAAAGAGATCAAAGTTACTTTGTTGTGCCAACTCAAACACAGGGTCAACAACACCTTTAGATCTCTAGTTTCTGGTGTAGCATGGAGTTGCCAGATTTTAAATGGAAAAGGGACTGAAACTGCTTCAAGTTGGAGCTTGAGGCTTCAAAATGCACATTCGTAATCCCTAGTGGAATCACCAAAAACTGTTGGCTAAATATTTTGTCATCAATTAACTAAAGACAAAATGGGTATATCAACCACAACATAGGGAGATTTACACCATGACAAGTATGGGTTTACCAGATCTAGATGAAGTAAATCTCTCCTCTCATCAAGGAGAGGTTCCCTATAAATATTTACATGCTAGATATATGTATATAATTAAGCAAAAAATAACACATGGGATGGTATAACAGCATCCACCTCTCTTTTTTCAGAGGTAATGTAAAAAGAACAAAAGAGGGAAATCCTGGTCCTTAGGTAACAACACTCCTCTTCTTTCAGGAATGGTATTAAACGGGAAGCAGAAGATCACCTGAAGTAACAAATTACAAAAGAGCACTCACGTAAGCACAAAGTCTTCCGTAGTGTCTTTCAATGATCTAGGACAGGCGTAACCATAGAGTGGAACGAAGCACAAAGTCTTCGTCTGAAACTACAAAAGATGATTGAATCTCAAAGATAAAAAAAACTCAAAGTCTATCCTCTACTTTTAGAAATGCTCTTAGATAATATAAAAACACCCATTTTACTTATTAAATCAGATAAACAAGAGATTATCAGGGAAGAGAACATAAGAAACTGTTTCCTAGACAACACAGATAACTTCAACACAAAGTCTGAAATAAATCTACTTCTCATTCATTCAACAAAATATGATTTACAAGTTTGAGCATAAAGTCTCAAAAGTTGCTTCAATTTCGGCAGAGTGTTTTCTCTCTATATTTCCAAGATAAAATTTATAAATGAGGTCTCCACTATATATAGGGAGAAAATCCTCAAAAACTAGAAAATAATAAAATATAAAAATATCTCAGTCAAAGATGACTCATCTTTGACTTTGAGATATTTTTCTAAAATATTTACATGTAATTACATTTTACAAAATTGCATGCACTTTTCACAAAACAAAAGTGCATAAGGAAAGAAGAAGAAAGAAGGGGAGAAATTCAGTTCTTGCTGCCATATTTCTTCATACGGGCATCATACATAGTGATGGATGCCTGAATTCCTATGCTTTCTAGCGCAACTGCATTCTTGGAGACTATGTTAGCTCTGATCAATGCGTCCTTCAATGCTGTGATGGCCTTAGTGTGACTAGTTAACCTAGATTTTAGATTTTCCAAAGTTAACTGAGCATCTAGAATACTATCCATAGAAGACATTGAGAAGGATTTTTCTTCAAAATCTCTCCAAATCATCTCTTTGAAACTTTGAATCATTTCTTCTACTAGAAGGAACTAATTGTCCTTAGAGGTTAGGTTGCATGGTAGCTCTTCTAGTTTATTCAGCAGGCTTAGGTCACTCTTCTCACTAGCCTCCTTGAAAGCTTTGAGATCATCAATTAGATCTTTGAGTACCTAGATCTTGAAGATCAATGACTCCTTGATTTCAACATAGGATTCCTTGCTGGAGATGACACCGATAGATATCAAGGTACTTTTCTTCATATCCTTCATCTCCTTCCATTTGTTAAGATCCTTTTCTGAAATATCAATCTCTTGAGAGATAAGGGAGGCAACATCATCTAACTCTGCTTTTACCTTCCTCATCTTACCCATCCTTTCTACAACCTCTGATAACAAAGAAATTCCTTGAGTATGCATTCTTTCAATATAATCCTCCAAGACTTTTCCCTTCAAGTAAGTCTTTTCTGCTTTTTGAATGACTGGGTCATCCACGGAGAAGGCCACTGGAGTTGCCACTTTAGGGGGAAGGGTGAACTTTCTTATTACTACCGTTAGCTGCTCTATCTTGGCCTTATAATAATCTTTCATCTCCTTCTCTCGGTCAAATTTTTGGACCATGATGTCCATAGCAGATTGAAAGTCACTTTTCACACCTTCGTGAGTAACTTTGCCAAGTTCGACATGAGAGATGGAATAGTTTCTCATTTCGAAACCCTCAAGGGTTGCATCCTATGGAGGCTTGGCAATTTCCAAAAAAATTTGCCCTTTTTCCTCGACCAATTTGGAGAGGATCTTTGGCCTCTTCGGAGCCTTAGCTTTCACCGGCACTATTTTACCAGAGTCAAAAACATTTGGAGAAATGTCTAACTTCTTTCTTTTGGGAGTGAATACTGACATCCAGGGTGGGAGAGAAGTACCTGTTGTGGCAATAGTTGTCTCAGCTGGTGTTACTGTGGTAGCTTCTACATTGCTAGTGGTGATAGTAGTTACAGTTGGAGTAACCGGTGAAACTGCACCAACCACTAATTTTGGCTCTTGTGTAGGGCTTGCTACCAAGTTGAAGGAAGGAGATGATAAACTTGGAATGGACCCAAAAGAGTGAGGAGAACCTCCAAAAGTGTCTTGATGATCACCGAATATGACTCTAGAAGGAGAGGCAGCTCCAAAAGAGGGAACACTGATCAGAGAGATAGGAGAAGAGGGTACCACAGGAGACTGGGGGGAGAAGGAGAGGTGCTCTTGAGTGGCTGTGCTTCTTCTTGTGAGAGTGGAGGTCAGTGCTTGGTTGCCCTGATGATTGATCATCAGTCTCCATTGGCTGGGATGTCTGTGTCTGAGGGCTCTGCTCTTTGGTTCCTTTTGCTGCTGCTTCAGGCTCTATAGTAGTCTTAGGTTTTTTGGAAACAAAGATAATTCTAGGCTTGTGAGGCCTATAAGGGGAAGGAATATCACCTTTATTCTTGGTCCTGTTCTCATCCTTCCTCTTCAACTCTGCTTGGTATTCAGCCTCTAATCCTATGACAAATTCTTTCAAGATGATCCCTTTTGTTGCTAACCAATCACTGGTGTTAGCCAATATTGGTTTGCATCTTTTTCTTAGAGAAGTCAGCTCTTTCTGAGAACACTAAGTTGGAGGAAGAGGGGAGCCAACAACCTTTTCAGCCAGATATTTGCTATTTATGATGTTCCCATCATCTGCCAGATTGGAGGGGATCTCTGCAAGTCTCAGATATTCAATCTAGTCTAGGGTCAGCCTGCAATAATCCATCTTTTTGATCTCTTCGGCTGTCCTCAGGTCGATCCAGATATCTTCAATCATGGGCTCATGGAACTAAGTCTTCTACCTAATTTTATCCTTGACTCCCCTATAGTCAAATTTATCTCTTCTTTTGAATGGTTTCACAGTGACCATCTACATTTCTGTTTCCATGACTTTGGCTTTGGCTGCTATTGCAATGGAATACCTGCCAATCTCAATTAGAAACCTAAAACATGGCTTCTTCAGCTCCACTTGTCTAGTATGCATGACAATCAATTGTCAAAAAAGTTTCATTAGTACCAACTTATCTGAAGGAAACCTGGGGAGCATGTAGGGGTAGCCTTGGTAAAAGCCAAACCAAAGATAGCAGAAGGTGGGAAATTAAAGGAACATGCAGCCATAATCATTGACCACTGTCTAAGCCTCGTCTGATACTCTCTTTTGCTCAAGCTGAGGGTTGAAGAGGCATAAAAATGTGGCAAAAAGGCATCATTTACCCTTTTGAAGTGGCGGGTCGATCCTTGCAGAGTCAGCTGAGGGTAATATGAGTACACTGGGGTTGTCTTTCTATCCCCCTCTGTGATTAAGCCTCGAAAAGTTTGCATGGCAGTAGCTATGTACACAAGGCATGAAGTCATATAGAACTTATAAGAAGTTTGTACCTTGGTTAGCTGTTCATGGAGGGCATTGCTAGATTGCTCTCCCCAAAAGATGACATGTTTGCCTTGGAGGATGGTTTTAATGAATAGGTACATCCATTCATGGAATAGTGACAAAGATGGGAGGCCTCGTACTCTGCTGAGAAGGGTGATCAAGTCACCAACCTCCTCAATAAAGTCACTTCTCAAAAATTTTTGTGGCCATCTTGATAAGCTGGTCCTAGGGGTCTTCAACCATTTTTAATTAATGACTTTCTTTGCCCTCTCAGGGTCTTTGTCATATTCTTTCTGAGCGTCCACGAAGTCAATCTTGGTTACTTCAGTGGCTAGAGGGCACATGAAAACTTTATCAATGAATTCAAGATCCAGTCGAATCACCATGTTGCCACTGGCATCTGAGATTGACCTAGTCTCTTTGTTGTAAAATCGAGGACATTGGAGAACAAACTCAGTATCATGTGCTGCCACTGGAAAGGCAGCCACCAGGTGGATGTTACTCTTGATGATCCTTTTCATCCCGGTGCTTGGATTTATCGCCTTTGTTCAGGTTATGAGTTTGGCCATGTCCACATGGCCAATCTCAGTGTCCCAGATGTCATCGACATTTGAGGAGACCGACGTGATTAGGAAGATGCCCTGATATTTGTATTTCATGGTCTTCACTTTTTTTAGAGACGCTTTAGACATGGGAACTGGTTTTGGTCGGATAGGTGTTGATGAGCAAGAGTTCTTCGAAGGTGCTGTAGACATGATTACTTGATTTAGAGGGAAGTGGATGAATGGGGAAAATGCAATTTAAGTAATCATGGTCAATAGAGGTCACTTAAAAAGGCCAAGTTGAAAAAAGGACTAAAAAATGAGGAAAAAAGGGAAAAAAAGGTCAACGCAAAAAATCCTCCAAAGTTGGGAAAATCCAGAGGAGGGACACACGGGCAGCAAAATTTGCCACCCCTGCATGCTGGAATAAAAGCGATGCAAGGGTGGTGAAATTCACCCCTGCAGAAATGATACGCATGGGTGGTGAATTTTGCTGCCCTTGCAAGTTTAGAGAAGAAAGAGGTAGGGGCGGAAAAATTCATCACCCCTGCAGGGAAGGCCTACATAGGCAGCAAATTTTTCCACCCTTGTGAGACAAAAAGGAAGAAGGTAGGGGTGGAAAAATTCATCGCCCCTGCAAGGATGGAAAAGTGAGGGAAGGGATGGTGAATTTTGCCATCCTTGTATGTTAGGCAAAGATCATGGGTGAGCGGCGAAATTCACCACTCGTGCATAAAAAGAGAGTGTGGGTGGTGAAATTTGTCGCCCATCAAGGTGAACAGGGGGAGGGAACGACACACGGGTAGTGAACTTCGTCGCCCTCCAGGCTAGATGCGGGTTTGGGGAAGGAAAACCATGGGCAACGGGCAGAAAATTTGCCGTCCGTGTGGGTTTGGTCAAAGCTGGGGGAAATAGAGAGGGACAAAATTTTTAGCCATCCCAATAGGATGAAAGGGTTGACTAAAACAATAAATGAACTAATAAAAAAGAAAAAAAAATGCAAAAATGAGACAGACTTGGAAAGCTGAACATGCCACAAGCTCAAATCCATGAAATTGCTCTTTAAGTCGCTCGTTAGATCATCTAGATGCGAAGGGCAGGAGGAGAGGAGGAAGTAATGAAAAAAATGGGGTTCAAATCGGTTTGTATGGGGTGAAAATCAACCCCAACATCCTGCCATGCATGGTAATAAATGCCATGCACAAAAATTGAGGCATGCTCAGGCGATGAATTTCACTGCCCTTGCATGTCTTGGTGGGTTTGAATGTAGGGGCAGCAAATTTTGCTGCCCTTGTAGGTAAAGATGCAAGGGTGGCAAAATTTTCCACTCTTGCAAGAAAAATGTAGGGGTGGCAAATTTTGTCACCCTTGTTTTCTAAAGGTCAAAATGCACTGGCGGCAAATTTTGCCACCTGTGCGCAAAAGAAGAAAAGACCAACTCTGGAAGAGGCAATCTGGGAGAGGAGTTCTTTGGTCGCAACGAGATTGTGGTCACTCTCACATTCCTAGGCCAAGATGAGAATGAATTCAAAACTCATCTCAAAAGTGAACTTAGAGAGACAAAAGATGAAACAGACAAGTTCCGTAGGGGGTTATTCCCAAAAATGGGCTAATCCAATTTTGGAAACAACAGTATGCAAGGAAAAGAGGAAAGGTTTCCTCCACCCATTCCCCTTGATAATTGGAAAGACCACATTGCAAGACTGGAAACAAGTAGATGTCATGTCTAGGTAGAGAGAGGCCTTTATCTTCCAAAGGGATGATTTTCGGATGTGGGATCCAAAGATGGAAATAAGGGACAATTTGAAGGAAAAGAAGATGCCTAAACTAGTGTATGAACACTAGCCTAATGTTTATGAATATGTGTATACCGAGGAAAATAATTCTGAGGAAGTAATATCCAGGCTTAAGGAATGTAATTCCAAATTCAAACATAGACTGTCAAATGAATTAAAACCAATAAAATACATCTAGTAAATGCATCCTTTCCAATATCATTTGTTTCTTTCAATCTCAAGAGCACCTCAAGGGCCTCTTCAAGAAGAATTTACACCACCTCATGACCTTGGTAAAAGATAATTGGAAGAAAGGCCAAGTGAAGTAACCTCATCCTCAAGTCTTCCACAAAGACCACCATATTTAGTGGATTATTTGGACATTATAGCTCTTGAGCCAAATACGAGAATTGTAGATGTCCTCGAAGTCATTGCAAAGGCTTATGTTTTAGAGGAAGAGGAAATAGATGAAGACATTTTCACCCATATAGACTAGGTGATATAATCCCATGATCAAATAGAGGGGATGGAGGTAGACAAAATAAAAAAATCATGTTTTACATATATTTCCAACCACAAGTTAGAACAAGAGGAACGTATAATTAGCCCTTATCCATACTAGCTCCAAGAAGCCAAGACTGCCATTTATGCATTTAGCCAAAGACATAAATCTATTTAGTGATGAATTCCCCATTCATGAGCTATTCATTCTAGATTGGTTCATCTAAGATAAATTTCAAAATATTCCCTCCATAGCCCATTCATAGTCACTAACATAGAATGTTAGTCTTAGTGTCCATAAGGACATCCAACCTTGGATACTAGAGATGATGAATGAATAAGAAGAAAGAAGGTTGGTCAAGATAAATGGAACAAATGGTAAAAATATGCATGTTCCTGGGACATCAAGAAGTACAGGGGTGGAAATCCTAGAATTTCCAAATTTCACTAAGCCTACAATGGCTATACAATTCAACCTAGAAATAGTTGGATTGGAGAAGGTCACCATGAAGAAAACCACCATTGTCCACGAGGAATTCAATTTTCAAAGGGTACAACCTTTTTTGGTCATAAATAAAATGGGAGGGAAATAATTAGGAAAACACCCCATCCACCAAGAAGATGTAGAGACCCTAGTTGGAGCTCAATCAACAATGGCCATGATAGGATAAGGGGGATGAAACAAAAGATTATCAACTTGGAAAAGGAAAAATAGAACCTAGAGACCTAGACCATCCTCTCTGTGCCTAATGAGATGATAAAGATGTTGAATTAATTATTCTTTGACATGTTCAAGGTCACAAAGCTATGAAGGTTAGGCAAAGTGAATTGACATAATAGGCTGAAGCAACTAAAGTCTTGACCATCCAATGGCAAACTTCATAAGATCAAATTAATGAACTTATTAATATGAAGAATAGAAGGAAAATCCTAAGCTTTAAAAATATTAATCTAAGAAATTTAGTCATAGTCATAGGGATTATTTTGGACAAGGTACAAGACCTAAGCACATGGCATAGCAATATCAACAAAATTTTGAAGGAAGATGGAGATCTATTGAGCATAATTAAAAATCTCCTAGGGATCATGTTGATAGAACCTTCATATCCCACTACTATTGGATTAATAGATGATGAAGAACTCAAAAAGAGATCCACCTCATCCATCTTGGAAATTAAATGAAAGAGTCAAGGCTAGTCCATCATTGAGAACCAAATAATCATAGACATTATCTTCAATTCAAGGGAATGAATAATGGAGGCAAGAAACATTAAAGAGGCCACAATCAAAAATGATAGAGAGTTTAATGAACTGGCATACTAGGAAGAAGGGTGTCTAATGAAGCCTCTAGTAGATTTGGAATTGATTAATGAACAACATACTAAAGATAAAGGCATCCTCCAACAAAGGCAACCACAAGGCCCACCACCATCTTGATAGAATATTCCATTGTATAAATATATACTAGTTTGTTAGCATATATGTTTTATAGGTCAATCCTATGTATAAGGTCATGCATATTCTATAAATTTTCATGAAATAATATTTGTCCTTATTTCATACATATGTATCTTGAAAATCGATCGGTACACTACCTATGCTCTCTATAAATAGGCAGTGTTACCATTTTGTAAAGAGATATTTCTTTGAGCTAAATTATATACTTGGATCCATTAATACAAATGAGAAAATTTTCAAATATTATTCATCTTGTTTTATTAATATTCATTGTATTTATCTTAATTTCTTTTCTAGATCTTGAATTTGAATGGTCTCTTTAAATTCTAAATTACATTCTTTGTTATAAGGTTGTTAACCTGTGTTAAGATAGGTTAGTTGAAAGATCATAATTGATTCATTTAAATTTGTTCTACATCAAAATGTTCATTATCTATTTGAGTGTAGTAGAAAATCATTAAATCATACTTGGTTTTTACCTATAATTTTAGTCTACCTTCAGAAGCTTACCTAGTTTGTGATGGAAATTGATCTTTACCTAGTTTACATTGCATACTGGTTTGAATACATGTTTAGGTAATTGGGGCTTTGTGATGGTGTTTAAGATAAATATCAATAGTCAATGTATTTATTTTATTACTTACTCTTTCCTTTTTACTCTTTTTTTATATTTATGTATAGATTATATCCCATTGTTAATATCCCTTTAGATTAGTGTAGCTTAGACTTATGATCAACATTCAAAAAAATTCACAAAGCTTTAGATGAAGGTGGATCCCAACCACAAAATTATACAAATATTGTGGAACAGTCTACTTTGATTTGCTTCTATTTCACCACAGGCACTATAATTTCCAAATACTTATAACTCATGCTCTAGGTTCTTAGAATCCTAAAATGAGAAGTGTTGTGTAAAACATTGAGAGCACTTGTAGTTCACTTCGAGGCATCAAAAATACCTTTCAAACATGCACAATAGTAGATTTATAATTCAAGGTATCTCCTAAGATATACCTTTCAAACATTCACAAGAGTGGATTTCCGCATCAAGGTATCTATTAAGAGATACCTTTCAAATAGGCACAAGAGTGGATTTCTCCTACAAGGAACAAGTGGAATTTCCATTACATAAAAGGTACTACTTAGTGGTATTTTGAAGGCCCCTATAGTACCTTATATGTATTTATAGGAGATACATTTCAAACATGCACAAGAGTCAATTTCCCCTTCATGGTATCTCCTAGGAGATACATTTCAAATAGGGACAAGAGTTGATTTCTCCTTTAACAAACAAGTGCAATTTTCCTTTACATGGAAAGCATTATTAGGTGATATTTTGAAGGCACTTATAGTACCTTCAAGGTATCTCATAGGAGATACCTTTCAAGCACAAGAGTGGATTTCCACTTCAAGGTATCTCATAAGAGATACTTTTTAATTACAATATAGGAGATACCTTTTCACAGAAGGCACTACTGGGTGATATTTCGAAGGCCTATGTAAAACCTTCAAGGTATCTCCTAGGAGATACTTTTTAAACATGAACAATAGTGGATTTTCAATTCAAGTTATCTCCTAAGAGATACCTTTCAAGCATGCACAAAAGTGGATTTCCCCTTCAAGGTATCTCTTAGGAGATACCTTTCAAATAGACACAAGAGTAGATTTATCTTACAAGGAACAAGTGGAATTTCCTTTACGTAAGAGGCACTAATGGGTAATATTTTGAAGGCCCCTATAATAACTTCAATGTATCTTGTAGGATATACCTTTTAAACATGCACAAGAGTTGATTTCCCCTTCAAGGTATCTCTTAGGAGATATATTTTAAAAAGGGACAAGAGTTGATTTCTCTTTTAATAAACAAGTGAAATTTTCCTTTACACGAAAATAATTATTGGGTGATAGTTTAAAGGCCCTTATAATACCTTCAAGGTATCTTCTAGGAGAAACCTTTCAATCACAAGAGTAGATTTCCACTTCAAGGTATCTCATAAGATATACCTTTCAAGCACAAGAGAGGATATACCTTTTCATGGAAGGCACTACTGGGTGATATTTCAAAGGCCTATGTAATACCATCAAGGTATCTCCTAGGAGATACCTTTCAAACATGCACAATAGTGGATTTCCAATTCAAGGTATATCCTAAGAGATTCCTTTCAAACATACACAAGAGTGGGATTTTCTTTCAATGTATCTCTTAGGAGATAGCTTTCAAACAGGCACAAGAGTGGATTTACCTTTCATTGTTCAAGCACAAGAGAGGAGATACATTTTAAGCACAAGGGTGGATTTCATATGCCATCTATTGATGATAGGGGTAAAGAACCCTTAATTGAAGGAGATCCATCTTCTACACATTTTGTCAATGAAGGAAAAGAATTATGGCATGGCATGACTTTTTCACACCATGAAGAAAAAAACAGAGTGCAACAAATAGATTTAGATGTTCTCCATTAAACTTTAGAAGGTAAGGACTAGATGATTTATAATTTGAAACAAAGGTGGGAAGAATCTATTACTAGAGTTAGTGACCAAGAAATAATTCTTCAAGGAATACAAGATGAACAAACTATGGTCCACAATGTAATGTTTTCATTGACCCAAGAATTGAGTAATTTATAGAATTATCTTGCTATGAAGGACACTCAGATTACTAATTTGAATAATTATCTTGATATCATGGACACTAAGATTACTAATTTGTAAAATTCCATGCAAAGAGAAATAGAACAGATTATAGTTCAGATAGAGGGTCCAACAAGAGCTATTCCCTCTTTCCCTATTCCATCACATGAAATAATATCTGCCTGACATATCACCTAGAAGAAAATTCAAAAATTAAAGGATGAAAAATGCCAATGTTAAGGAGGAATCTAATAAGAATTTAGTTGTAGAAAGCATAGGCTTCTATCCAGCACATTTGTGTTATTTTTGAGAAACTATTAGCATGCAGGTATAATTCATCAATTTATGTTCTTTCCTTACATGAGCAATTTTATAAATGGCATATTCAGTTAATTTCCCTTGTTTTTCACATATCATTGAAGATGATCATGTATTTATTGACATTTTTATAAAGAGCACCAAAGAAAGTTAGGATGCCATTTGTGAGTACTATACTTTCAATTCATTGTTGGAGAGACACAATTACATGATTTTCCATCCATTTTGAGGAACTAAAGGGCATGGAAATAGGCCAATAATAGATTTATAAAATTATAAATCACCATTGGGTTATGCACGAGACCACAATTTCAAGAAGCAAAGAAACTTATTTCTTCTTTTCAACCACTGTATCATATTCATATGAAGAATAAGTATCATGAGATATTGAGATCTAATATTGTTACTTGTAGAGATTTTTTGAACCACCATTATGCCAATGGTTTCAATGCAAGTCTTACCAGGTTGGAGACATTACATATTGAGTTGAAGTGCAAGGAAGACCTCAGCTACATGAATATTAAATGAAGTCTAAGAAGAACCAAAGTAGTTTTATGGATAATCATTCAATGCTTAGAGGGAAGGGGTTAAGATATCTAGATTGGGATGAGGTTTAGGTCTCTTATCATTTTGTATCCTCTATCTCTATGGTAGTGTTGGAATTTGTTGATTATTAATTTTGTAACTAATCACCAAAGTCATGGGAAGTTTCAAATATGTGGGACATGACCCTTGAAATGACCTCTAGATTTTTAAGAAGCTAGATCTTCTCTTATTGGTTTGAGGTAAGGGGAAAAGGAACAATGCTTAAATAAGTATTTAAACTACTTAGGTGATACACCAAGATTGTATTCCTCTACCAAATAGCACAGTAACTAGGACTAGCAAAATTCACTAAAAGGATTTAAAGAGCATAAAGCATGATCAATAATTCTAGCAAAAATTATAGACTAATCAAAGGATCATAACTGAAAGATAACCTGAATCATCATCTATCTCGAAAACATATAATTAATTTCAGTAATATTCACTGAAAATAATTAAAGAGCACATAACATGATTAATAATTTTAGTATTTATGCAAAACTAACAAAAGGCTTATAACAAAAAATGAGAAGTAAGAATTAAAATCATATTGTAATTGCATAGAACACCACTCTCTCTTCATATTTTTATAGGAGAAAAAAGTACATAAAGCAAATTGCATAAAACACATAATTCAACATCTCAGGGGAGGCATTTGTTACGGCATAAAATGCTTCAAAAACTAGCTCCTAAACTCTCTATTATTCTAGATGAATATTTTTGATCACCCTTTATGGTCATCACATCTGCTAGTCATATCCCAAAAATATCTATCATGGGTTGGAACCACTCACACATATTCTAACTGCATGTCCACAAATTCTAGATCCAAAAATTGTATGTTGTTGTAGTTGAATAACTTGGCATCTAATTCAATCATTTCAGCCAATTGTCCCTTTCATTTTGTTTCAACTATTTCTCCCATTTCTTGTTAACATGAAGTCCCTCAAATCTTGGACACATGGAAGATTCTGTAGCTTTTAACTATTTTACTCTTCCTTCCTTTTCATTTCATAAATATTTTAGCTTTTTTGCCTCTTTTAGTCTTTGGAGCCTGCTATGTTAACACATGATAGCTTCACACTTGAAAGAGTCCTTTTGATATTCACTTTCCCTTGAAAGAGCACCAAAGTGACAAGTGGCATCCTCTACTTTATTTGAGTCTTGAAGATTTTCTCCTCTTTAATAAAAGAGACTCCTTCTAGGTTTAACACTCACCATTAGATTTGCCATTGTGATCCACACTGTCAATTTGGTGCCAACCCTTTAACTCTAAAAAGAATAATTATTTATCCACATGGTAGCTTTATGCTTAATAGAAGCTCTTGGATATTTGAATCTCTTTGAAAGAGCATCAAAGTGACAAATGGCAATGCCCACTGTTGTTAGAGTCTTAAAGCCTTGCCAAGGATTTACAAAAAAGATTCAATCGACCCCATGAATTAAAATGACCCAAATTGTTATATAGATACCTATACTTAGCCAAAAGAAATATATACATGTCCTAAGTATAAAAGTAAATGTAGATTTTCAATTCTATAGTTCATGGTGACTAGCTAGGGACTCTGTGCCTACATGGAAGAACTTCCAAAACATGCTCAAATAAAATTTGATCAAAAATGCTTTCATTGTAGACCATAAATTAGCACACTCTACTTCTACTGGAGATTATCGCTTTTATAGATCTTGGAAAACTCTATCTAGTTCTATCATTTCCTTGTGGGAGAATGCTTGGAGGTTCTACACCACTAAATGCAACTTAAATTCTAATTTTTCAATTGGAATCAAAATGTTCTCTACCTTTATGACTATTAAAGAATGAATGAGGGACTTGAAAACTATTTGATCATTCTGTTTTGTGACTAGTATATTTTGAATCTAGGCTTCCATCAGTATTGTGCTATCATTTAGGAAAGGAGAAGGGAGTCCCAAAAGGACCAATTCTTCAATATGCCCTTTGAACTCCTTTACCCCTTAAAAAATTTAATTATATTCTTACATTTGGATATAGCTTTGTTGTAGCTTAGAATATCACTCACCTTTCCTACTACTACCTACTTATCTATGAGTCTGGTAACCTGTAGAGTTTCATAAAATGTAGCATATAACTTTTGAATCAATAACTCTGATTTAGGTACCTTGGTAGCAATTAAAAGTAGGATATTATCCACAAAGGATTCTACTTTTTACACACATAATCTGAGCCTCAGATATAAATTTTAATGCAAGAATAAAGTGGGTCACATCTACTGTTATTATCTTCCAACAAGAACTATAGTGTTCCTTGACCATGGCCACAACTCTAGCTGACTGGGGTCATTGGGCCAACTCCTCTTTCAAAATTTCCACTTCTTCCTCAGAGTCCTCAAAGTTTTCCTACTAGTTACCCTTTTCTTCCTTGACAACATTTAGCTTTTGCTATAGCTAAGCAACTTTCACTCCTTTGTCATTAACCCTCTTCTTAAGGAGACTCTTTTCTTGTTCCAATGAGCTAATTGAGTCTTTTACTGCATTGAGATCCTACTACAAGGACTTCACTTTATCTTATAAAGTCTTTAGAATTTCTTTAGACACCACCTCCTTAAGATCCTTATTGAGTTCGGCTATCTCCTTGTCCTTGGCCTTGAGCTCTAAAGAAATGTGGCTCAGTATTGTTTATGCCTATAACAAGCTTGATTGTGCTTTCTATACCTTGTTGGAGACTTTAAGATAATCTATGGTAACCATAGATGCAGTTTCATTCATGAGATCTAATTTGTCCTGGGGTCTAAACTAAGTCAGATCTATGGCTACTACACTCATTATGTAGTCCTTAGGCTGTATTTGATCTAATGGCTTGTTGACATTTAATACCATGAGAGAGAAAGAGAGTGAGGTTATACTATTCATGGTCATATAGTGATCTTTTTTGTTGTGTTTCCATTGCTCTACCCTCTTTTTTCCTTTATTTGTCCCTTCTTTTCTCTCTTACCCTCTTGGTCATGTCTGATTGAGTATGGAAGTCCATGGGAGAGGTCACTACACCACCAACAAAAGGAGACCTATGAGGTAAACCATAAGGCACAATGATTTCCTATTGGGGTTGGTCTTGTAAAGAAGATGGGATTTGCAAGACCTTAGCGGAAAAGTTTGGTAAATTTAATGGTTGGGAAGTGAATGGAAATGGGGAACCTGATGGTATTAGTGTTCGAGTCAACATAAACAAGAAGGTAGAGAATGTTAAGGCATGAAAAGGAGGTGACATTAATTTTTGAGTAGAAAATTAGGGAGGAGTCATTTATGAGGTGGTAGCTACATCTTATCCCTTGTCCCCTTCCTGAGACTCTACCTTTTATTTCTTCCTCTAAGGGCTCTCTATAGGATCTTCTTTTTCTATTTGGGCTATCACAATCTATGATGAGTGTAGCACCTCTTGTGTAAATAATGTTTCCTAAGAAGAAGCTAATGGGGGCTCAGTTGTAGGGGTTTTGGATGTAGATTGGACCACCCTTTGATTTTCTAACTCACTAATAGATGGTGGCCAATTTGAAGTTATATGTACTATTTTAGATGTCTCTACCTCTTGTGTCTCTTTCTATGACTCTGGAAGGTTACTTATATCTAGGATAGAAGTAGGAGTAACATGAGTCTCATCCCATAATTTCTATCATTCTTGATCTGTGGCTACATCCTTAAAATTCCTAGTAAATTCACAAATTTCCTACCTATACTTCTAATAAGAAACTATTTTATATTGATACCAACCCTTCCTAACCAAGGCCTATCTCAAACCTTTTGTCATAGCTCTTGTTGGGTCATAATTCTAAAGGGGATAATAAAATGACTCCCATGGTGGAAGTGGGATATCCTATAGCTCAACATACACATCTAGGGTATCTTTTATGGGGGGCCTTCTATCCTCAAAGAATTTCTTGCTCTCATGCTTGAAGGAAGCAGGGACCTTACTCTTGGTGAGCCAAGAAGTCATAAAACCATCTAGATCATATTTAAATGAATATTGAATGAGAACCAACCCATATGTAGCTAGTTTCTTTGTCATAATAAACTCTATTTACCTCTTGACTAGTGTAATACCTCCCCTAGTTAATGGGATGACATGGAAGGCCCTCTTCTTCCTCCCTAATCCAAAATTAGAATCTATAGCCACTAATAATTAGACCACTTATAGACCCACACCTCTACTTGTTAAAACCTTGAGAATAATAAAAGACTCTTCCCTAAAACAATGGACCCTAATAAAAGAATGATGAATTCCAAATAAAAAATAATAGGGGTGTTGGGCATTAGACAAGATGGTCCTGACATAATCATTCATTCTATTTCTTATGCCCTCATGATCTAACTCTCCTAATAGTAATGCTATAACACACTCAAAAAACTCATAAAAATTTGATGAATCTAATAACACATGAGTCCATGTGGATACAAGGATAACCTTCCAAGGGTCTGCTGCCTCTAGGTCCCATAGGGTCAAACTTATATGCTGTTGAAGAAACTAGGTATTTTGATATAAAATGAGGTAGAATAGATATGAATAATACCTAAAAAGTGGGATGAACCATAAACATTTCAAGTTACTAGCATAAGGAGTAGGAAATATGCTCTATAAAGTCAAACTTATATACTTGTGTCCTGGCAACAATCCTCATTCGTAAAAGATCCACTAGTTGCCAATCATGCACCATTTTATCACTATCTTCTCCAAAAATAAAGGCAAGCATTGAACATGCATCTTTTGACTCGTGAGTCACCATGCCCAAATAAAAAGGTAGGGGCTGAGGTCTAGTATTATCTTTTTCCAAATGTAATTCCTTGTTTAAGAAAAGTTGTTTATGGTGCATTTGAGACTAGACATGTCTTATTTGAGCCATTTCATAGAAGTTAGATGAAGGATCATGTTGTAAACCTATCATGTCATATATAGCTTATGGTTTGATCACTATGTTGATCAGTTCCTTTTGAATCATTGCATTAGTAGAATCAAATTTTTGGGTACATAAGTCCACCAATTCTAGGTATGGTGAACTATTGTCACCATGTATTGGGCTAACCCTAAATTTCAAACCCTCATACCAAAAGTTTCAGACTTGGTTTGATTTAGCATTATTTCATGTGCTACCTCCCTTAGGGTATCAGTCTTTTTGGTCATAATAGGGTCAAAAATCTCATTTGCATAACAAAGAATGAGGGAAGAATATCTATAAATACCTTTGATTTCTTCCCTAGTTCTTGGGTAGGTAACTTTGGCTGTCCGAGAGATAAGGCGTAAAATTTTAATGATGTTGATGTAGTAGCCATTTTATTCTAAGACTCTTAGATGTGAGGATACTCTTTTCTACTGCTTAACTCAAACCTTTTCTCACTCAGACTCAAAAAATAGATTATAGTTATTTTCTTGTCTCTTAAAATAATTCTTTGCTCAAAGGTGAGGAAAATGAGACTCAAAATCTCTTTAAAAACCATTGCCTCCACAAAACATGAATTAGTGACTCTCTTTCATGAAATAGTCACGTCTCATTAAAAGGATCTTAATTTGATACTTCGAGGTATCAATCATCAAATATTCAAGAACCTTAACTCAAAATTTGGATTTGAGTTAGAGGTTTGAATCAAGAAATTTAGATTAAGGATCGATCATCCCACTTCTTTATGAGTGGACTTACAAAAGGTGAAGTGTGGAGGAGAAATGATGATTATTTCACATATCTCATCATAGTTATATAAACTATCCCTATTTTTTTGTGTTTGGTTATATATTATATTAAATTTAATAGTTAAATTCTTACCTAAGTAGGATATGAATGTAATTTTTTCATTGTTTGTATGTAATTTATTGTTGATTCTTTACCTTGTTATTATGTCTTACTTGGATGAATAGTGCATTTTTAAGTATAGCAACTCATCCCACAAATGGGGTAATTTTGAGTAGAGGAACACATCCTAAGGATGGGGTAATTTGGAGTAAAAAAAAAACATCACAATGAGGGGTAATTTTGAGAAGGGAACACACAATTTTTACAAATCTTTAGGGTATAATTTTGAGGATTCGACAAGCGAACTTAGATGATTGAATTCTCAGAGGACACTCCAAAGACACTATGAAATTACTCAAAATATGTTGCGTGTCTTGAAGACATGCATAGTATGCTTTGAATAATTCTAAGAATGCTCAAAATATATGTATAGGGTGATCAAAATACCTATACTGGATGCTCTGAAGATATCTGGATGTGCTCTTAAGACTACAAAAATTATGTGTAATACATGTTGCTGAAATAAATTAGGAGAATTTTACTACAAAAATTTTGATTGAAAGAAAATAAAAAATTTATTGGATGCAAATGATTGATGGCAACCAAAAAAAGGAGTAGACATACAAATCTTTAGCCCACTGTTGCTTCCCACCCATTAAAAACTACACCCTAAACAATAGTTGCTCCTATATAATAGGTGTAGATATTTTATAAGCAATTATTTAATATATAATGATGTATGGGACCCATCTACCAAATAATATCAATGCATGAGGGAAATTTTTTCCACCTTGAATAATAATTCTAGGTGTTATTCAATCATTCATTCATTAAATTTTATGAGGGAAAAGTTTTCCACCACAAAAAATGACTTTTCAACTCAATCTAAAATGGAGACAATTAAACTCAAATAATAATGAAGCCAAAAAATGACTTTTTGAATTAGTCTAAAATAGAAATAATTCATAATATCTGAATAGAGCTAACAAATGAATGATGCGATGGGATAAAGATGATGGAACCATTGAAACCCTCTCATTTCATGACACTTTTTACTCTGATTATTTGCTTACAGTTAATAAAAAATGTCTTATTTCCCCTCACAATCAACATTTGTGTCCTTATTGAATATAATTAAGTGCTAAAAAATCCTAATCTCCGCCATTTCATTATCTTGACCACTTTATAACAAAACCCCAAGTCTATCAGAATCTCATTGATTTCATAACTTAAGGCAATAAACAATGAATAAAAGGTTCATGTGAAGCCAAATAAATAACACATTTCAGATATAGAAAAAAAATACATTACATATTAGATTAAATACCTAACAAGAAGCACCTGCAAAAATGATAGTGAAAATGGTGTCAAAGTTTCCACCACTAATGCCGTACCTGCATAAACGATAGTGAAAAATGGGGTCAATGCTTCCATCACTAGCACCATAGTTAACCTAATATTAAATTAATGTTTTTTTGGCCTTCAAAAGGGAGAGAGAAAAACTAAGAGAAAATAATGAAAAGAGAAAAAGATAAACTTAACCCTAATTTTGAAGTGTGCAAGAAAATTATTTTAAAAAAATATTTTAAGATTATTATTTAAACATTTAAAAAATTAAACATATTAAACATTTAAATAATTATTAAACATTAATAAACATATTAAACAATTAAACATGATTAAATTTTGTCATAGGGATTTGACTCCTTAATTTTTAGCCCCCACATAATACCTTTGAGATAATAAATTTAACAATTCAAATACTTGTGAGAGTGAGTCACCTTTCTTGAATTAAAAAAATATTAATATTTAGAGATAAATTCGACTCCAAAATGGTAATTAAAATAAATGACATAAAATTGTACCTAGTAACTAAAAACCTAGACTCAGGAAATAATTTTATGAAGTTATCTAAATTATGGTTATGTGAGGGCATAACCAGTCTACACAATACCAATATATAAATATTATTAACTTTTCATTCATGAAAACAAGGTGCCATGCGATATCTAAATGCACAGTCATTGTCAAACATTTTGGCCAACAACGCATTAAGTACTTCGACTTTGAAGCCCAATATTGGGGTTCAAACTAGGGGAATTACAATTTACATGTAGATATTGTGCCAATGATGTATAAATAATAGGATCTCGCATAATAAATGGAGTTTCATCCACATTTTTTTAAGATGTAACATAAGAAAATTGTCTAATAACCTGGATTTGACTCAATTTTTGGCTCCACCCTCAGGAATAATACCTTTGAGATAATTTAATTACCAATTCAAGTACCGCTAAGGGTGAGTCACCTTTCTTGAACATACAAACTAGTAATATTTGGAGATGAATTCAACCCCATAATGGTAATTAAAATAAGTGACACAAAATCATACCTAGTAACTCAAAGACCTCTTGGGAAAGGATTTTGTTTGCTTATCTATTTAATTATATAATAATAATATACTCATTGTAATAAATTATAGTTGATTGGTCTCTTACCACTAGTTTTTGGAACACATCCATGGGAACATCATAATTAGAAAATGTTCAATAATCTAATACAAGAACATATTAATTCCATTGTAATAAAATCAATTTCTCCATTGCAATCACCAAGACAAAACTTGATCACCCATAATTGTGCTCCTAATGCATCAAATAAAGATTCTCCCTAATCGAAACCAATGGAGTTGCAATTTTGATGTCGTTTAGATTGTGCTAATGATTAAGAAATAATAGGCTCTTGCATAATAAGTGGAGTTTCATCCAATTTTTTTGAACATGTAACATAAGTAAATTGTCTAATAGGGATTTGACTCAATTTTTAGCCCCCTATCCCCTCCCCAAATTATATCTTTGAAATAATTTAATTCACTAGTTCAAATACCTGTGAGGGCAAGTCACCTTTCTTGAACTCATAAAATAATATTAAATGGAGATGAATTTAACCTCATAATGGTAATTAAAATAACTAACACAAAATCATACATATTAACTCAAAGACCTCCTAGCAAATATTTTTGTGTGCTTGTCTATTTAATTATAAAATAGCAACAGACTCGTCATAATAAATTACAGTTGATGGGTCTCCTGCCATGGGTTTTTGGATCACATCCAGGGGATCATCGTAATTAGAAAATATTCAATAATCCAATATAATACCATATTATTACAATGAAAATTATTGAATTTCAAATATGGAAATAGAACTAAAATTATCATCCTAGAACTTTGGAATTGATAGTAATGATTTAGAAATAATTATTAGGCTCTTGCATAATAAGTGGAGTTTCATCCACAATTTTTGAACTGATGTAACATTAATATTAATTATTAGGATAAACAAGTGGTGGTGGTATAATAGTAGTCATACACATTGGAATAGATGGTGTCTTTTGAACATACATGTTAGACCACTTCAAATTTTTATCATATTTCTAAGCCCAAAATTCTTCTTGGTCACTTCTAGTTTTTTTAACGTCATTATAACAAAACCAATTTCTCCATTTCAATCACTAAGACAAAACTTGACTACCCATAATCGTGCTTCTTATGTAACAAATATAGATGTCCCCTAATCGAAACCAATGGAGTTACAATTTTGACGTGATAATGATTTGGAAATAATAGGGTCTTGCATAATAAGTGGAGTTTCATCCACTTTTTTTTTAAGATGTAACATAAGAAAAATTATACATTTGAGAAAATTTAATTCACCAATTCAAATACCTATGAGGGTGAGTCACCTTTCTTGAACTTACAAACTAATATTTGGAGTTGAATTCAACCCCATAATGGTAATTAAAATAAGTGACACAAAACCATACCTAATAACTCAAATACCAATTGGGAAAGGAATTTGTGTGGTTATCTAATTAATTATAAAATAGCAATAGACTCGTTGTAACAAATTACTGACTTGATGGATCTCTAACCTTGAGTTTTTGGATCACATCCAAGGGATCATCAAAATTAGAAAATATTCAATAATTCGCTACAAGACCATATTAGTACAATACAAATTATAGAAGTTCAAATATGTAAATAGAAGTAAAATTATCACCCTAGAACTTTGGAACTGATTGTAATGATTTATAAATAATTATTAGTCTCTTGGATAATAAGTGGAGTTTCTTCCACATTTTTTGAAGATGTAACATTAATATTAATTTTTAAGAGAAACAAGTGACGTAAAATAAAACCTAGTAACTCAAAGACCTCTTGGGAAAGGATTTTGTGTGCTTATCTATTTAATTATAAAATAACAACTGACTCATCACAATGAATTACACTTGATGGGTCTCCCACCATGGGTTTTTAGATCACATCTAGAGGATCATCAATTTTTTTTGTTTAATAATCCACTACAAGACCAATTAGTATAATGAAAATTATAAAATTGTTCAAATATGGTTAAATGGAAGTTAAATTATCATCATGGAACTTTGGAACTGATGGTAATGATTTAAAAATAGTTATTAGGCTCTTGGATAATAAGTGGAGTTTAATCCACATTTTTAGAATTGATCTCACATTAATATTAATTATTAGGATAAATAAGTGGTGGTAGTATAATAGTATGCATTTACATTGGAATAGATGGTGTCTTTCAAACATATATGTTAGAACACTTCAAATATCTATCACATTTTGAAGCCCAAAATTATTCTTGGTCACTTCTAGATTATTTAGCACCATTGTAGCAAAATAAATTTATCCATTGCAATAACCAAGACAAAACTTGGTCACCCACAATTGTGCTCTTTATGCAGCGAATATAGATGCCGCTAATCGAAACCAAGGGATTTATAATTTTGACATAGTCTAGATTATGCTAATGATTTATAAATAATAGGCTCTTGCATAATAAGTGGAGTTTCATCCACAATTGTTAAAGATGTAACATAAGCAAACTATCTAAAAGGGACTTGACTCAATTTTTATCCCCTTCCCCCCCACCCGCCCCCCCAAAATTATACCTTTGAGATAATTTAATTCACCAATTCAAATAACTGTGAGGGCGAGTTGCCTTTATTAAACTCACAAACTAACATTATATGGAGACAAATTTGACCCCATAATGGTAATTAAAATAACTGACACAAAAATATACCTATTAACTCAAAGACCTCTTAGGAAAGGATTTTATGTGTTTATCTAATTAATTATAAAATAGAAATAGACTTGTCATAACAAATTACTGACATGATGGGTCTCCTACCATGGGTTTTTGGATCACATCCAGGGGATCATCAAAATTAGAAAATGTTCAATAATCTTCTACAAGACCATAGTACATTAAAATTTTTAGAAGTTCAAATATGGAAATATAAGTAAAATTATCATCATGGAACTTTGGAACCAATGGTAATAATATAGAAATAAGTATTAGGCTCTTGCATAGTAAGTGGAGTTTCTTCCACATTTTGTGGAGATGTAACATTAATATTAATTATTAGGAGAAACAAGTGGTGGTGGTATAATATTAGGCATATACATTGAAATTTATGGTGTCTTTCGAACATATATGTCAAAACACATCAAATGCTTATCATATTTCTAAACCCAAAATTCTTCTTGGTCACTTCTAATTTTTTTAATGCCATTGTAATAAAAACAAATTGTCTAATAGGGATTTTATACTTAATTTTTATCCCCCCTTTGGAATTATAAATTTGAGATAAACTTATTCACCAATTCAAATACATATGAGGGAGAGTCACCTTTCTTGAACTTACAAACTAATATTTGGAGACAAATTTAACCCCATAATGGTACTTGAATTAAAACAAGTGACACAAAATAAAACCTATTAACTAATAGACCTCTTGGGAAAGGATTTTAAGTGCTTATCTATTTATTTATAAAATAGAAGCTAACTCATCGCAACAAATTACACTTCATGGGTCTCCCACCATGGGTTTTTGGATCATATCTAGGGGATCATCAAAATTAAAAATTATTCAATAATATGCTAAAAGACCAATTAGTACAATGAGAATTATAGAACTGTTCAAATATGGTCAAATAGAAGTAAAATTATCATCATGGAAATTTGGAACCAAAGGTAATGATTTAAAAATAATTATTAGGATCTTGCATAATAAGTGGAGTTTCATCCACTTTTTTTGAATCAATGTGACATTAATATTAATTATTAGGAGAAACAAGTGGTTGTGGTATAATAATATGCATTCACATTAAAATAGATGGTGTCTTTCAAACATATATTTTAGACCACTTTAAATATTTGTCATATTTCTAAGCCCAAAATTATGCTCGTTATGCAGTGAATATAGATGCCCCCTAATTGAAACCAAGTGAGTTGCAATTTTGGTGTACTCTAGATTGTGCTAATAATTTAGAAATAATAGGCTCTTGCATAATAATTGGAGTTTCATCCACATTTTTTGAAGATGTAACATAAGTAAATTATGTAATATGGACTTGACTCCTTAATTTTTAGCTCCCTCACCACCCCCTCAAATTATACCTTTGAGATAATTTAATTCACCAATTTAAATACCTGTGAGGGTGAGTCACCTTTCTTAAACTCACAAACTAATATTAAATAATGGTAATCAAAATAATTGACATAAAAATGTACCTAGTAACTTAAAGACATCTCATGAAAATATTTTCTATGCTTATCTAATTAATTATAAAATAGCAATAGACTTATCCTAGCAAATTAATGACTTGAGGGTCCCTTACCATTTTTATTAGATCATACATAGAGGATCATCAAAATTAGAAAATGGTCAATAATCCCTAACAAGACCATATTAATTTATTGCAATGAAAGTTATAGAAGTTAAAATATGGAAATAGAAGTAAAATTATCATCATGGAACTTTGGAACCAATGATAATTATTTAGAAATAATTATTAGGCTCTTGCATAATAAGTGGACTTTCATCCACATTTTTTAAATTGATGTAACATTAATATTAGTTATTAGGAGAAACAATTGGTGGTGGTATAATAGTAGGCATACACATTGGAATAGATGGTGTCTTTCGAACATATATGTAAGACCATTTCAAAATTTTATCATATTTCTAAGACCAAATTTTTTCTTGGTCTATTCTAGCTTTTTTAACGCCACTGTAACAAAAGCAATTTCTCTATTGCAATCACCAAGACAAAACCTAATCAACCATAATTGTGTTCCTTATGTATTGAATATAGATGACCCTTGATCAAAACCAATGGAGTTGGAATTTTGATGTAGATATTGTGCTAATGATTTAAAAATAATAGGCTCTTTCATAATAAGTGATGTTTCATCAACATTTTTTGAAGATGTAGCATAAATTAAGAAAAGTTATACCTTTGAGATATTTTAATTCACCAATTCAAATCCTTGTGAGGGTGAGTCACCTTTCTTGAACTTACAATCTAGTAATATTTCGAGATGAATTCAACCCCATAATGGTAATTGAAATAAGTGACACAAAATCATACCTAGTCACTCAAAGACCTATTGGGAAAGGAATCTGTGTGCTTACCTAATTAATTATAAAATAACAATAGATTCATCATAACAAATTAGTATCTTGATCGGTCTCCTACCATTGGTTTTTGGATCACATCTAAGGGATCATTAGAATTAGAAAATGTTCAATAATCTGCTACAAGACCATAGTACAATGAAAATTATAGAAGTTTAAATATAGAAATAGAAGTAAAATTATCGTAATGGAACTCTAGAACCAATGGTAATGATTTAGAAATAATTATTAGGCTCTTGAATAATAAGTGGATTTTCTTCCACATTTTTAGAAGATGTTACATTAATATTAATTATTCAGAGAAACAAGTGGTGGTGGTGTAATAGTAGGCATACACATTGGAATAGATGGTGACTTTCGAGCATATATGTCAGAATAGTTCAATTTTTTTATCATATTTATAAACCCAAAATTCGTCTTGGTCACTTTTAATTTTCTTAACACCATTGTAACAAAAGCAATTTCTCCATTGCAATCACCAAGACAAAACCTGATCACCCACAACTATGCCATGTGTGTAGTAAATGAGGTCGATTACTTTGAAGAGAAAATCTATCAAACATTATTATTATTATTATTATTATTATTATTATTATTATTATTATTATTATTATTATGAGGAATTAAATTAAAAGTTTCAATCACATATCACCAAGTTGTCATGTTAAGCATTAAATTATGTGAATTATTAATTGTCACTAGCCCTTCGAACTTGGTTATAAAATACTATGAACTGACTTAGATTGCATACAACTTATATAAAGCAATCAAGTCTATTATACTTTTATACAAAATGACCATCAAATTTTAGTTAATGATCAGATCTTTTGACCTTCAATTTAAATTATTGATATGAAATTCTTCCATTCAACAGATTCAAATTAAGATAAAACATAAATGGCTATCTATCCTGATGAGTTTATTTCTTCACTCACATCCTTTGGTTTATTTATCTAGTTTATAATACCAGAATGATATTTTCTCACTAACTTCAATTTTTAAGTTTGACTGTGAGATGTGTTTATGGTGTTTATGACTGAAGGTGCCTCAAAGTGAGCTACAGATGTGTTCGTCAGTTCCCACAGACAAGACTATTTGGTGTTTTTTGACTCATGTATACCACGGCCTTGTTCACAATTTTTTGGTAATGCATAGTTACTAGGATTCATGTATTCAATGTACCTATTTAAAAAATTAAGAATAAAAACAAATGATAACTAGCCATTGTAATGGACTAGGAGTAGTGAAAATTAGTGTTTTTCATTTTGAAACATTAGCAAGTGCACCTCATAGATATGATTGAATTATTTGTATGTGCCCTTATGGCCTTCTATATTCTATTATAAATCTATGAGGATGTGATGTTCAATGTTATTTGGAGTGGAAAATTATCTTTGTCTACTATTTCCTTTCTTATGTTTCTATAGATTGTGTTTTTTCTCACATAATAGACTATAGTTCATGATTTATGACTATAGATATGATTTAATTCTTTGTATGTGCCCTTATGGCCTTCTATATTCTATTATCAATCTATGAGGATGTGATGTTAAATGTTATTTGGAGTGGAAAATTATCTTTGTCTACTATTTCTTTTCTTATGCTTCTATAGTTTGTGTTTTTTCTCACATAATAGACTATAGTTCATGATTTATGACTATAGATATGATTGAATTATTTGTATGTGCCCTTATGGCCTTCTATATTCTATTATCAATCTATGAGGATGTGATGTTCAATGTTATTTGGAGTGAAAAATTATCTATGTCTACTATTTCTTTTCTTATGCTTCTATAGTTTGCGTTTTTTCTCGCATAATAGACTATAGTTCATGATTTATGATCCTTTATGGTTTGTGATGCTTCAATATCGAATATATTTTAAAAAATAAAAAGGCTTTCAATAGGATAGTTTGGGTGCATATCTAATTATGGTGGTGTTTATAATTGGATTTGATGTAAACCAATTATGGTGCTCTATGGTCTAATAATGCATTATAATAGATGGTGTATTTGGAACATATATTTCCACTTCAGTTTTGACATATATATTACATGCTAAGAGTCTCTCTCTTTAAATTCATGCCATCATAGAATAAATCATTACATGGTGATTCAAATCTTGATTAGTCTATGACCACAATTATCTTTAAAGATGAACTTAATTAATATTTTGGCATTGTTAAGGGTTTAAAATTACTAGGTTTAACTATCAGTTATAATTTTACCCATCTCACCAATACATATATAGATACATTATATGTCATGATATATGTGTGTGTGTTTGAAGAGCTATACACATGGACAAGGGTGAGCATGTAGTGAAGCAAAAAAAAAATTTAAATTTGTATAAGTCTCCATATTTTTAATCCCCTCATATGTACATTATACAAATAAACAAAGTGAAACTCTACACATTTCCTAGTCAAGTTGAAAGCATAAAAAATTATTTAATTTTTATGAAACCTATGCGGTCTAATTGAAGCTCAATGCTAGCCTGGGAAACAACAAAGCCTGTTAGGATGCCAAGTATGATCGAGCCTAGGGCAATGTTGAGTGTGCTCTGGGATGACATTTTATATAATGTGTGTAGGGTATTTTATCTAATAAATGTTAAACAAGTATTAGTTATTATTTCTTCTTCAGAAGATTTTGGTGCACTTTAATATTTATACACACAAATATAATATTACTCAATTTAAAAAAATAAAATAAATATATATATATATATATATATATATATATATAATTGAGTAATATTATATTGGTGTGTATAAATATTAAGGTGCATTGAAAGATTTTGAAGAAGAAATAATAACTAATACTTTTTCAACAAATCACATTTTGACAAGTAAGACTAAAGTATTGATACTCTTATACACAACTATTAGTACTCCAAAGATTAAGTTTTGGTCATAGGTTTAAAAAATGCATTTATGATCCCTCATGATAAAATTGGTTATATCATAAAATGTATAATGTGGTAGACCTTGGAAGCTTAGTTATAAGTAGTTAAGATGAATTATTAAAAATTTCAAAATATAATTTAATGTTTTGGCATCTTAATTCGATGTCAAAACTTAGGGTGCACTGTTACTGGGACCTTTTTCCTATATTGAAATATATAATATATAAATATAATATAATTTATAAATTATATTAACTATATATTATATAATAATAATAAAATATATTAATATATATTATATAATTTACATTATATATTATATATTTTGATATAATATATATAAATATCATTTTAATATATTAAATATATCACTCACCTTCAATTTGACTTGACTACTCGAGGTGCATTTGCATTCAGAAATAGGTGGGAGTCCCAAACGAATTAATTTGAAATTCAAATTATTTGGAAAATAGGGTTTGTGTAATTTTCAAACAATTTTAAGAGGACTAAAAACTGCTGAACATGTCTGACCAGATATATAATTCCTATTCATACATATTCTTAGATTTTTTTAAATATACACTATAGAGCATTGACAGATGAAAATATAGTAGGTTTTAGAGTGTCAAAAGCATTGACCATATTTATTACTATCATTTATGAAGATCCTTATTTTTAGGTATTTAATCTTAATAGTGTTCAATATATTTTTTAACTCTATCTAAAATGAGAAAAAATTCTTATTTTTAGGTATGTAATATTAATAGTGCTCAATATTTGTTTACTCTATCTAAAATGTGTGATTGATTTGTGTTTACTTGGCCCTTTCATTCATTATTTCCCACCTTAGTATGTTATGAAATTGCTAAGATTCATATACTCTACCTAGATTATTGTAATTTTTTTTGCCCTACTAGAGCACACCCAACTATGATGTTAGTGAGCCTTATGTTAAAAGAGTACACACATGTCTATTGTTCAACCAAACAGGGTTTTCAAATTGTAACACTAAAATGTCTATTATTACAAAATTAATGTTCTACATGTATATACTTCAATCAATTTTTAATAAAACATAATACAATTTTTAAGAATGTGTGTCAAGCTCAGGGAGGCCCTAGATTGACCTAGGTAGTAGTGATCCTTGTTATAAAGCCCATTTCAAAAGGAAAAGAGGTCAAAAGAGTCAAGTGGGTTTATAAGACAAAAATGGGTAGACTCCTTGTTTGATTTAAATTCTATGTAAAATAGTTGCAAAATAATTAACTTGCACCTTTTTGTATCATCTTCTTCATTTGGTAAATAATAACCAATTGCATAGATTTAGCCAATAAATTATTCAATCCAATGTCCTTCCTTCTAAATGAACGAGCATGAATAGTTACTCAAAATTTAACTCAATTATGCATAAAGTGGTGAGCCATTACATTCCAAAAAAAATATTACTCCCATCCATGATAATAGAAAACATAAGATAATATAATAGGTAGTCTCCCATAGATTTATACCATGGAATTTACTATAAAAATTTACTACACCCCCATTTGTAATTAGGATTTGAAATTTCGGAGCTAGGTAAATGAAATAGTCTAATTGAGTAGCCAACTTACTATTGATGAATTTGTGTGTTCTCTCAGAGTAAATAAATATAGTGGACTTTTATTTCTTGAGGAAACACACTACTTTAATATTTGGAGGAGTATTAATACCTAAAAGTGCATGACAAGAAATAGTTATTTGAGAATATTTAGATTCATCCTCAGGTCCTTATAGACTGTTGATGTGTGTCTGTGTCAAGGATGTAATGTGAACAATAGAATAACATTTTTTAGATTATAGGGACACCATGAATATCGTAGTGAAACTTTGGGGCTTCACTTAGTTTTGTTGGAGAGTGTTGATACCTCTAAATTCACCACAGGGTTCCTTATTGTTCAAACAACACTTCTCATTTTAGAATTCGAAGAATTTAGAGCATGAGTAACAAGTTGTGGTAACTTGATGTCACCTATGGTGAAATAGTAGAAAAGATATGTTTTATTGTCCCAAAAATTTATATTAAGTGATGGTTGGGATCTATCCTGGTCCATTCTTCATGAATTATAGAGAATCTATGTTAATACTCAGTGAATTATGAATCATATTTATAATAAACTTTAAAATAAAAAGGTCTAGTATAAAAAAAGAGAAAAGAGAATGGTAACATAGAAAATAAATAAGTGATTTATAACCTTAATCTTGAACATCATAATAAAGTGTAAATTTCAACTGAGTATGCATTCAAACCATTATACAGTGTATAATAACTTGAGCTTAGATCACACTATGTAGTAGGCAAGATTCAAAGATAATATAAAGAACCACAGGTAAGAACTAGGTTTACTTTAAATATTTACTACCATAATCAAATAACATGAGCACATATAAATATAGAGAAAAATGAAATGAAGCAGAACCTAATATCATTTAACTAATCTAGGGCATGCATAAATTATAAAACCTGTGATTTAAAAAATGTAGCTCAAAATTTAAAGACACTATTCAAATTCAAGATTTAAGCTAACAATTGAGTGAAAAGCTTATCTATCAATTAACATAACAATCATGGACCATCTTTGTAGAATTCCTTGATTTTATTGAATGCTTCAAATGTGCAAAAGTTTTGTTCAAAATTATCTCCCCCTTTACAATTCGTAATACATTCGTTTTATAGAGAGATAAATAAATGCATCAGTCAGTTATAACATACAGGTGTACAAAAGTTAAGGATAGTTATCCTTCAAAATAGTTATATAATACACTTTATATCTATACTAAACTAACCTATAAAATATGCTAATAGACTAGCATATGCTTTTACACCAGAATTTTAAATTTCTAAAGTTATACAATATTTTTTTAATCTGCTGGTGGGGCCTCTAGCTCTTGTTGTTAGAGGATGCTTGTGTATTTTTCATGTTGTTCATCCACTAGTCCTAGATCCATAGTAGGATTCATGATGTGCTCATCTTCTTGGTCTACCAAGTCTTCAAGCTCCCTATTATTTCTTCTCATGGCCTCTTTAATGCTTCTAGCTTCATTTATTCTTTTTCTAGCATTAAAGATCATGCCTAGGATCCTACTATTATCTACTCTAGATTGGCCTTGAATTTTATCCTTAACCTCTTGAGCTACCAGAGTAGCTCTATGCTTAAACTCTTCATCATTTATAATTCTAATAGAATTAGGTTGTATAGGCTCTATAAGAAAGGTTCTAAGGAGTTGTTCAATTCTTGTAATCAGCTCCTTCTCATCCTATAGGAGCCTTTCTACCTTATTATGCCATTCAGTTAAGATTTGGACCTTGGTAACCACAATCACTAGGATTGTTCTTAAGTGTCCTAGACTGATGGTCTTGAAACCTGGGATCTATTTCCTCACATAGATATTATGGAGCTTGGATATTTTATCTTTAGAGGCTTGCCATTGAGTGACTAGACTCTTAGACAATGTACTTTGTTGCTCCAATGCACTCTACCTCAAGTTCATTGACTTGAGTGCCTCATTAATGCCATAGAATGAGTCTTCTATCATCTTAATCATAACCTTAGGTACTAAGAAGATAGCCTATGTCTAAATGTTTTCCTTCTCCTTTTTTAGGTTGTGAATCCTTAGATTTCTCCCTTTGATCCCTCCCTTAGCTTGTTCTAATTGGGCTTCAATCAAGCTCTCAACATCCTCTTCATGGATTGTAGCCTTACCTAGCTATTTACCACCAATTAGGGTCAAACCTACAATGTATTCCACCTTTTGGAAGATGAATTCTTCTTCTCCCACCATGGCATTCTTGGTAGTAACTTTCTCTAATCCAGCGATCTCTTGATTGAATTTGACAATGGTGGCTAAGTTTGTGAATTTTAGAGGTTATAAGACCTCTACATTTGCACTTATTCATGGTCTTGGAGCATTCATATTCTTTATTTTAGGTCCTTTGGTGATCTTGATTCTCCTTTCTTCTTATTCTTTCACTATAGCCCTAATCCATGGCTTCATATCATGTACCTCAATGTCAACCACTCTGGTCATTTCCCATGAATGGGAAAGGGAAGGAATATTTTGTAGTGTCCTAGACCAATTGGGATATTTTAAGTTTTAGTCCTCTTTTAAAGATTTCCCCACATATGTTTTAGTGGGTAAAGATCAAAAAGTCCTTGAGATGCGAGTGCCTGAACATGCAAGGTAAAATATAAGACGCATGGTAGGCTTTTAGAAGTTTTTGAGTATTGGACCCCTTTTGAGATTACATCACCTAGTGAATGAGGATTTGAAGGTATTTGGAGGCCTAGATACCTAAGGTAATAACACATGGAAATCTTACATCTCATGGAAGCCCAGGAGGAATTGCATTGATGTACCAACATAGTTGATAAGTGAGGAGGTGTGAAAACTCTTGAGGACCTGAAAATGTGCCACAAGGTAAATATTGCTCAAGTGGATCCACATGTTTCAAAAAGGATATGTTGGCACACTTCTCTCTATTTTAAAAAGATGAGTAAGTAATTAAAGTGGTGGTTGGTGATTAGCCATTCTTTTTCAAGGCATTAACGATGACCCTAATCTCAAAAAACACAAGGGACTATAACTAAGCATTTCTGTTCATTTGAACTCACCCTTTGAATTCAGAGCTAATATTTTTGCCTTCAAACAATTTGTGTGCCATAGTGATGTATAACACAATAATAGCGATTACACTGAATTCTTTACAGTTTCTTCCAACTTCAATTATGTATAGTCCTTAGAGTTGCTACTAAGTGTTATTCTATTCTCTTGTACTATGATTTTAGGGAGTTGGAAGGTATTTAGAGGGTAATTAGGGAGAAGGGATCAAATTACCATTTTAAAGTATCAAACCAATGAGTTTAATAAAATGGCATCATCTTCAACTTCATTAAGGGGTAGTGTTTCTTCTTTCCTTCATGGAATTTGAGACACAGATGTTTAAGGGTTAGATTTTATAGCTATATTAGGAGTTTTGTAAAAGTTAAACCCTCCCCTAGTTGTCACTAACCTCATCACAAGATACATGGTCCCTATAGTGGCATTTCCTCTGGCTACCCCATATCCTAAGCTAGTTATTGCTTATGCCTGGGGTTATGGATGGGAGCTAGTTATTTATGTGTTTATCAACCCATAAGGCCCTTAACACCATGCTCAAAATTCCTCCCCAACATGATATTATTACACTTAATTTAGAGGAGTGTCAACAATACACTGAGGAGAAGGACAAAATGTTATAGGACATTATGAATTCCTTTTAGCTTACTAGAAAGAGGCAAACGGTCTCTAGAATGTCAAGGAGTCTAAAATTGACTAAATTTAGTGAGCTACCTCAATACATGATTGCCATGTCAACTCAGATATATGGAGTGCTCACTGTGGAAAAGTTTAAACCATGGATGTTCTTGATCCTAATTTGTGTGTTGGAAGGAAAGTAGAAATTGGACTAGGTAACCATTTTGAGTGACAACTTGCATAATCAAATTATGCAGATCCAAAGTGAAATTTATTCAAATGAAGAATTTATAGGTAACTTCTACATGTCCTCTTATTTAATGTATTATCTAGTGCATAATATGACCTTCCATGGGCTCACCAGGAACCCTTAGGGAATGAGGACATATGATATGTACCTAGAGATTAATTTAGAGGGGTTCAAGAATAATTCTTTTAAAGTTCATAATTGATTTTTTAATACTATGATGAGTGTCATTTTCCCACTAAGGAACCTCAACAAAATGACTAAGGTGGAAAATAATGCACTTGATAAATATGGTTCCTTATACATTCAATTTAGGACATTCACATATATCAGGGTCAATGGTTATGGAGGATCTCCATATAATTTTCCAAGGTATCTAGATGACAATGTTGTAGTAATGGAGTTGAACAAGCAGATGGTGCATCTACACGAGTTGATTGTTGCTAAGAAAATTAACAATACTTTCAAATGTTTAGTTTAGATAGGATAATACACTTTTCCTTCTATTGTAAAATCTAAAGGATTGGAGCAAGAAATGGGAATTTATAGTATTGTAAAGATGTCACTCAGGCTAAATTATGATACTAGATGGTTAGTAAATACTATGACAAATGCAATCTTGTATCAACCACACTATGAAGATATGTGGTTAGAATGCACCACTGAAGAAGATGTTAGAAAAATTAACTTTATGAGGTTGACGGCATAGGAGATCATTTCATACAATGTTGTACATATCCCTAAGGACATGGTAAACAATAAAATCACACTATCTAGTGTGTATAATGATACCAATGTTGAGGCTCAACCCATATCAAAAGTATATTTAAAATCATGGAATATGACTCTATTGCATGAAGGGATCCTCGGGCCATGAGTAGAACCTTTAGGTGGTTGAAGTAACAAGGGGTTGACCTAGGTTCATATGATACCCCTACCCTCCAAGAGATTATATATCTCAAAGAGTTGAAGGGTTTTATTCCAACATACACTGATGATACCTTGTCTCCAATGGAACTAGTAAAAGGAAAATGGAAATGCAAGCTTGGTGATATTGATTTCACCAAGACAATAAATATAGAATCACTAACAACTTCCCAATACAAAGTGGGATTGTCATTTTCAAAATTGACAAGTTTGGCAAAAAATTGGGATAAGATTGCAATATGGGAAGTGCAACTAGCCAGTGCTATGCTAATATATATCACAGTTGAGGGAGCTCTCATAATGTCAATAGTTCTAGATATTTCCCCACTTGCTTCACCTGTATGATAACTGGTAGTTGACCCTTCTCCAAGGGCCTTTGTAAGAAAGAGTGGGGTAGAGGAAGAACCAGAGCAACCTAAAGAAAAAGGCCAAAGAAAGTGTCACAACCTTTGGCCGAGAGTCCTAAGAAGAGGTAGGAAGTTGTATTCAAAGATGCACCTTCTAAAGAAGCCTTTGTGAAGAAAATAGAAGACAAATCCTCGTATGCCTAAAAATTAAAGGACATGAGTGATAATGAGAGTTTAGATAATGGTAGGCCTATGACTGAGATGATAAAAAGGCAATGTGTATTCAATCCCCCTCAGGTAAAGATGGGGTAAAGTACTCCAAGGGAAAAGCCAAAAACCCTAATCAAGGCCTCAGTGGAGGGAATATCTAATGAACAAAATCCTTCAAGAGTAAAGGATAGAAGTAATGAGGTAGATGTTTTGATCTTAAATAACCCTCTATCTTTTGAAGATGTGGTTTGAGTTGGGCTCAAGGTAGCTACACAAGATAAATTCCTCCCAAAAAAGAAACAATCTCCTTACATAGAGAGCCATTTATAGAGAATGTTAACATCTAACTGTCAAACCAAGATATGTGTGGTGAAGATGGGAATGTAAAAGAATCCAAGGATCAACTTGAGGAGTAAATGATTTAAAGTGAGGAAATTTTCACTAGTAGTGAAAAGGTGGAGGTATAGAGAGAAGTTAAAACAAATGTTACAACAATTTTTAGATTAGTACCACATATTCCTTCCCCTTTAATGGTGTCAAGCTCCACACCAGAGGGTGAAGTTAGTATTGGAGAGGATGGGGGATCAAGCCTAAAAATGGGTACACCTACCCCTTTAAAAGTAAATAAAGAAGTAGATCAATTAGATAGAACTATTGAGGTAGAAAATTTTGAAGTTAATATTGTGGTAGAAGTATCCTAAGGGCTTTTCCTCTATATTACGGTCCATGATCCTACTAAGCATAGAAATGTTAAAGTCACAATTAGTGTAGAGTTGCCTAAGGGTGATGAGGAGAAAACCATAGATTATTTCATTCAGGTTGTCCAACCAAATTTAGAAGACAAATTGGTTATGGAACCGTCTACTCAACCCGTAAAGCAGGGGAGTTCCACATACAAATTACTCTTGGGGTCCTAATAATCTAGGCAAAATTTTAAAGTCTTATAGTAGATAGATCTAGGAAAAGAAGGGGAACACATATCTTACAAGAAGGATTTTGTGTTAGAAAGTGATGAATAGACCAAGCATATTGTGATAGGATCGTAGCGTACACTAGGTACACTCCCTTTAACCCCTGTTCTAATGACACCACCATTTAGTGCATCGAGGCCATCATCAAGGCTCATAACTCTAATGGGATTCTAGACCAGACCTCTTCTTTGTGTTGAAGAGTAGGTAAAAGAGAAAAAGAGTATCTCAAGTAAAGTTGGGGACATAGATGTAGTAAATATCACCTAAAAATATAAGGCTAATCCCCTGAACAAAGCCAAAGTGCTCTCATAAACCACATTCACTGAGACCAGGGAAAGAACATAGGAAATAGCCATTCCTTTACTAGGAGCTATTAAAAAGGATACTCCCCTTGAGAGATACAAAGTGTACAGACATGATCTAGGGGAGCCATCAAGGAATGAAATAAATTATAGCTCATAAGTCTTAGAAATTACGGTGGCTCATTGAATGGAGAAAGATAAATCTTTAATGAAAGAGTTGAAGGCACAAAACCAAGCCATGGTATACTACTTAAAAAAGTTACTGAGTGAGTGTAAGCTAGTAAACCCAACTACCAGCAAGCCCCTAGTTACTTCTATATTTTCCTTAAGTGCACATGATTTTGGTTGTGGTGAAGATTTGAAAACTAGGGGTTGGGCATGAAATATTGGTAAAAGGATTTGAGTGCCTGGGCCAAAGAAGTAATCCACTCGGTAATAAAATGTCTAGATGACATAAGATAAGTAAGGAGACTATGACCCCCTAGTATTCATATATGATGCAAACATCAAGAGTTGGGAGAAACTCAAGTTGAAGTTGGATAATATTTGTAATATAGGCATAGACACTTTAAAAGAAATAAATATCATCCCCTCAAATGATCTCAAATAACCTAGGGAGTATCAACTAGCGGTCAAGCATCGATTGGTGGTACTTAAGGAAGTTGCTTTTGATTTAAAGGGGCAAGAGCAGTCCCTCAAGGGTGCAAAGATAGAGATTGAAATTGGTTTGAGGAAGATGGTGAATCTTGATAATGCATGTGACATGATGGAGGAGGTATTAAACAATGCCCTGAAAATCCTCATTGATGCACCTCAAGTGGCCTTCAACATACAAAATATCCAAGAGCTGGTGTTGCTATAAAAATCATCTGACTAATTAAAAGCATTAGTCAAGAAAAATTAGGTAATTCTCCATAAGGATGATAATTGTCTTGGTGAATATAACACTGAATTCAAATACCAAGCTGGCCTAGACCAAAATATTCTTGTCATTATAATTGAAGGGTACACTTCATAAAAAAATAGGTTGGCATAGGACTTGATCATCAACATTGATTCTAAAAAATGATCAAGTACTTATATTTCTTCTAAGATAACACCATATCATTACTCTCTTCTTTTCTTCTCCCTCTATTCTTTTTCCTCCTTTCTCATTTCCTATCGAGAAGACATTGTAATTTCCCCACTAGTGGCATGCCCCATTCAAAATTTGGTTTTTTGCTTAAGAAAGAGATGTTTCTATTTATTGCACAAGTGGATGAAGGTTTATTTTTTCCCTTGTGGGACTACTCTCCATGTGTATAACTAAAATATTCTACTGAAGTGGACTATGAAGCTTGTCATCATCATAGAGGCATGAGCATAATTTGAGGGATCATGTTTGTTACACTATTGAATATACTCCAGGCCCATGAAAGAATTTTCTATTTGTAGCATCTTTAGGAATATGCCAGGCATAGCTAGAACTATATAAGTAAAGGGAGTGTGTCCCTTTATAATGATCAATCAATTTTCGAGCCAAGAGATATAACCTTAAAGAGTTTGTTCCTTATGTAATTTTCTCTGGTGTAAAAGTGATTTCTATTGTAAAATAATTGGAAATCTTTGAGAGCATTTTATGATTCATCCCTTGTTACAGAGCTTTATTACATAGTGGTAGACTGTATATTGTTTAAAACAAAAATGTATATAGTTCAATTGTAAATGATTAATGAAATTTTATAATGGTTTTGATTCTCTTCCTTTAATTGAAGTCCATTGCTCTATTTCCCTTGATTAGTTGATTGGTTGTTATAGATTTTTATCTTCGTGGTATTCATGTCGAATATACCTATGGATTATAAAATCCTTTCAGCTTTTATGAATTCAAGAATGGAGTATTGAAAGCCTTTTTCAAGGGTATCCCTAGGCTCACAGATTTAATGGGAAAGAATTCTTGAAGGGTACATTCAAAATAAGAGTCCCGACCAATTCCTAATGCTTGAGACATTTAAGGCCATGGGGTATAGTTCAGTATTTTTAAAGACTTTTATTTCATTGTCCATTGATAAGTAAAGATTTTTTTCCTACATTTATTGATGTGTATGAGTAAACATGGTTTCTCTTTTGCAATTTTCTCACAATATATTGTAAAGGGTCTTTGTGAAATCTCTCTTGCATTTAAAAGTATAGTTGAGTTCTTTTTGGATTGAATTATAAACAATTGTGTTTGTTCGAGTCACTTTTATGTAGGTTCTAGGGTTTTGGAGATTTAATGGTAGGATATATATAATATTTTGACTTATATGTGCCTTGGATTATATTTAGACTTTTCCTTTTAAACCTTTGCATTTTTGTGCCCATAAGATCTACTATTTTATCTTCTTCTACTTGTATGGAACCTATGTGGCATCATTCTGAATCTTTCATGACATTTTTCATAATTTACCTTGGTTACTTAGTCATTAGTATTAAAATACCTCCCCAAGATATTTTCACTCCATTTGATCAATTCTTGGTGATGCAATGAGAGTCATTGGATCATCCGAGTTGCATGTCTTTTAAATTTTGGAATTGGGGTTGTCTTTTCATAAACATAATGTAAAATTTAGGCTAAAAATTTTATGCCAAAATTTATGACAATATGCTTCATCCATAGGATCATGATCTAAGGTCTTACTCTTGATTGGTTGCTTTATCAGGTGGGACCCGTTTACTTTTAGTCTTCAAATAAGAGGATGCCAATTATTAGTCATTTAATCCTTTTGTATCATTTTGAATTCTCAACTGTGCCTTGCTCTATTAGATCATCCTCTGGTGATGTAGCATGAAACATTAAATCATCTAAATTTTATGATGTTTAGTCTTTGATCGATCTTTAAATTTTCAATCATGTGCATGTTCAAGGTATCTCCTCAGAGATACCTCCAAAGAAAATTCCATTAGTTTGTATCAATGTTCTTGTAAAATAAAAATATGTCATTATTATATCAAATACCTTGAAAGGACATTTGAAATTAGCATGGAAGATATTCCAAGACCCCTAGATGTACATCCTAGGAGATACTTGAAATAAAATTCTAATCATGTGCATGTTCAAGGTATTTCCTAGGAGATACCTCTAAAGAAAATAATAATCATTTGTATCACAGTTCTTGTCAAATAAAAAGGTGTCATGGTTATATAAAATCCCTTGTAAGGACCTTTATAATTAACATAGAATGTATTTAAAATCCCCTCAAGGTATTTATTATGAGATACATTGAAAGAAAACTCCAATCATGTGCATGTTCATGGTATCTATTAGGGGATACCTCCAAAGAAAATTCTTTTAATGTGCATCAAGGTTCTTGCCAAACAAAAGGGTGTCATGGTTATATCAAATACCTTGAAAGGATATTTGAAATCAAAATGGAAGGTGTTCCAAGGCCTTTTTAGGTATCTCCTAGGAAATACCTTGATATAAAATTCTAGTTGTGTGAATGTTCAAGGTATCTCCTATGAGATACCTCCAAAGAAAATTCTAGTCATTTGCATCACAATTCTTGTCAAATAAAAATGTGTCATGGTTATATAAAATACATTTCAAGTACCTTTGTAATCAAAATGGAAGGTATTTCAAATCCCTTTGAGGTATCTCCTAGGAGATACCTTGAAAGAAAATTCCAATCATGTGCATGTTCAAGGTATCTACTAGGAGATACCTCCAAATAAAATTCCATTAGTGTGAATCAAAGTTATTTCCAAATAAAAAGGTGTCATGTTTATATCAAATCCAATTCAAGGAGATTTTTAATCAAAATGGAAAGTATTCCAATGCCCCTTGAGGTATCTCCTAGGAGATACCTTGAAAGAAAATTCCAATCATGTGCATGTTTTAAGTATTTCCTAAGAGATATTTAGAAAGAAAATTCAATTAGTGTGCATCAAGGTTCTTGCCAGATAAAAATTTGTAATGGTTATATCAACATGGAAAGTATTCCAAGGCCCTTTGAGGTATCTCCTAGAAAATTCTAATCATGTGCATGTTCAAGGTATCTCTTAGAGATACCTCATGTGCATCAAAGTTCTTGACAAATAAAAAGGTGCCACTGTTAGATAAAATCCTTTGCAAGGACATTTGTAATCAACATAGAAGGTATTCCATGGCCCTTTGAGGTATATCCTAGGAGATAATTTAATATAAAATTCTAAATAATGTACATGTTCAAGGTATCTCCTAAGAGAGATCTTGAATGAAATCTCCAATAGTGTACATCAAGGTTCTTGTTAAATAAAAAGTTGTCATGGTTATATCAAATATTTTGTAAGGACCTTTTCTAAAAACATGGAAGGTATTAAAATGCCCTCCATTGTATCTCCTAAAAGAGATACCTCTAAAAAAATTCAATTATGTTCATGTTTAAGGTATCACCCAAGAGATACCTCAAAAGAAAATTCTAATCATGTGCATTAGGGTTCTTGCCAAATAAAAAGGTGCCATGGTTATATCAAATACCCTCCAAGGACCTTTGAAATTAACACTGAAGGTATTATAAGGCTCTTTAATGTATCTCCTAGGAGACACCTTTAAAATAATCTAAACATGTCCATTAAACCTATTACATAAATATAAGCAAAAAATCATAGCAACATTGGAAGAGGTAAAACCATGATCATCTAAAAACATGATCTTTTGAAGCTTAATGGCTAATTACCAACTACCCTCTTTAAGTAGTTTGATATTATTTTTGAAAAAGGAAAGAGAAGATGTAAATGTCTATTTTTTTTGAGTAATATCCCTTTCAACATGTGGATTTATATAAGTAAGCTTCTCATTCTAGTGCTTTTTAGGCTTTTAGGGATGTTTTGTACCTTACCCACCGAAAAGGTAAGCAAGGAAATTTTCAAAAAGAGCCCGGATCTTGAAAATACCTAATGATATACTATGTGTAATCACTTCTCTTTTTAAATATAGGTGAATGGGACATTAGTTTCTCTTTGCACCTTCCCACCAAAAGATATGTGGGGATTTATCCAAAAAGGGCCTTAAATAAATAAAACCCTGAGGAACTACCACATGTCCAACTTAGTTGCTAGCTTAGACTTCTAGCCAAATTTACACTTTTGTGCCATCCTTATTGATATGGAAAAGGGTGAAAGATTATTTTCATCCTCAAAAATAGTCTCAGGAGTCCCCTAAGATAACCATGTGTCTTTCATTTGGCTCATTAGGGAATTCCTAACCTTAGTAATGAAAACACATTGAAGGTGCAAAATGACAATTTCACTAAGGGCCCTAGAACATTTCTTCTTAAAAAACAAGCAAAAAATCAATGTATGCAAGGAGACTAGGATATATTTCTATCTTCTCATAGTATATCTTCATAATCTAGACTAGTTCATCCAAGCCATCCAATAGTGCCTTTTGTGTAAAGGAAAATTGTACACCTTCCATGAAGGAGAAATCCACTCTTGTCCCCATTTGAGAAACTTGAAGGGGAAATCCACTCTTCTACATGTTTGAAAGTATTTTAATATGATAATAAGAGTTCCAAATAATTCTTGATGCCTGGGATATTTAGGGTTGTGAGGTCCAGTTCAGTATCTTTAAAGACTCGTCCTTCATTGTCCACTGACAAGTAAAGCTTGGTTTCTTCCATTTTTTACTACCTATGAGTTAACATGGTTTCTCTTTTACAATTTTATCACAATAGATTGTAAATTTACTCTATAAAATCTCTCTTGCACTCTGAAACATAATCGAGTTCTCTTTTGATCTATTTGTAAACAATTGGGTTCATTTGAGTCAATTTTATGTAGGTGCTAGGGTTTTGAAGCTTTAATGGTGGTATATATATATATATATATATATATATATATATATATATATGATTTCAGCTTATACGTGCCTTAGATTATATTTAGACTTTTGATTTTAAACATTTGAATTTTCATGCCTACAATATCTACTGTTTTGT
>JARHVA010009592.1:0-57500 GCA_037957365.1 Torreya grandis | reverse complement strand
AGACTAGACTCTACCAAGACAAAATTTGTAACCTCTTAAAGTACTAGAAGGTTGTTCTTTGATTTAACTATTATGCTAATAGTGTGTAATTATCTCACCTAGTTACTAGTCCATCTGCTCATATATGTTGTGTTTAGTGCTCTAGTTGTGTTTAGTACTCTGTATCTTTTGGTAAAAATCTCGTATGTGGATAATATGATTAGTTAGTGTCTATTTTAGGCATCCCATTCCATTTCTCTCAGCCTAGACCATTTGGTGAGCCTTCACATGGATGTCTGATAGATAGTTCTTTTTGAGCCCCATCTTTATTATTTCACTAGTGTTATTTAGGTCAAGTAGGGGGGATTGACTTTTAATTTTGGTTCATCACCCTGTTAGCTTTCTTAGGAGCCATTACCCCCTTTCTAACCCTTTTATCATAAAACAATAGGCTTAGTTTTAGTTCTAGGTGAGCACTAACCTTAAAACCACTTATCCCAAGTGTGTGAGTTGAAGCTGTAATAGTTTTTGGCATGCCTAGTGGTACAAAAGACTAAATAAATAAAAGAATTATTGGTGTTAATATTATACATATCAATGTTTCAATCATTCAAGAAACATCAGTGGTGACTCCAATCATCTATCACCTAGTTTGAGTAGTCTAGTGCCTAATCATCATTATCTAGTATGTATAATCAATAATAGCCATGTAAGGAGTAGATCAAGTAACCATAGCCATATAAGGATCAGATCAAGCAACCATATCCCAACTCAATGAGCTTGGTGTGTAAGAGTACTAACACTATTTATTTCTCCCTCAAAAGCCACCAGAAGAATCCTTCAATCTTCCATGTTGGAAATATACTCTCACTAGATGCAAGCAAGGAGAATTTCTTCACCCTCCCAACATCTACCTTTTAGGCTAGAAGCTTGTTGTATAATAGGTGGAGGAAATTATAGTCAGGAGAACCTGAAAGAGATAATGGAAGAGTCGATGATGAGGAGATCATAATATGTATTTCTCTTCTTTTAGAAGAGGTAGAATTAGGTTTAGACCAACCTTCTTGGCATGTAATTAATACTAACAAGTTGGATTTTGATGAATTTGATCCTCAAGATGAAATTATGAGTGAGTTTGATGAGCAAGACATCACTAGCACTCAAGAGATGCAACTTGAGGGACCATCACCTTGGGTGATAAAGAGTAACCTCAAAGATGAATAGAGATTTCCACATAAGCATGAGATTTATGAACAAGGCTTGGGATACTTGTTTTCAAGCTGGGGAGTAGGAAATATTCCTCTCCAAGGGGACTATGATCTGATTGTGCCCTAAGAGCATGGTGATGTAAAAATAATATGCAAGATCAAGGTAAAATCCTATTGCTAAATGTTTTTATTGACATAAGGATGCCTTATAAAGTACCTAACTCAGTTAGAAGATACCAAAGAGGATCTACCATAGGTTGTGCTCAATTTAGTGCACAAAATCAAGCTTCAACAAGAGCATGATCAACTTACTCATCCACTCCATGGAGCCTACATGACCAAACAATCAAATTGGGAGGGCAAGTTCATTTTTATTCTTATTCTACAATAAGCATACCATCACATTGCTAAGAAAATAATGCTTCTCCACATATGCTTACTTCCATCTCTTGGTGAGACCAAACTCTACTAAGATAAAATTTGTAACCTCTTGAAGGAATGGAAGGCTATGATTTGATTTTGTTCTTATGATATAGTGTGTACTTATTTCACCTAGTTACTATTTCATCTTCTCATATATGTTGTTTTCAGTGCTCTGTATCTTTTGGTCAAAAGTCCACATATGGATACTATGATTGATTAGTGTCTATTTTAGACCTACCCTTTCATTTCCCTTAGCCTAGACCATTTGGTGACCCTCCACATGGATGTGTAATAGATATATTTTTTTGAGCTACATCTTTATTATTTCATTAGTGTTCTTTGGGTCAAATAGGAAGGATTGACCTATAATTTTGGTGCATCACCCTGTTATATTTCTTAGGAGCACTTATCCCATTTATAAACCTTTTATCACGAAGCATTATGCTTAGTTTTAGTTTTATGTGAGCATCAAAGATGAAGCTAGCCTACTCCAAAATAGGTGACCCATAGCCTAGGTTTGTTTCCATTTTATAGCTCCACTGGGAGAAGCTTTACAACCACTTCTCCCAAGGGTGTAAGTTAAGATATAACATCTATATCAAATCCATTGTAAGGACCTTTTTAAGCAACATGGAAGGTATTCCAAGGCCCTTTAAGGTATTTCCTAGGAAATAATGTGAAAGAAAATTTCAATCATGTGTGTGTTCAAGGTATCTCTTAAGAGATACCTCAAAAGAAAATTCTAAAAATCCCTAAGGGTACTTTCAAAAATCCATTAGGGTACTATCAAAAATCTCAAAGTAATTTCAAGAATCCATTATGGTACTTAACTACTTACAGGGGTGAAAATTTAAATTAAGTTTGTGTGCCCCTTCATATCTTGGATTGCTTCATCCAAGGCATCCGTTAGTTCCTTCCATGAAGACTAAATTGTACTCCTTTCATGAATGATAAATATACTCTTGAACCTATTTTAAATTTTATTAGGAGATACCTTGAAGGGTTAATACACTCTTGTTCACACAAGTCATTCAAAAAATTTATGCGCACAAAATGTTCGATGCAAAAACTCAAAACAAAAAATTTCAAAGAACCAAAGTTCTTGATGCAAACATGAAATGGTCTATGTATAGGAGCACCATAAATAGATATGGGGAAAATCATAGACTGTAACCAAAATTCAAAGATAAAGGAATGATAATAAAATTTAGGCATCCACATGATCCTCCCCTATTGTCATACCTAAGATGGATGGATTTTTTATTTTTAGAGGGCCTAATTGTGAAAATGTTTTGACATGATGGGATATAATATTGTATGATAGGAAAATCCAAAAATGGGGTTGATAGCATGTCATGTAGGCCATTCCAACAAATTTTAATTTATCTTGGATCCTATTTAATATTTTTCTTTGTAATGTATTCTTATTTCATAATCTCTATATCCAATGATTTTTTTTAATAACTTCATGGTATGCTTAATTATATCTCTTCCAACATGGTAAGTTTTGGTGGTAACACAAGACATGAAATAATCTTTCCATAATTGTGTTAATTTGAAAATAAGCAACCTCAATTAGTGGACTGCAATAATGTTTTGGTAATATTGATTATATATATTGAGAAAAAGTTGTGGTAATATCAAATTTTACTTTAAGTAATGTATTTTTTAAAATAATTTAACCAATATAAAAGCATCTTTGTGTACTGGGTATATATTTCAATTTTACCTTGATGTTTTAACTTGATTCAAATTTTTTAGTCATAAATAATATGCCTAATGGATTAAAATGGCCATGTTTCTATGCCTACATCTAGACCTTTTACGTATTAATTATTAGTATTAACCTTATATAAAAGGAATCAACTTATTCCTTATGGGATTCTATTGGTATATAAGAGGAATTATCCTTGGTTCATCATTTTTGATATCTTCCATATTAATTAAAAATAATATTGATCACATTGGAAAGACTAATCATGGTTCTTTAAGAAAATAACCATTAGCCACATAACCTTACAAACCATTTTGTTTCAATATCACTTGGAGGACTAAAAATTAGAAATATCCTAATAAACTTATTGCATCTTAACCCTCTATGCCATAACCTATAGTTCAATGAGTTTTTAAATGGAGTTTTCCAAATGGTTCCTTTAAATTTCCTAGTCTCTTGTGTTGTGGACCATGTTTTAATATATTATGAAAGGAGTTGCACCTATTATTATTGTTAGAATATTTTGATTAATACTTTCTCTTTTATAAGATACAACAAAGAAAGTAATGTTCAATTTTGACGTCAAATATTATATCTCAACTAAGAGTGTTTTTTTATCCTACATTCGATGTGATTATCTATCTTGATTACATATAAGATGAAGTATCTATAAGAACAAGGGGATGTGTGCCTTAATTTATAGGGTTCCTTTGCCCGATAATTTTTTTTACATAGATGGTATTTTCACATGTTTTTAAAATCATGAATTTCTCATGGGGATATCAAATATTTATACTATGGTTTGAGATATCATTGGTTTATTTATCAATGATTTTATTTCAAAAATTCAGTCACCCATCAATTAAGACAACCTTTGTTAAGTCACATGTTGATATTATTTTGGTAAATCATTATGTCACCCCAATATATGGAGATAGAAATAGGTTGGTGTTAATCTATTAATTTTGTTTCCTCATCCATTTAGTAGCCTTATTATAGGAATCCATTTAGCCTTCAAGTATGTGTCCATAACTATAACTTAATTATATTTTTATCTATCATGTTCCCTTGGTAGTATCTTTACAACACCATATATTTTATATATCCATAGATAAGTTTTTATTGGAACATAAATCCATGTTAATTAAATAAATAATTAAACATGTTTCATTTCATATTACATTTTTTTGTACTTGGATGGGTGTTTTGTTTTCATTATCATATCATGATACCTTGATTGTATATGTTGGTGATTATGACTTTTTTAATGGACATACACTAGTATTCTCTTGATATTTTATTTATATGATTATTTCCATTATTATTGAGTGAGAATTTTGTATCCTTGAAATAATATTACAATCTTTGATATGTATCCATGTTGGTTAAATTTATTTTTATTAACTTGTTATATATAGTTACTAGCATTCCACTCACTATTGTGAATTATAATTGGTGTTAACTAATTAAACCAAAAGTTTTATTCTTCCTCATTATCTTAATCTACCATATTATATCTCATCAGTGTGATATGGATAGATACGTAGATATAGCTACCAAGGATTGATAATATTTATGATTAGTCATGATCTAGTTGAATGTATTATGATCAACATACATGGTTATTACTAACTCCTATATGGATACCATACATGATTTTGAATTATCTTACATATGATATCTATGGTTTTAGGGTACTATCTAATTATAGGGGTGAAACTTTAAAGTAAGTTTGGGCACCCCTTCATATCTTGGACTGCTTCATCTAAGGCATCCAATGTGCCTTCCATGTAAAGGAAAATTGTATGCCTTCCATGAAGGAAAAATCCACTCTTGTCCCTATTTGAAATGTTCCTAGGAGATACCTTTAAGGGGGGATCCAATGTTGTTCATACAAGTCAATTGAAACATTTGTTTGACTAAAATGTCTGATGCAAAAACTCTAAACAAAAAATTATGAAGACCCAAAATCCTGAATAGAAATTTTGAAAACCAAAATTCATCAAACGAACTATTCAAAAAAAAAACTTGAAGACTAAAATCTAATAATAGGTGAAGATCAAAATGTTTGAGCACATTATATGAGGCAACTATTATGCACACACAAAAAAATACACCAATAAAAGAAATAGTACACATCTAAAAATATGAATCAACATGAGCTAAACTGTCTTAATCAACACATTCACCAATCCTCACCATCTTGTTTCTTTTTAGCTTCATTATCTTGATATACATTATGTGTTGTATCATGTTACTATTGAATAATATTCAAATCCAATAGTGGTGGTTGATGAATCCTACTAGCTTGAGAAAGGAGTCTCACATGTTCTCCCTTGGTCAACTAAAAGCTACTCTTGAATAGCTTAACTTTGGTGAACTTTTTCTTTGTGGCACATAACTCTACCTCTATCTTATCCAATTTTAAGCCTTGAAGACTCAATTTGAAGATATCCTCTTCTTCTTTTACAAGATGATCAAAATCAATCCTTTTGATCAATTTTCATGTGGATGCTTTTAGCCTGGATAACTTCAAATCATGCAAGATATGGAGAAGTTTAACCTCATGACCTGGGTACTTATAGATCAAGGGCCTAACTAACTACCCACTTCTAGACTGCAGGTATCCTCCCCATGGTCCAATAATTGTATATATCCTATTGGGAGAGAATAAATAATGTGGTAATAAACTTGAATCTAGTGCTTGGGTTCATCATAGACACATAGTGATTGAGCGCATAGGTGAGCATAACCTTAAAATTGAAGTCTTAGTCCCTTTTGGTGACAACACGTGTCATGACTACACTCTTCAAGAAAGAAGGGATTTTTTTAAAAGAAAAAAGCATGTCATTGACCCAAGGAAGTGGGACCCATTTTTAACAAGAATTTCAAAGGAAATTTAGAGGGAGACACACGTCACCATAATTCTACTTACATATCCCGAAGATTTCATGCATGAAGTTCAATCTATCAGTCTCTGGGTAAATGGGATGGAGACACTTGACATAATGATGAAGAGTTCCTTGCCTAGTGAACTTGAAATATTTTTTGAGTGTTAAAATGTTGGTATTTCATAGCTACATGCCACATGTCCATGACTATTGAAAAATGAAGTCTTAAGCTTAATGTCATAGTACACTTAAATGTATTACAAGGACCTTTAAGGTATCACCTAGTACTATCTTCAAACCTTCAAGGGTACCCATACACATGTTTGAAAGGTATCTCCTAAGAGATAACTTCAAACCTTTAGGTTCACAACAGAGGTTAAAATAAACTACAAGTTTCAAAAATATAAGAAGCTAATCATTTTCCATAATTTTTATCAAAACCCCCATTGGTCATTATCATTTTGTATTGTAATAAAATACATAGTTAAATATTGACTTAATTAGGTAATTTTCTCTACGTGGCTATTCTGCTATGATTCATGTTTGAAATTTATCTCCTAGGAGATACCTTCAAGGTAGGATGAAGATTGAAGTATGCAGTATATGATATTAAAAGTTATTATTTTTTTGGATTGACATAAACCACACCATTAAAAAAATGTTATACATTACATTTTAAACATTTTTAGGTTTTAACATATCTCCATGCTTAGGTTCTGGTATAAATATAACTTTATCTCCTATATATAGGTATAAATTGGAATAATTTTATAAATAACTTGATTAAACTTTTTTCTCATATATTTTGCAAATGTCCAGTTGAAAAAACATACGTCAATGGCTTTCCAATGTGGAGACTATGTTTCTCTCATAAAAAATAATGTCATTAGTGAAGGAATAATACACAGAGTGGCAGGTCAATATGTTCAATCTCTAGAAGCCATAAATCTTACTACCACATGACACAATGAGGAAATACATATTGAATGTGTAAGTGTTAATGGGACTAAAGCTTCTGATTTGACTCTACCACTTCTATTTCCTATAGCTTTTATGGATAATTTAGGGGATGTAGTTGATAGTTTTACTATATAGAGCATAATCATGATGCAACATGGCAAAAACAAGTTTTCTATAGACAATGACATGGAACATAGTCAAAATAATTTGTGTCCAGTTTTCCATATACAACCATTGCAACAAGAAAAACCTTGCTTGGATTCATTTGTTTGATATATTGATGATCTTAACACATTTCAAATCTTGAGAAAAACTTTTGTTGGGAAAAGGGTACATTTTTTGCACAAATGTACAACTTTTGCAAAAGATGAAAAAATTGCTTTTGGTTATGTTAAATTTGCACAAGTAGGGGAGATTTTTGGTTGCATTCATGTACCAATGTTAGAAAATGAATTGAGAATTTACATAAGGCATGCTATATGAAATTTTGAGAATTTTAGTATAGAGGAAATTAAAACATCTATTGTTAGATGGCCTTCCAACAAAATAGTGGACACTAAGACTTATAGAGAAATCAATTTACCATACATTACACCAAAGGAGAAAGAAATAGGAAATATTTGGGACATTTTGGATAATGAATTCACTCCTTGCCTGAAATTTTTAGTGTAAAGGCATCTAAAAAAATTAGTTCATTCCTATAAATACTCTACCCAAAAAATAAGTCAGTCAAATAGTTCAATCAGCCAAGTGGAGTTTGACGAAAGCATGGATAATGAGATTACAACAATGTATGTGGATAAATGTTGCACCAAAAAATGTTGTTAGTTAGGATTGTCATTTAAGATTCTAAACTATGAAAAGATGAAGTTTCTTGATTCCACCACAAAAAATAGGAGGCAACGTGTTTTGGATGTCCTTTCTACCAGTTTGTTTAAGAAAAATAAAAACAAAACTAGCATTGATTTTTAGCGTACAAAGATCTATTTCGAAGATTGGCTTTAAATATATGGATTTAAGAGAAGTAACCTTTTTGACATTCAAAATTATCACAAAAATGGGGAACAAAATTTATTCTATGCAAGGAGATTTTGACAAAATCCACATAAGAAGACAATGGCAGCTAAAGATTTGTTAGACCAATTGGTGGATGATTTTGCAGATGTTTCTCCATGACTAACATGCTAGGTAGATATAGATAGCTCATGAGAAAATTTTCAACATATTCCACCATCTTTCACTTTATAATTTATGAGGTGCCACATCAATGCACAACTAGAAAATATGGAATATGAGCCAATATACCAACAAAAATTCAATAACATGTGGAGAAATAATTTTTAGGATGTGACCACTGCCACATTTGATGAATTTACTAGGTGAAAAACATGCATCTTATTGACTCACCAGAGATGCTCTGGGTCCCTCTCTAGAGATTATGAAGAGTGTATCAATATAAAATTCATGATGCACTCAAATCAAATACTTTTTATAAGACAAATGTACTACACACATAAATTAATATCAGAGCAATACCCTAAAAAATGCCTCAGTGTCATTCATGACAAGGTGGAATGTAAAAAAACATTTGTGTCAAGGATAGTGACAGAAGGTAAAGCAATTATCAATAGAATATTTGAGTTGTCAAAGGTAGGGATTATAACACATGGTCATGGTGGAGGTGGATATGGGCATTTTTTTACCATATGTTCTTAGAGGATATAACTTTACCATCACCTCATCAAATAAGTGCTTCAAGGATATGGAAGCAATAGTATCAGATACTTATGGATCTTTACTATATAAACTTGGATCTTCAAAATATCCATTGTATGATACAATTTTGTCTAACAACTGATACCCTAAATGTAATAAATATAGATAAGAAGCACAATCAATTAGTGCCTTCAAGGAACTTACTTCCAAGATATACCTTCAACTAGACAATTATTATGGGGACAATAAGAACAGGTACTTCCATCCATAATTATATTTAAAAAATGTTGAACCTTATATGAAACTAATGTTACATTTAAAAATTCATAAAAGAATGTCTTTTTGTACATGTATTTTTTTCAATATTTATCTCTCCTTGTCTACAAAGGTGTTTTATTCAATTTTGAGGTTCAATTTCGGCTTGTAGGACTTACACATGAGGACATCGATGACACATTTAGAAACCTGTCTGAAAGTATAAAGAGGAAAGATGTATGAAGTGTGGTAGAGATGATGGACACTTAAGGGACATGTGAAAATAAAAGAAACTTCATGCGATATTTGATGGAAGAGGTAGTGTATTTCAAAGAGTATGTTAATAGCTACCAGTTGAAGGGAAGAAATGAAATAGTAGGCTTGAAAAAAGGTCAATACTTCCTTCTACGCATGGAGAAAAATCAGCCCATTATGCATTTCAAAAACTCTATAAGAGATATAAATTGCTCCCCCCCCCCCCCCATTACATTATGGGGAATAAAATAAAATGGTGAGCCAAATTTTTAGGAAGTTAAACTGACAAAAATATATTTAAAAGACTTGATAAATAGATAAATGTCTCAAGATTTCATCATTGCTAAAGACTCAGATTGAATTATAAAAAAGATTCAAAAAGAAATTAAATATAACTTGAATAAGTATGTACAAAAATTCAATGAATTTTATTTTATCATAAATAGTAAGTTGAAGGATCTATCATATTACTTCCAAACCATCCATGACATAATGAAAGAAGACATGTTACCTTCTAAATTTGAGTGCACAAGAGAGTTTTGGCCTATAACTCATCATGACATACCACTGCATAGAGATCTGAACAAAATGGTTCATGATAACACCCTTGATTTTAGAGTGGCATCTATAGACACATATGTTGGTCTAAGAAGCAAAAGAACAAGAATTGAATTCGATCCAACTCAAGATGTGCAAATTAGAGACATGTTATTTGTCAGACCTAATAATTCTATAGGAGTGGACTACACATTATGGATTGATATAGCTAAAATAAATATTAAGATATTACAAACAAATGGGGATATAGAATGAAGGGTCAATGTATCTTGGTTCATCTTAGTTCATTTAGGGAAAAATGATGTAGAATAAACTAAAATTTATTCAAGCTAATTGGATAAGAAAATGAAGCCAAATCTAACTAACACATCTTTACCATCCATACTCATAGATAGTATCATCTATGCTTGGAAACCGAATAAAAATTTGAGAGGTCATACACTTGTTCTCATCGATTTTTTGAAAGGCATTGTAATAGACTATTTGAATGCATCTTTCCACTAGGAACTAAAAAAATAGTGATTAAAGGATCAAGAAATTTGAAATGGTGTTTCCTTAATTTTGGAATGAGAAATATGAATGTTTGTTTTCAAAATTTAGTCTATTTATTTGAAAATGTATAATTTTTTATTTTTTTATTTTTTTATATTTATTTTTAGTGGCACTTCACATTTTGGGTCTTGGGAAATACTCTTCAACTTTTGAGTTTTATATTTTCTACTATGACAATTCAATATTTTTGTAACTGTGCATCTATTTAATAACATTTGACTGTTTGAATTTACACTTCACATTTTTTCATCATTCAAAATGGTCTTAAACAAAATGTCTTCTTAATTTTCACAACTAAGAATTTAGTAAATCTTGGATTTTGTGTTTTACAAAATACAATTTGACATTCCTAGGTATGTGAAAAAGTCTTTAGGGTTAACACCTTGGAGTGTCACACTTGTGCATCAAGATTTGTTATTCAACATTTGTGTATCAATAAATGTTATTTATATTTTCATGTGACACCCCAGATTATGCAAGATAACATGAGATAAACTTTTATTGTCATGAGGATGTCACTTAAATCAAATTGAACATATAATTCATAATCCAATCAACTGATAACATGTGGCATCCCAATCATCCCAAAAGTTATAAACCACATATCGGCCAAGCATGTGATTGTTGTATAAATTATTTTTCCTTAAAAAATATAGCACCAAGTCTTATAATATATGTAAATGCATGGTATGTGAACCACTTTGAATAGTTTCATATTTTAGACATATTACAAATATATAATATAGATGTGATTTATTTATTTTAAGTCCAAGTAATTATTGATGAAGTCCTATTTATTAATGATAGTTTTCAAATACTAATAAATAAATTATTTATGATCATTTTAAATAATTTAGACTTACAACAAATACATTAGATAGATATGAGTTATTTGTAATAAGTCCAACATAATCTTGATATAGTTCAATTTAATCTAGATATAATCCAAATTATTTCTGATAGTTTTTTAAAATTTAGACTATTGATAATTCCAAATTACAAGAAATAGTCCTTAAAAGATGAATCTTTTATTTATGCAATCTATTTTATTAGCAAGAATATTCAAGGGGTTAAACTCAATTATACTGTAATATATCAGGGATTTCTTACCATCATCTATGCCATCAAAAAAATTTGACACTACATTATAGGTTACCAAGTATTCATCCACATAGACCATGCAACAATCAAGTATTTAATGAACAAACTTGGTGTAACAAGCATGATAATTAGATAGTTCCTTTTGTTGTAATAATTTGATATTACCATTCTGGATTGACCTTGTAAGGATAATATAGTAGTATATTTTATATCTCAATTGTAAAATGATGTGCACAGTCCTATTGTTGATTATTCCTTTTCTGATGAGCATTTGTTTATAGTAAGTAGTTAGGAATATCTCGATTGAAAAATGATGTGGACAGTCCTATTGTCGATTATTCCTTTTTTGATGAGCATTTGTTTATAGTAAGATAGTTAGGAATATCTGAATATTCCTATTGTTGATTAGTCCTTTTCTAATGAGCATTTGTTTACAGTAACTATTCAATCACATTGGTTTGTAGATATTACTAACTATCTTACTTCATGATCACTACCATAATATTTCTCACATAGGGAAAAAGAACATCTAATCTAAAAGAGAATACATTATTCTTGGATTATAGGATATCTCTTTATCACCAGACTAGATTGAGCTATGAGAATATGTATCTGAGAAGATGAATCTTGCAACATTGTCAGAGCCTACCATGATGAAACCTATAGGGGTCATTTTTCTACCAAATGCACTGCTATGAAAGTACTTATTTTTTGATATTATTAGCCTTCTTTGCATAAGGATGCCATGATGTATACCTATAGATGTGATCAATGTCAATGTATGGGGAAACCCACTCACTATAATGAAATGCCATTATAGCCATAACTGGTTTTTGAATCTTTTGAGAAATTAGGACTAGATTTTGTAGGTCTCATTGATCCTAATTCCAAGAACAAAGAATATATAATAGTGTGGACTAATTATGTCAACAAATGGGCCAAGTTCAAAGCTTTAACCCATGCCTAAGATGATAAATTAGCTAAGTTATTTTATGAATAAATATTCAACCACTATGGAGTACCAAGAGAAATAGTCATAGACCAAAGACCATAGTTCACATCAGACCTCACAGTCACCTTGGTAAAATAATATGAAATTAAAAAAAAAAAAATTATCCCTTACCATCCTCACTCAAATGGTAAATTATAAGTTAGATACAGGGAATTTTAAAATATCCTAACTAAAACTATCAGCTTGCATAGAAAAGGTTGGTCAACCCATCTTTTGGAAGTAGTTTGGGCTTATAGAGTCACCTAGAAAACCACAACTAGTTTTACCCCATATGAAATAGTTTATGATAAGAAGCTTATTCTGACCATTGAGTTTGATCATAAAACATTAAGGACAAAACTTGATTTGGGTTTTGATCTTTCCCAATCTCAACAACATAGGATCATACTGCTAAATGCACTTGATGAAGTTAGAAAGGAAGCACTTCATCATACTAAAATAGATCAAATAAAACACATGGGTTGGGATGATAGGAACATCAAGACTAATATTTTATAACTTGGTGATTGGGTACTCTCTTTTGACTCTAAATACAAGGATAATAAAGGAAAGCTTCAATCTAAATGGCTTGTTACTTATGAGGTTGATCAAGTTTTTGATAATGGAGATATAAAGCTCATGACCATGGACTCTATTCGATTTTGACTACTTGTTAATGGCCATAGGCTTAAGCTATATAGGAAAAAAATTTATAAGGGAACTCGCACTTGCCAACTTCTTGAAGAACAACATCCATCTCTTCTTCATGAAGCAAATCAGCTTGTTCCTCCAATCAAAGGGTATTTATATCAAATCTTCTCTAATATTTTCCAAGAGTAGTAAAACTTCCTGTAGTAAATAACAAGCCATTCAAAATGGCTTGGTTCAGGATAAATAAAATCCTACCTCTTGGACTTCTAAAATTCTAGATGAGTTGAGACTAGAAAATCTATGTAAGAAAATAAATCAAAAAATTTAACAATGAAAACCTTTGGGCATTACTGATGGATGTTGTATTAGAAAACCAGGATACTGGATGATCAATATTCATTATATAATAAAATAATAAAATAATAAAATTTTTATTTTCATATGCTTTTACTTGTAGATTCATTATTTTAGAGCGGAAAAACTCTTTCATCTTTGCTACAGGATGAAATTCTTGCTACAATAGGATATTTATTATTATTGTAGGATATTTCTTGTTGCCACATGAAACATTTATCACTCTAAATTAATGATTTTCACTCCATCATACATTTCATTTCTCACAAATCATTTTTTATTCCAATCAAATGACAATACGTGGTAATACACATCACATCCACCATTTTGATTCATCATTCATGCATTAATGAAAGGTATTCCTAAAATTACTAAGTTAATTATTTTATATTTATTTCATGTCATAAGTTCTAATTATCACTAAAATGATGGGTCTTAATGAAATTAAAATTCTGCCATATCTTCTTTTTATCATACCATCTTGAGATATCTTCTCCTTCACTAATTGATGTGACCATTAAAGCACTACTACCACCTCCCCTTATCATTACCATAATCCATTCGTGCACATCAACTATATCCCTTCAGTGAAAGAGATCATTTAAGTTGGGGGGATATTTCCCATAATTCAAACAAATTATCTCACTCCTAAATAAAAATAATAAACATTACACCCAAACCTATAAAAACCTTACTACAAGAGCATAGACCCTACAATTGAAATTCCATCTTAAAATATGGGAGGTGACTTACTTAAACATGAACCACTTGATATATCTCATCTAACCAATAACAAAGACATCCTGGTCCTATTTTAGAATGTAAGATGGGCCCAATATTTTAAGAGGATGTATGATCTTGATGAAGGAATTGTAAAAGAATTTGAATGCTTATTGAATAACAACTTGGTAACAATGAGAGGAATGGAAATCAAGCTAACTAAAACCATCATCAGTAGAGTAAATGGATTACCATGAGTAGGATAATTATGGTAGGAAAAGTTTGATTCTGAGGTAGAGAGGCAAACATTCATTAGAGGACATGAAAGCTCGAAGACTTATAAATAAGGCACTGCATGGCTATCATTACCAATAAGACGGGCCAAAGTTGTTGTGTTCATATTCAGATATTTCACTTGCAAGGGGACATATTCAATGATGTAAGGCATTCACTTCAAATTAATGAATCATTTATGGTATGGTATTGAGATAAATATTCCCAACTTCTTCTTAATATGATCACAAAAATGGCAGAGGCATTCCAAAGAGGTAATCCTAAAATTCTCTCTCATCGTTGTCTAATTTAGCTAATTATTCAAGACTACTTAAAATGGACTATGCCCAACATAAGTTGGAAATATTTTCTAAAAATACCTAGAAATGTAGAAAGTAATAGTGACAAAAAATTAATAAGAAGAGATAAAAGTAAAAGAGGAAATAGAAGTAGAAGAACATATTACAGAAGAAAGCCTTCTTGCAATGCGACTAGAACCTATAGAAAAAGAGCTTCATATAACACCAAAATAACCTATAGAAGCAAGTTTTCCTATAGCCACACAAGAACCTACAGCAATAATAAATCTTATAGAAGGGGCTTCTACAATCAAAGAATCTAGAATAAGGAAGAGGAAACTCATCCTCCAACTTGAATCTAAAGAATAACATCCACCGTCACCTAAAATTGTTAAGGTCACATCTACTCCTCCCAGATCCCACAGATTAAGAGGAAAGATGAAAGGTAAACCAAGATTGAAACCATCTTCTATTATAGAATTTAATGAAGAATCTAGACAAAAACAAACTGCCAAAAGTCATGAATCACTTGAGACATTTAGTTTTGATAACCTAGAGACTAACAATGAAGAATGTTTTTAAGAAGGCAATAAGGAGACAAAATAAGCAAAATGTTGTCCTAAAGAATTGAAAAAAGAAAAAATGCAGAAAGAAGAAAAAAAATGGAGCATCCCATCATACAAATGTAATTTTGACTTTGGAGCAAGGCCTAAAAGAAATAGGGCAATTAAGGAAGAAGTTATAGGATCAGCTAAGAGGAGAACTAGATGCACTTACTCCAGTAGCTTCTCAACTATGACCCTCTATAGAAAGCCATATTATAGCCATTATTTCAAAACCTTCTTCTATAGTAGAAAAGCAACAAGAAAAACCTATAACTACCCAAGTTGTCATGTATAACTCCTCATCTTTGGTATCTTCTAAATTGATGAGATGGATTGATAGTCAGTATGAATGTTTTAGGTTATTAACAAAGGAGAATCATAAATTGAAATTATAGGTTAGGATGAAATAAGAAAGGATATCCAAAGTGTAGCAAAAAATTGAATATCTAGTTGGTCTTACTCGGGAGATCACTAACTATAGGACTTCTGCAAGGGTATATTTAATTTATCTTAAGGAATGATGGCATAAGTTTAAATTGATGAGAATTTACTATGATATGCCTTATGAAGTAATTGATCCTCTTTCTTTCAATTATATAAAGAAATCTCACAAGAAGAACAAGCATAATTATGTGAGTTATATCTTGATAACTATGTTTTGCCTCATGATAGGGAACGGAATACTTACATATACATTGGAGATGTCCTTTTAAATGAAATTTTATCATATCTTTTGAATGAGCATAGGAGAGGATGAGAGATGATGGAATATAGGAAAAATGAAAGGGAAAGTTAGTTTATTATCATAAGAGAGTCAATCATACCTAAGATTATGTTCATAGAATGGGATAACATTATGCTATGGAAGGAAGCCAAGGCTTGGTTTGCAAAAAATTATGATATAGCCCAAGATTTCTACTTGGGATTAAGAACTTATGTTAGACCCAGAACAAAATAATCCTGAATAGAAATATGGAATGAGCTCACTCCCATGATAAAAAGGAAAGATCCATATTCCCCTTCCAATTTAAAGGTAACATTTGATAGAGTCATAATATATATTCTACTTATACGTCAAATGGGATATCAACTGTTGAGCATAAAATTTCAGCCTCCTTTATTTTGGTATCCTATTATATATTGGCAGGATAAAACTCCATTAGATGAAGCCAAGGAGAGCAAAAAATGGCAGTTGTATGAACATCTTCATGGACTTTTTCCTCACCTATCAAGTGGTGCAATGGATCCTATGGATTTCATAACTATATTTGAAATTGAAATGAGCAAGTTTGTTACTAGAGGATGAGCAAGGTCTTAAGTTGGGGGTGTGATGAGCCCCAAAAATGTCATGTTTTTATCCTCATCTTTCATGATCATCCCTGTTGTTTATCATGCCTCTGAGTTACTTTACCATAAAGTTTCTATCCTCAAACAACCATAATCTTGAAAATATAATTATGTTCTCTTAATCTTTGAATAGTTAGAACTTTATCTTGAAATCAACTATATAATATTTATCTTTTACTATAAGATAATTTTATCTATAATATATTTTAAAGATGTTTTGAAGCAATAGGTATATATCACAGACCATACTGAAGCAAAAGGGATCTCATCACATAGACACATTCTATAGCCACTGCATAATTAAAGCCACAAACAAATAAAATTTGATTCCTAGTTCAACTAACTTGGAAAAATAATAAAAACCTCCATGGAGTGAAATAAGGATGTATTTGAAGAATGAAACAACTTTGTTTGTACTAAGGAAATATTTCGAGATTCACATGAATGGTGACCTTAGTAGAGGGAACCATTTTTTGTTATCCTATAGATGAATGTTTCTTAGTTTAGAATGTATGTTGTTTTGTATAAAAAAATCTCCCCTATCATACATATAGGTAAAATTATGGTTGAGAGGATAGTAGATATCAATTAGATAAATATATCATAAGTACATTTTTAAAGATAATTGTTATTGTAATTTCCTTGTAGCAATTCATTGTTACATTTTGATAAATATGAATAATCATTTCTGAGTACATTTCATTTTTGTAAGAGGAAGGATTAAATATAGAGTCAAAAGGAGGAAGGGACCCCTTCATAAGTCTTACAAGAATAATCCATTTTTTTAAATAACTAATCATGTTATTAAGTTTATTTATGTGTTGTGTGTTTTATTTATGAATTGTGTGATTTTCAAGCTTGCAAAGAATTATTTTAGGGAAGCTTCCAAAGATAAAATAGTGTTATAATTTAATTTATAGTATTGTATCCATGTTCAATTATTGCCTTCCATTTATTTCATAGTTTTAGCATCTTAGATTATAATAATAAGAAGGTCAAATTAAAATATTGAGTGTGCACATATAGTGACATCATCCTATCAAGTTTACATCTTTGCTTGACAATTAGATGAATTTAGAAGATACATGTATATGGTAACTCTCCTTGTCCATTTAGATCAAGAGAAGTATATTTTATTGTGAATTTATTACTACTCAGTCACCTTAGTCACCCTATCTATTTTTTTAGTAGAAAACTTACTCCAACTGAGCTAAATTACACTACCACAGAGCATGAAGCCTTATCAATGGTTTATGATCTATAGAAATTTTAATAATAATTGTTGGAAAATGCTTTAATATTCTATAAATATCATGAATATTTAAAGTATATAGTAAATAAACTTGTGTTGTATGGATGTATTTGTCATTGGATAGTATTATTTCAAGAATTTTAATTCTCTATCATGGTTAAACCAAGAAAAACTTATTATGAACCTAATCATCTCTCTCGAATTGATTCAAGAAAAGCACCATGTACTATTAAATATGACATACTTAATGTTTAACTCTTTCATGTTTCTCATGTACTTAAGGAGTTGGAAGATATTACATCTTTTCTAACTAGTGTCTCAACAGTCGACTATCTAACTCCTAAGGTTAGGAAATAACTCATGGTCTATAATTCCCATTTTTATCTAATTAGAGGGGACCTCTATAAGTTTGGATGAGAAGAAATTATTTAGTGTTGTATCATGGAACATGAGTGATTTAAAGTAATCTAAAAATTTCATTAGGGCATTGTAGGTGGACATTATGTTGGAGAGGCTACCACACGTAAAGTTTTATTGGCTAAATTATGGTGGCCTACCCTTTTTCAATATGCCAAAATATATGTTAAGAAGTGTAACATTTTTGATCACGTAGGAAAAGTAAATCACCAAGATGCCATGCCTCTATGTCCCATTCTATCTCAAGAAGCATTTGAAAAGTGTGATATTGATTTTATTGGCCACATCAATCTAGTTGAATGATGAACATGTTCCCATTATACCATTACAGTAATTGATTAGCTCACATGATGGGATGAAGTTATGCTAATAAGTGATTATATTGATACTACTATGTGATTCATTTGGGAACATAACATAACCCATTTTTAATTCCCACCAAGTTTTACTAGTGATCATGGTACCAATTTCCTAAATGAAATTATTCACATCTTAATTGCTGAGTTCATGATTGGTCATTATAAAATAATACCACATCACCCCAAAGCTAATGGAACTAATGAGGCATTCAATAAAATTTTAGGTATAATACTTAATTTTTTTTTAATATTGGCCAAATTGATTGGGATGATAGAGTATCTATGGTAATTTGGGCTTAATAAATAGCCTATAAGTGCCTAAACAAGAACACACCATTCAATTTGGTATATGGCAAAGAGGTAGTTATACCAATTGAAGTTTTTATACCATCTCTTAATATTGAACATGTTGGGAAATTGGATGAAGATTCATCCTTAAAATCACATTTGGATACTTTTTTCTAGTTAGATGAAGACTATTTACTTGCTCATTTGATTCAAGATGTGGATTAACACTAGCAGAAGGCATGACATGATCAACACAAAGCATAAAAAATTTACCCCTAGGATGAAAGTCTTGCTCTATGAATCTAAATTCGTGAACCATTATGGAAAATTTTGAATTCATTAGGATTTTCCTTTTATAATTCATAGCATTTGACCTATTGGTACTCATCGATAATAAAGGTTGGATGATAAATATCTTCCTAGGAATTACAATGGAACCCAACTATAGACGTATTTCACCTATGAATAGTTTAGATTTTATAAAAATAAGGATTATGCCATTATTTTATGATTTATTATTTTTAATACAAGTGTTGCCTTTATTATGTGCAACGTTTCCTTAATATAAAGTACTTTAAAAAATTTGTACTTGTACTTTCATGGAGGACCATGACATAATTTTAGTATGGGGTAAAAGGTATTTGTATTCATGTTTAGGGATGTGTGCACAACTTAAGGTTCACAATATACTTAAGGCACACATGATAAATAGCCCTAGGATAAGATATTCCCACCAAAATAACTTGAAAATTTAAATAAATGGAATAATTATCTTCCACTCCAAAAAAAAGTGTGGGACATAGCTATCTTACACTTTAAAGGAAAGCATGGGATGAGACACATTGTTAATTTGAATGAAATAGTGGTTGTGATGATTATTCCAACATCATGGCAAGACAATATTGTTAAATGAATTTTTGGTGAGAATCAATGGCCAAAAAACCATGGCCATTATAAGTTCATTAATAATGAGAAGTGATTGATGAAAGGAAATGGGGTAGTAAATGTGGGTTACCCCCTCAAGTCTATAAAAGGACATGGAATTTCATTTTCACCTTTTACATTTACTTCCATTTGTGTTTGCAGATCCCAAGAACCAATTAAGCTAGATTGATTCTCGAGGAAGTAACCAATGTCAAAATTCTATAAATAGTTATTGAGTTGAGCATCAAAATAAGTAATAAAATACAAGGATAACTATAAAACATGATCGTGACATAAATAAATGATAGTTATAGGTCATAGAGGTAGATGTCCACAATTAAAGTGTAGCAAAGCAAGAAAATTTAAATTCATTTACATAGCAATCATGTATTCTTTTGGGAACATTGGATGGTTGCACCTCAACCTTCAAGCTCCTCAGAGGGAGATGAGGCCTAAGAAAAAGGTTTAAGAATTGATCCAGTTTTGAATATTTTAGAAGAAGAAATAATAGGGGAGAAGTAATATTAATTAGGAAAGAGACACCTGAAGAATAGGCATAGCATGTAGAAGGAGAAGAGGTTAGGAGGGCATACCAAGCAAAGAAGGCCCAATTATCTCCACCCCTATCATTAATGATAGAGGAAATGTAGTACCTAGAGATGGTACTAAATGCATAATATTGATTCTCAATAGTATGTTTTGGCACCATTTTTGACTATAATCATTGTGAACTTGTAAATGAGGTTGAGTTACAAAATTATTATTGGGTTAAACACTAGAACACTATAAACCAATTGGTGTATGACCTCAAAAATTTTAATGGTTTGAATTTTTTGATTTTGTTTCAAATATTCAACTTTATATACTTTGCAAAGCCAATGTAATAAATTATGTTCCTACTCTTGCATATCCATGAAGAATGCCTTAAATTTACTAGGAACAACATGGAAATTATGCCCACAAGGATAAGTAAGGTTCTAGGGCTGCAGTGCTCTAGAATGGATGTAGAGTTTGACTTGAACGACTTAGAGGAGATTGTAAAAATGGTAAAGAAAAAACTTATGTACCAAAATTACAGCCACATCATACATATAAAGGACTTAAAAGATACTGCCCTCCAGATGGAAGATCACATCAAATGACTAAGATCGGCAATATAAATCATTAGAAAGAGGTGGATGTGGCCCACCTCTACATTTCTCACTAGGTAATTGGGGGATTGAATTATAATATGGTATTGTATTTTTCCCACAAGATTATAGAGGATGAGAAGAAGACCCCTTAGATACCCAATCATAGGTTCCCATGGGGGATATTTGCGTTATTTATTATGTTTGATGATATCAATGTACCTGATTACACCATGGGAGAGATCAAGTGGGCATACTCACCTAAGCATAAGTCACTTGATGATCACATAAGGTATTCAAGTTCCCCAAGAACATCACCCCTAGCTACAAAAATAGGATGAATCCATGGTTCGATGGAATGAAAGAAGCTCTTGAGAATCAAGTAAGGCCCACCCCCCCAACCCCAACCCCCCCACCTCCCTCCCCCAACCCCACCCCCCCCCCCCCCCCCACCCACTCCCCCCTACCCCCTTTAATCCTCTATTAGCATACATCTATCTATTGATAAATATGTTTTCTAAGGAAATGGGTTTGAATGGATTCAAGATACACCTTATAAAAATATGAACCCATTGTAACCCATAAATATTGATATAAATCATAGGGAAACCTATCAATATGAGGAGCCTTGTCAACAAAAAATTGCATTATTACATCTTGGAGTTATTCAATAGAGATAATTTTATCACATTCCACCCATTATCCTTTTATAAAATTAAAATTATCCACTTAGAAGATTCTATCAAGAGCATAATCTTGATCATGTGTGGAAGATTGAACATAAAACATGCCATGGTAATGAGAAACAAGGAATTTAAATATGTCAAAAAGATGTGTGAGATGAGAATTGACTTATCATATGGATTTGACATGATCAAATGTTTGTTTATAATGGAGGAGTGCAAAAAATTATTTTAAAGTTGTGTCTCTAATTTTTAACTAGCATATCTAGGCACATATATAATCTCCTCAAGCTTGATAAATATCATTATATTTGAGATTGCATAGCCATAAGGCAACTTAGTTTTATATATTAACATTTATAAGTGAAACTTTCACTCCTATGAAACTTAAATGAATTCAATAAGTGAAACCATATGAGATTTGAAACAAAATTCAACTATTTTTTTACCATAGATTTTGACGGAAATCATTTTTTGATTAATATAGTTTTCCCACCACTCAATCTAACCAAATGCTTGAAAAGGTCAAGTAAAAATATTACAAATTCTAATAATGTGTTTAATTTTCCAAGGGTGGTGAAAAGGGATGGTATTGAGATAAAATTCTACATTGGCATTGGTTATTTGAGGAATAAACCAATCAATTTAAAAATTTATGGGAAGGTGGTCTAAAATTAAATAATCATTGGTGATTACAACCTGGAAATGATTTTTTTGGAAAAATTAAAAATATTTTTCCTGTAATTAGAACCTAATCTAACATTTTAGCCACTCTTTCATTTACTTTCCAAAAATTGGAGCATGTGAACCAAGGTGAGGTAATATGGAAGTGAAGGTGGTAATTATGATAAAAAAATTCTCAGTGTATTAGACATATAAAACCATGCCTCTCTTTTTCAAGTGAACCACTGCATGGTAAATAACCCATTATCATCTAAATATTCAACCATATTGAGATTTACACACATGATTCAGTTGGAATCAGGAAGTGAGTAACCTAACTAATTCCAAAAGGTCACCCTCTCAACCACATCATATGAGGAATAAATGTTTGAAAGACTATGAGAGTGGCCATTAAATTTAGAGAGGGTCAACAAATACCAATAAGTGGGGAATTAACTATAGGAGAGATAATATTAGATAAAATATAAGGGTAATTGTATGTTACCACACTTCAAAAAAATTCTAACAATATTGTATATAATTATTGTTAATCCTAGGTGTCTAGCATAGGTATCTTGCTTTTATATTATAGTGTGTGGTTTCACATTTTTTTCTCTTATAGTGTGTACCTCAAGAGTCCCTTAGGTAGTTTAAATTAATGATTGGTAGATGAAGTGATAAGTCATTTTTTGGCTTATTTATTGTAATGCTTTCTCATTTCCAATTTGAATCATGAAGATAATTTTGGCTTGCACCAAAAATTACTCATTATCATTCTATCAATAATTTATCTGGCTTGACATTACTATTAGAGCCTATAATTTAAATCAATAATTATTTTCATTCTTCTCCATTATTATAACATTAAAAACTAAACTTATAAGATTCTGTTTCAATTATCCTTTGTATAACTAACATTGGTAGTGTATTCCATTTTGGACTACCACAATAGTTTTATTTTTTATTTTTTGTCAACTTTGTATGTCATTATTAAGGATACATCATCTTAAAGACCTATGAGGAGTTGAGAGGTTCATATGAACAAAGGATAAATATGTTTTTTAGGTTTCTAAAAATAATTTTGGAAGGTGTGCAACATCATTACTAATATTGGCACTATTTTATATCATGTTATAACCACATTCAACTATATTTCCTTCTTTCAGATTGTGTGGACACCATTTCAAGGCATTCGGTATAATTTATAGGTGTATAATGTGATTTTAACAACTATTTCACCCTTCTATGAGGCTATTTTATGTTTTTGATTGAGGACATATCAAAAAATGATTCTTTGAATATGTGTTAGGCTTCTTTTGGAGTTTTATTGAAGTTATAAATTGTTCGTCCATTTATTTTTTCCAATATTGGAGATAAGACAAAAGGAGGAGAGTTAATTTATATTTTAATATTTATCCTTTAAAAATCATAATTTTCACTTATATATTTTATTCAAAATTTGTAAATATTTTAATTTGAAAAGCATTTAAACTTTATGTATACTAATGTATACATAAATTAAGAAAAACTGAGTATTTTAAATTACAAGGTTTTATTTTTAAGAAATTATTAGTGACAAGGTGAATACTTTTCATGTACAACCTAGGTACCATGTACCACTCTGAGCTCACATACCCTAAGGAATCTTTCATGTGCTAGTTAGAGTATTGAAAGGGATAACTTATTGCATGTACCAAAGGGTGTATTATAAGGGTGGATATATTCAAAAGTTTGGTATATCAGTCTAGTGGTACATAGAAAATGGGAGCATTTTTGAGTGATAAGGAAGCAATTGGGGTTAACAAAAAAATCAAAACTCTAAACTCAAAACCATGCATTCAATTAAATGTATCATCAGCACAACATTGAATGGAAAAGATAGCTAGTTAGACTGGTCTTAGGAAGTGAAGGACACACTCATATTATTGAAATGTCATTTAATATTTATAATGGGGATACACAACTAATTGATCCAATGGGGAATACAAAGGGTATTCAGGCATGGAAGTAGAAAAAATAGAAAAACATTGGCCTTGATGAGGGCCTCAACTGATGGATATGTGTTTCTCATATTGAGGGTGTAATACACCATGCGAAGTATTTAACAAACTAGAGGAGATATATGATTCCCACTCAGAGTAGGAATTCATTTAGTTGCAATTGAATCTATTTGACCTTGACTTGAAAGATTATGAATAAATGAGATTGGCTTTAGAGTTACATGGCATCAAGCATGATTAAGAATATATGGGTGTCTAAATTGACATATATATGAATTAATTCATCAAAGTCCTTATTATCAACTATTAAACCTATTTTTAGTCTCTACAAGGAAGTAATATGTTGAAGAATCTCACATTTGATCAGTTGGTTGAAAAGATGATAAAAAGAGAAAAGGCCTTTGGAAGAAAAATTGAGTCAACAATAGGAGAAAGTGTGTGCTATGTCAGATAAAATTATTCCAAAAACTTCAAAAAGTTTACATCCCACAAAAATGAAGGCAATAACAACTAGAAGGGAAAAGGCGGTAAAAATGAAAATCAAGTTAATATTTTTTTTATAAACACAACCTATGTTGCAAATGGTTTGATAGAAAATATAGTCATGAGACTCATGAATATAGAACTCTATGGGATAAAATCTAAGCATACCATAATAAGAAAGAGGAAAAATAAAATAAAACAAAAGATTCAAACTATACCCAATTCACTAGTGAATGTGTATTTTCCAATATAGCTGATGAAACAAATAGTATATCTATTAGTTATTTAGGGTTTGATTATTGGGTTCTTGATACTATTACCACACTAAATATGACTTTCTAAAGATACTCTTTCATTATTTTAGTGAATATAGTTATTGTAGAGTATACCTCACAAATAGATCAAGTCTACAACCACAAGAGGTATAATAGAACTCAAGTGTGTAGGGCTTCTAGATTTCAAAATCCAAAATGTCTTCTAACTTCCTTAATTAAAATGAATCTTGTTATCCTTAGTGATCAAAAGGTAACAATGCCATTACATTATCTTGGATAATGATGATGCCACTAGTAGGAAGAAACCTAATAATGTAATCATCTTAACTAGATACTAGAAAGTAAAACTACTCAAACTCAGGGGTGAGCCATGAAATTCAAGGAATTATGCTTGTCTCATAGAGATGAAATGTATCCAAATATGTTTTAGTATGCAAGATTATAGAACAATCACTATAACATCATTTATGTATTTTAAAAGAATGGTGTTGTTGACATGCCTACACTACCCATGAAATCATACAAAAAGTGTAAATCTTGCATCTTGGCTAAACACATAAGAAAATTATTCCCAAAGTCATAGTGGAAAGCTGATATAAAGTCGCAACTGGTTCACTTAGACATGTTTTTTCTTCCAATCCTCTCCACTAGTGGTCATAATTAATTAATATTTTTCATTGATCACTACAAATAGATGACATGGATTACTTTATACAAAAAAAATTAGAAGCCTTTGAGACATTTCAAATCTTTTGGAACACCATTGAAAATGAACCTCAAAACTGCATTGAGACACTCAAAATAGATAATGGTGGTGAATTCACTTCAAACAAGTTTGAATCATATATTGAGAAAAATGGAATCAAACACCATATCATAGTTCCTTACACTCTGCAAAAAATAGTATTGTAGGAAGAATGAATAGAATTATGATGAATATGGTTCATGTTATGTTGTACTACAGGGCTAAATATGCACTTTTGGGTTGAAGCAAGTCAAATAACAGTACACATTCGTAACATATCACCATAAACATATCTTGAATTTAAGACTCCATATGAAATGTGGTGTGGTCATCTCTCTTTAGTGAAACATATTCAAATTTTTGAATCCACTTATTATGCATTGATTCAAAAGGAGAAAAGAAGTAAGATGGACCATTTGAGTTTAAAATGCATCCACTTGAGATATTCTAAATCATAAAAGGCATATAGGTTATATGATGGGAAAGAGAAGAAGATAATTATCTCAAGAGTTCTTTTTTGTTAGTATACAAAGGAAAAAGACCATATTGATTGGTAATCAAGTCAACTTGACAAGTATGTAAAGTTTGATGTCTATAGAAAGAGTGATTTGGTTGTTCTATACAATGAGTGGGGACACATAGCTGGGATTCCATTTAGTTTCTAATATCTTATATACATGATATTGAAACTCCTCTTTAAGGGGATAATAAAATTCATCATAAAATGAATAGAGGGTATAAGAATAGAAGGCATATAGTGGTGGAACTTTAGAGGATGAAATTGAATCACTTAAAACAAATAAACACATTTCTAAATGGGTTACTCGAACATTGAAAGCTATGAACCTTGATAAAGTTGGTAAAATAGGCACTAGAAGTACACATTCCACCACATTATAATTAGACAAGTCCCCTAAATAAATTCATGATAAAATTGTAAATCAAACCTTGAAGAATTATTCATAAGAAGAACTCAGAGTTTCATTTGATTAGAACTAACATCTTAAAAATGGTTTGAGAAGATTGAATCTTTGAGAAAAGAAGTGAAAGATGAGTACAATGCACTAGTAAAAAATGGGACTTGGAAACCTTTTCACCTACACCATAATGGACTACCTTTCAAACCATGTTGGTTCTAGTAGTTCACAACACATGGAAAGGTTCACCAAATAGACATCAAAATTGCATTCCTAAATGGTGACCACAAGGAAACTGTGAACATGACACACCCTAAAGGTTTTGTAATGAACAGACAAGAGCACAAGGTGTGCAAATGGGAAAAATCATTGTATGGTTTGAAACTAGACCCTTAAGCATGTTACAACAAACTAGCTGAGCACCTTATGAACATGAACTTCAAACATTTTGAGTTTCAAGATGCAACTCTTTTTTTAAAAATAATTGATAAAATAGGTTTATTTATGGTGGTGTATGTTGATTATTTTCTCATCACAGGGAACAATGACGAGTATATTACAAAATTCAAATCAGAGTTGATGAAACACTTTGAAATGACTTATTTGGGTTATCTTCATTACTATTTGAGTATTGAACTAATTCAAAAACAAAAGTTTTTATTGATCACTTAGGAGGAGTAGTTGGTGACATTATGAGCACACTTAAAATAGAATATTGTAAGCCTCTCAGCATGCCCATGCAATAAAATCTCAATTTGACATTTGAAGATTCAAAAAATTTACCTCCAGGCCACTAAATATAGACAACTCATGTGAAGTATGATTTATGTGACCACAACTTGACCATATATATCATTTTAAGTTGGTGTCCTCTCAAGATTCATGCAACAAACCAAGGATAATAATTGGGTAGTAGAAGAAAGGGCCCTCAAATACCTCAAACGAACACATAATTTTGGTCTCAAATACTCGAGGGTAGGAAACTTCAAACCGATTGGGTATTCAGACATTGACTATGCTAGTGATCATGAAGATGGAAGTCTACCTTAGGTTTCCTGATAAATTTGAGAACATTAGTCATTATATGGAAATACAAGAAGAAATTAGTACCAATAATTTTTTTAGCAGAAGTAGAATATATGGCCACTTCATATGCAACTAGAGAGATCGTATAGATCAAAAGGGTTATTTTACATTTGCAAGAGTAACATGTTTTTACAAGACCTCTCATGGTTGACAATACTTATGTAATCTAGATGGTAAAGAATCTAGTATTTCATGATCAAACGAAGCATATCAATACTAAATTTAATCCGATTCATCACTATGTGAAAGATGGCAGTGTCAAGTTGTAACATTTCCTAGTAACAGAGTAACCAATATACATCTTAATAAAATCACTTGGATGAGAAAATTTGAACACATTAGAGGAATGTTTGGTCTGATAAAGACTCCTTTAGATTAAGGTGGATGTAACAATATTGTATATATTTTTTATTAATGTTAGGTGTCTAGAATAGGTGTCTTGTTTTTGTCCTATAGTGTGTAGTTTCACATTTACTTTGGGCTTGTATTGTGTAGATCAACCAAAAGGTAGATTAAAATACTTCTTGTTATATGAAGTGATAAGTCATTATTAGGATTATTTATTGTAATTCTTTCTCACTTCCAATTTGAATCGTGAGGACAATTTTGTCTTGCACCAAATATTGCTCATTATTTTTCCATTAATAATTTATCTAGCCTTATAAAATTTTCCCTCTCAACTGCATCATTAGATCCATAAATTTTGGAAATATTAAGAGATGAATAATTGAATTCAAAGAGGGTCCTCACAATCATATGAATGTGGTATGAACCCTAAGAGGAAATATAGGATAAAAAAGAACGGTATATTAATGTTAGGAGACCCCATATCCATTCTCATGAGTTAACATCTAACAAACATTTCCTAACTAAATCATCCTAATGGTGGAGGTGAATGAAAATCCCAAAATCATAACTTATTTTAGGTATAAAATTTTAACGTTGATAAATAAAGTACGCATATCTCTTACAATGTATTTTCCTATCATGTAAATTCTTAGACATTCTAATTGTTCACAATCATTGACTAACCTATGTTTGCATAGTTGTTTCCTCATTCACCTTAGCTTAAAAAATAATCCAAGTAAGCTATAACGTTACCATTCATGAAGTCACTTAATTGATAATAATTCCATTTATAATGCATATAACCACCATATTATGGTGGTGGAAATGGACTGTGCTTTAGGCACGAGTATGTGTCATGACGTGATTAATATAAAAAATGCATATCTAAACTCTCATTTTTATCCTCATTATTATTACTTATATGCAAATTCAAACAATACAAATATCTATTCTACATTTTAAAATGACCATTACATAATTACAACCCACATGATCTTTATATGAAATAAATTGTGAAAACACCATTAAGAAAACAAAACTACTTAAATATAAAAATTATTTATTTTCATGTAACTAACATCATATAGATAAGAGATATGGTATTTTAACCATCTAAGAAGTGCATATATTTTTGTAACAAACCATGTGGTGATTATTTTAATCAAGGTTTTAGAGAATGCTTCGTGAACCATCTTCATGATTAGAAGAAGTGGAGTGTATGAAATTGATTATTCATGTGGGTTATCTTAGATTGGAGAGACATGGCACTCCATCACCACTAGGGTCAATGAACATGTGGAAGATATAAATAAATAAATATAATTTCTTAGCTGAACATTCCTTCAAAACACATCATCATATTTAAAACTAAGAATAACAAGACCATGGCCATAGAACACCAATATTTAAAGTAACATCTAAGAAAAGAAATACAAATTTATAAGTGTGATAATAACTTAAACAAGGATGGTACACTAGATTTAAATTAGTCATAAAGACCGATCATTAATTTGGTAAAAAAATATTATCCTAAATATATTTATCTTATTTTGCAATTTTCATTGATTCCCCTTTAATTATTGATGGCCTAGTTTTATGGTTATTTTTGTTATTTCCTCTTAATAGTCTTGGTCAGTTCTTATTTATCAGTACCCGATGGGTATTGTTATTTTCACCCAAACCTATTAGTTTTCTATGACCATTGTTGACAGCCACTAACAAACTATTGGTTGGTAAAATGTAAAAATGTTATCTAATGTTTGTAATATTTTAATACTTTTATTAGTTACTGTTAATAGACACTTACTTCCATGCCCAACATCTAATTAGATGCATATGTTTAGAAAAATTATAGAAATAAAAATTAGTTGTATAGGACATTCGAAAGGGCTTTAGCAAGCCAATTGAAATGTATATGACATAAGACAGGTGAACTATTTTGTTAACTATATGACTTATAGTGCATTCTTGGGGCCACCTGTAGTATTTGAAGCAATGACAATGGAATTGATGTATTATTTTTATTTTTGCTCCATGTCTTTGTTGTTACCTATTATTGCTACTATTACCATGCATTTGTGTTATAGCTTTTTTATTTTGTGCCTCTTACAAATGAATTTGATTAATATATGATATTAAAATTAGTAATGCTATTTTCATTGCATTGTCTATAAATCAAAAAACCATATTTCATCTTCAATGGTTTCTATCTATAAAGTTCATCTAACCATGCTTGGTTATACTACTCATATAGTTTTCACGAATAACATACTATTATTATAGTTGAGTTTTAAGGTACTTCTATCATTGTTTTCCTATGCTACGTGCAGGAAATAATATGTGCAAATCTTAAACTTTTTAATGATAGCTATTATTTTGGTATGTTCCATTATTATAGTTTATGAGTAAGTATCTTTATAACTAGGTGCAATACATGTTAATTCATAATCTACACCTAATACCAATATCTAACATGATCACTACCTCAGTGCATTAACAACTTCATCTCTTCCTACACATATTTTCATTCTCAGGAAAACTTATCTAATGGAAGTGCCCTTCATTATACAATTGGACACTTTGAATGCAAGCTTCTCTAGTGGCATGAATTATGGATGGAACAAATTATAATTTAGGTAGAATCAGGTACTTTTTTTAGTACAGTAATTGATTAATTTGATTTTACAAAATAAATGATGGAATAATTAATAAACCAAAATGCATTCAATTGTAGCAATGCAAGTGTTGTAGAGTGAAGGTTTTTTTCTCAAAAAATGTTTTGAAACCATTTAACTTTTTTAATACGTGAACTCTTGCTTCTCTATTCGTAGGCTACATTTCTCCATTGCAAAACATAGTTGTTGAAGCTGCTTCCCTTAACCGCTTTAGTATATATGGCATTACAAATGACTTGCACAAACACATAGGCATTAGATCGTTGGTCTTGATCCTGATCTTTCAACTCTATGTTGTGTTTGCTTTCTCACTCTCTATGTGTCCCTCTTTTAAACACTTCCTACTTGTATATGTACATTTTTTCGTATTGCCATACATGTATGAAACTTTTCTTACGTTAATATTCCCTCAAGGGTAGAAATGTTGTCACAAGTAGTAACAATAGTAATCTATTTACATCATTGAATTTAATAACTAGTATAGCTATAATATAGTATGTATCAAACTGACAAGTACTAAAGCCATTCTAGGACACTTATTTCTATGTCTTACCTCATCTTTCTATTTTTTCCCTTTATTAATTTCATTCCGCTCTTCTAAACTTTAATTATCTCATTGTTAAATATTTTTAATTTTTGGTCTTATATCATTTTTTCACTTAATATTTTAAGTATATTAATTCTTTCCTAGATCAAAACTTTGTCTCTATTCAACCTTTTTTTAATTATTAATAAAATTATATTTATATTTAATTTATTTCACAATCCTTTAAATTGAATTTATGTTTTTTATTTTCTCTTTAAATCTAACATCAATTGTGAATTTGAAATAAAAATAGTATTTAATTCCTTTTTTAACAAGGTCTTAATGTATGTACCTTTCTTGAATTAAATTATCAATTAACTAACATCAAAATACTTAACATTAATCTAAAATCTCATCATATTTTTTTAAATATTGATAATGGTTTATGAAACATAGTCCAAAATATTGATTTAAGAAAATGTAACATAATTTCTTCTTAAAATATCTACACTTACATTGCATAGATATTATCTATTAACATAGAATATATAATCTCATTTTTGAACTAAGTACTATATCTATTAAAATGTTACATAAATATTTTTTTAAATTTTCATGTACATATATCTATATATACTCAATCTTACACTTACTAGCACATTGTTATTGCATTGGGAGGAAGAAAGAGTGCACATAATGAAACAATACACACCGACCATTACTGATCAACACAAGCACAAAGAAATAAGTCTTGAGAACTAGAAATAATTATTTTAGATTTCTATTCCATTTAAAATAATAAAACTATATTTATAAAAAAATGGAGAGATTTTTAAAAAAAATAAACATGTATATTTGTTCTCTAATCTTGGACTAGTCCAAGAGATGATGATATCTTCAATTCAATTTGCAGAAATATTTTTCATTAATACAATGGATCCATCCATCCTGGTCATGAGTATATCACCCAGGTTTTGGTCTGTAAGCATTCCATGCCCTTGTTAAAAGGAGTTTTGGCTAAGGGAAAAAGTGTAACACATGGTGGAAGAAAGGAAATTCATCCCATCCTAGTGGGGTGGCTTAGGATGAGAAAGGTTACCTATTGAATTACACAATGTCTCTTTCTTAATAAATGTAAGAGTATTTATTATTGTGAGAGTAGAGGTTGGTGATATATTATTTACACACTATTTATTTAATATATCATGTTAAATATTTAAAAAAATTAGACATTTAATTTTAATTTTTTATTTTTGTTTAAAATTGTAATCTAAAATCCTTTATTTTTTATGAATTTCATAAATATAAAATTTTAAATTATTGTGTACTTTTATATATTGTACATATAAATTATTATTTTAAATTTATATTAGGTTTATAACAAAAAATATTATTAACATAATTTTAGAATGTCACCTGAATATTTGTTGACGTGCATTGTTTATCGTATTATTTTAATAGGTCTTGGCAGGGCCTAGATTTAATGGGTGCATGGTCATATTTATGTTATTAAGTAATAAAATAAAATTAATTTTTTTATGATACCATATTAAATGTAAGGAAAAATTCTAGGTAGACAGTAAAAAAATATAAAAAATTTATACATTTAAAAAAAATCCTTTTATAAATTATATTAACATTTAAAAGGCAATGGTAAATAAATAAACGTGATAAAAAATCATGATAGGTAGGGTTGACCATCAAATTTAGGCCCTAGTGATTGGAATCAATAACTAAATTTGATGGTTGTATGACCATACTTGTATATTTTTAATGTTATAAAATACAATAACTTTTTTTAAGAAGATTGTATCACATGCAAGTTGAAGTTCTAAACATATAGTGAAAAACTCAGAAGGATTATAATAAATATTTAATTTATTTTTTATGTTTTATTTTTATACTATGAATTATAATAACATCTGAAAGGAAATGTTTAATAAATAAATATCATCAATAAAATTAATGAAATTTAGGGTGAAACAAATCTGACTTTATATTCTTTTAGTTTACAAAACCTCACTTCACCAAAATAAAAAATTGCATCCCTTCAAACATAACTTACAAAAATAGAAAACCTTTCCAAAAAAATTCTATGATGTTTATGCCAAACATATCCTAGGCACATGGCACCTTTTTCACTGATTATAAAAATATTAACCTGGCATCCCCTAGAAGAGATAAACATATAAGAAGGTTGAGTCATTTCTTTTTTACATTTTTTGAACCATGGACCATCCTTACTTGATCTTAGCTTGAAGGGCTAGTGAGACTTCCAAAACTAGGATGTACGAATGGGATTTGTCTTCTGCTATTGACCCTAAAATTAGTATCTACCCTAAAAGAATCTAAATCTATATACTCTTCCAAGGAGGAGGCTAAAATTGACACAACCTTCATTAGAGAGATTGAATTGATCAATAATTCTTCTTCAGAGAGTGGTAAGTTTTTGGGATCCTTGTTTGAAGCAAGGGAAATATGGACTTCAGAAGAAGAGGCAGTATCCTCACTGTCAATATCCCACTCTTCATCTATAGCCAACACTATGACATTTTTGCGGATAAAATGTTTCCACAGGAAAAATCCTTTATTTTTCTGAGTATACTATACTTTTTAGTCAAATACCCAGTGTCAAAAAAACTAAGTCATTAAAAAAAGAAACATTCATAGTCAATAACTTGAGATCAAGTATGGTATCCAAATTGCAGGGTGATTTATTCTGAAAGGTTCTTGGAGGTATCAATGTTCACCAAGATTCTAGCAAAAGTGGTGAGGGAGAAAATATCAATATCTAGACGCAGTCATAGAAACTCACCCATAGATCTACCAATAGACTCTAGACTAGATTTCATCCAAAACTACAATGAAAGACTAGGAAGATGAACCTAGATGGGTTTTACATGAAAAGGTTCAGTGAAGGGATTGAATGTAAGGGACCATGGTTTTTGAGCAATGGGTTGTGATTCAATCTCCAAGGTTGGTACTGAATCTTATCCTTATCCTCAATACTATAAAAAATAAGAATGAAGAAGCTTTTAACACAAGGGTAAATATCAAGACTACCTTAGAGTAGGTGTTTCCATTGCTTCGATATCTAACTATTAAGATCTTGGAGCTTTGGTTAGAGATCCAAAAATCTATAGATGATATCACTGGTAGATAAATATTCCTCTAATTTAAGAACCCTTGTTTGCTCTTCATCAAAAATAACCATTGAGTCAGTACAAATAGGGGTGAGAGGTTCAGGGTTCATTCTCAAATATGGCCTATGATAGGCAACGTTGACGAAAGAGATTGGCCTATGACCAAACTCCAATCTAACCTTTGCCTCTATTTCCATGACATCCTAGCTAGGGTTTGACTCTTCACAACCTACAAAAGTCTTCTTCCCAGAAATCAAAGTAGATCCAAGTTGCTTGCCATTAGGAGTGGTTGGGAGTAGTGGAAACTAGAGCACACTTAAAGTAATCACCCTTCCCAACATATCCATCAAAACAATATGTTGAGTGCCATTTGAAATGGCACTATGTGGGAGTTTAATAAGTGGAAGACTAGATGCAGAAAAAGATTTCCCAGTGTGTTATATAAATATGATTGGCCAAGTTAGGGTTATTAGATCTGGGTGAAAGAAGATAGAACAAGGGGAAAATATCGAAGAAGATTTGAATTTGTAGTGTCTTTCTCAAGAGCCATTTGAGACAATCAAAATATCAAAAATCATAATGTTATAAATATAGTTAGCACATATATGATATTTAAATATGTATCAAATATGTTGACAATATTATTTTTGATATGTTTCATTTATTTCATAAATTGAAAATCATAAAAGTGTCTTAAGATTGATATTCTCGATGTCTTTTACATAGTTTTTTTAAAGATATGTGTGATAATTAATTATTTAAAACATGAAATAAATATATTATCAAATATTAATATTAACTAAGATCATATTTAAATTTTAAATTTTAAATTAAATTGATAGTTCTTGTTTATATTTAGTTTGTTACACAAATTTATATAATACATACACTTTAACATGACAAACATGTATAAGTCCTTTGTTTATTATTTATAGAAATAGTCATGAGGACTAGAAGTCACTTTTGAAAGTTGCATTCATTCCAAATTCATTCATAATAAATTTCACTTAATAAAAATTTATGTTTTATAATTTTATTATATGATATGTCTAATTTGAATGGATCAAATTTTTTTTCTTAATCAACATTGTCCATATAAATCATAGTAGAAGATGGAAATACTTAAAAAAATAATTATATGTTTTAATAGTTCGATGTGTTCAAAATTTCAAATTGAATCTAAGAAACATTTTTATTATAATTTAATATAAACAATTGTACATAATTCTTTGATTCAGATGATGATCAAATTAAGTTTACAAACCTAAACATAAGTCTATTTTTATATCAATTATAGATAATTAAATTAAAAACTATAAATTTATATTTAGAAAATTATTTCTTCTCTAAAATGTGAACTATAAGCTGACATAAGAAAAATAAATAATAGTACAATTATTAATCCGTTAGAGTAGTAGTTCTTTTGGCATGTAAACGAACTAGTTTTATAAGTATCCTTTATTAGATTTGGAGACCCTTGATTCAACGTCACCCAAAAAATACTTTGAAGTCTTATATGGAATAAGAATTTATTCCTTGCAAATGTACACGAGCATTGTAAATTAAATAAATAAAACCAATTTTATTATGTAGATTGAAAAACTAATTTATTGGTTAGAATTGGGACTATTTGGAGTAAATGGGATTGAAATTTGGTATTATGGATCATATAAATTTATAATTATACAACTTCAAGGTATTGAGGAAGATAAAATTGATGTGTAATGATTGAGGGTGCATTAACATTGAAAATATGTGTTTTAAGTTATTAATTTGTAATAGTGTCCATTCATAAAACAATATTTTTTTTTGATAAAGATTAGTACGGTATATAATGTGTAATAGGGTTTGTTCATAATATTATAATTTTAATAAAAACTAATATGGTATAATAATATCAATGATTTATTTATTTATTTATTTTTGAAGTGATGGTGGAATTGACATCAAAATTAAGATTGATATTAAAAATGAACACATTCACTATTTTAAAATCCACCACCACTTTCAAATACTATTATAAAATACCACTCGATAACATTATTATATTTTATATTTATATTATTATTAATTTATTATATACATTACTGTAATTGTTTTCATATCTTTTTGTAAATTTAATTATTGCACAATATTTTTTAATGTAATAGATATTTTGTTTTTCAATCATAAAGGAATCAAACTTCAATTTTTATGAATGATATATTTAAATATTTTATTAATCTATTATCTTTTACCATATTATTTTAATTTAAAATTTTATTATTAAAAAAATAATCTTTTTTTTAAAATTATGGATATATTTTATTTTAATTATATTAAATAATTTATTATTATACAACCATTCAATTATTGATATAAATATACAACTTACAACTACTTAAATAACTTACTACTTAAATATATAAGTTAGAATTATTTATATAACTTACCATTTGAATAAAGAAATTTGAATGTAAATTTGTTGAAGATATATCCACATGATTGAAATCTTGAATTTGAATAATACATTTTTCAAACCCCCTTCTTTAATGTACAATTAGATATCCCCTATGAAATAGAATATGAGATTGTCTCATTTGATGGAAGTTAACTCGTAGGCTATAACCAAAACATGTAGTATTATGGACCTTTACGATTTTATTTTCATTTTCATTAAACAAATGATAAGACACTCATTTTTATAAGAATTATAGAAACAATGTTTGTCATATCTCATCAAAGTTTTTTTCTTCAAAATGTTGTCCATAATTATATTGTTAAACATGATAAAAGTGTGATAAAATCATATATGTGCTTTTTGGGTATAATATGTGAGGGTGAGTATTAAGTAGCAAGCCCAACAATATTTTAAATTAAATTTTTTTAATTTTAATAATAATAATTTTAAAGATTAAAGAATTTGTAAGATTTTTTATAAAATTTAATTATTTCAAGAGAAATATGACACGATTATTTATTTACATATTTTTTGGAGTTTTAATAAAATTGTGGATGTATTTGTTAATTGAGTTCTTGATCAATTTGAATCAGCTCGTATGTATGTTAGCCATGGACAATAATAAAATTGATTACTAGAATTTTTGTAATGTTGTCCTCTCTTTAATTGCTTGTTATTGTTTTTGGTTCTCCTCAATTAAATATTGGCTTCCTCTCTGTTACTTTTTGTATTTATGGAGTTTGCTTCGAATTCTGGTCTTTATCAAAATTATGTTGGACCTTCTTTTTTATCTTAATTTTTGTGTAAGTTATAAAGTTTGAGCCTTGTTAATTTTTTTGGACATTATATGCATGGCTCTATAATTATTTATCTTTTAGTTAAGCATATTCTTTGAGCATGCCAAAGAGGATAGATCAAATACTAATCTTAGATAATTTTACCAGAAGAGATACACCTATCTCCTTAAATCTTACCCAAATATGATTTCTCTTAAAATATTCTCCACCAACAATTAAAATAATAATAATAAAAATATTCCACATAATGAAGAAGTATAAAGAGGTTTCATTAAAAAAAAAATTAATTATAATTTATTACCAAATTTCTCTTGGTTAATGAAGCGTAAAAGCTTTATATGTGAATGCGAGTATAGTTGATCAGTATAGCAAAACTGAACAAGAGAGTTATAACAACACCCTCGTAAAACACTGATATATATATGTGTAGTTTCCCTTCCATTAAAACCGGTAGCCTTCAATCCTAACGCATAAAATTAAGAAAAGTCTTTATACGACGGGTCCGCCCTTCACATATTCAGTGAGAGCCAATGCCACCAAGCCCAGCATAGCAAAACGCCCGTTCCACATCTCTGCAGAGGACGACATTATTGGCTGTGACTTGCTCTCTTTTGTGACACCCTTCAATAGGGGTACCAACGATGCAAAAGACAACAGAGCTGCGCTTAAAGCAAACCATGACACACCGCCACTACTGAGCTGTGAGATCAGATCTTTTCCACTCGCCAGCTCTACTCCAATTGCAGACACAAACCCCACCATTGCCAGCCTTCCATTCATGGTTTCCGGTGCGGGGCCAGAGAAGGAGAACACGTCACCAAACTTTGTGCTGACCTGGACGCCATATTTACCACGTCATACAAGCTGCTCACGCAAATATAAATAGTAAAACAAAAACATTTGGGCGTTGAAAAAGTTACTTGCCTCCTCCTTGGCTATACTTGGTGACACCGTAGATTCCATGTTCGGCTCCTGCTCCGTGGGCTGCCAAAGTTATAATTATAATTAGTACGCCAGGTAAACATCCTCTGATCTCTAATTATAATTCTAAAGAAGAATAGCAAAATAACAAACCTTTGCCATGCACTTGACATGGATGCTTCTGTGTGGGACTCTGTTAACGTGACCTAAATAATTCCTTTGGATTGCCCCGCAGTTGAAGGCTGCAGGCGTTTTCATCATCATTGAAGCCATGGCCGCCATTAGATTCTGTAATTACTTCACACTCGCTACTTGTACTTTTAAATGCGTACCTAGTATAGTCACACGTGTTCACTAATAATATTGGGATACCATGCTGTACTTTATAATGGGAATGTTTTGGAGTGAAGCTCATGGGTTGGTTTTTTGGCCAAGTAGGGGGTTGTGCTTGTCCTCTTCGCACAGCAGTAGGGTGATGGAAACTTGTTGACAACTGCAGTTTGAAGATTGTCTTGTTTATTACTTTTCACGTTTGTTGTATGTGAAGGACGTCATAAAATATCTCAGTTTACATTTGTCACAATTATTGTAAAAAGTTATGTTAAATTATTATACAATAACATTAAATAAGTAATACATTGTTATTTTTAAATGCATATATTTTATTTTATTTTAAACGTTTATTTTAATTTTAAAGTGTAGGTTTAAGTTGTAAGGACATAACATATGTAAAAATGATATAGCTACTTTTCTAGATCACTCAAGTGGTAAACGATGTATATATTTTATTCAATAGTATTTAGACAGAGAGAGTTATAATGACAATTTTCATGTCATTAATTTTATTAAGTAATTTTAACTATTCCACAATAATTTAAATATTTTAATTTTCAACCATAGAAGTGTCTAAATTTGAACATTTATGATTGATATATATATATAAATATATTTTTAATTTATTAATTTTTATTTTCTATTTTTAATTAAAAAGATGAATATATAATTTGAAATTATTTAAATTGTCTTAATTATATTGAGAGAGTGTTGTTGTGTAACTACTTAAATATTTATAATATCAAAAAACGTTTTACAATTTAAAAAACGATGGATAAAAATCTTTTATTATGATTATATTAAGAATATGGTCAACACCTTTTTTAATTAATTTTAATATAAATTAAAAATTAATAAAAACCGATATGATAATTAAAAATTAACGGACATAACCATTTATAATTTGTAGGACATTACTTATATAAATTAATCTAACGATTTTAACTTCTGCGAAAACAATTTGTGCCTACTTCGGTAAGTTACCTTCAGAATTATTTTCATAAAATATATGTTCGCTCACACCAGCCAAAAAAAAGTATCTTATATTTTTAAAACGGTGATATTCAGCGTTAAAGATATGCAGCCAGTTAATATATTTTTTATATATGGGTAAAGATAATCTGTAAAAGAAAATATTATTGGTTCCATCTAATTGGTGCGGAAAATAGTTACTGAATTTGTGTATTTTATATTTGAATTGCACGGAAAAAGGTTAAATGTAAAGTTTCAAAATCTATTGTATTAATATTATTTGATTTTTTTTATTTTTATTTTTTAATTTGATTGTTTTTTTTAATTCTAAATATTATTTATTAATATATTTTATATATAAAATATTTATTTTATTATGAACATTATTTTGTAATTTATTTTATTCATGTGAAATCTAACAATATTATAATAGATGTTTTTTGTTTTTTTTTTGTTGTTTTTTAAAAAAAAAAAAAAAAAAAAATTAAATCGTATAATACAATATTTTGATGTCGATTTCTATTTACATGTAAATTGATTTGAGTTCATATTTCATAATGGTCAAACGTTATGTTATATTCTGAATAAATTAAAAACAAATTTGTAAAAATTACATACATATAGTTTGATCAAAATTGAATTTTGAAAATAAGGAACAACTAAAAAAAATCATAGAAAAAAACAAAGATAATATCAAAAAAAATATTAAAGACAAAAACAACATGTGATAGATTCTAAAAGAGAGGAACAAATAAAAATTCAAAAACGATAATGATAAATAAAAATTTCAAAAATGCAGCACTGAATTGACAACTAATGAACTGGAAACAGAAAAGAGGCAACTTGTAGATAAGATGAAAAATATTTTCACACATACATCTCAACATGACCATTATGTATTAATAATAAAATTAGAAATAAAAATACATTTAGATCAATTGACTAATGTAGAAAGACAACACAAATAAAAACTTCATCGTAAAGCATTTCAAAGGCACTATCATTGATCGATTGATATGATGAAATTAATTTTGAAGAAATCATGTGCTTGAAACACCATAGAATACAACACAAGATGCAATAGATGTTGATGTTGAAAACAAGGCAAAAACTAATGATATATAAGACCAAACAACAGCACGACCTAGAAGAAGAAGAGAAATGAAAAATACTGATTTAGAAGAAGAGTCAACATTGAGACATACAAAAAGAAGATTGTAAAATTCATAAAAAGAAAGAGAAAAAACATATAACTAATCCCAATGGAATGCTTGAGAGACTTTTTAATATTTTAAATTTTTAATTTCAACATGGTCCAAATAATCTTGTTTCACCAAGCATGTGTTATATTTGTCAAGAAAGTTACATTGGAATACTTTTTCACAAATACCCGATGTCCCTTTATGCAATAGACATCAATAAGAAAAAGGTCATCATTGATTTTCAGCATCAAACAATTTAGATCATATGTCACAATTACTACAACTTGTAAACTTACCACAAGTCAACTGAAGAAATGTTAATATCCCATGTCAACTCAATCTTAAGAGTAACACACGCATAAGATATAATGCTTAAAGTGTACTATGCATAAGATATAATGCTTCAACTAAATAATTATTTAATACTCATCAAAATGTCTCATATCACATCACATAAAATGTCAAATAATGAGTTGTTTTATGTGATGATTTACACTTTAAGGTGATTTGTATTTTATTTCATCTTATGTACATTACACTTTTGGATGATTTAATCTGATGTATATTATACAAAAAAAATAATATAAAAAAATCATATTATATGTTAAATAAATGCATAATACACATAAATGTTACTAGCATATCTATCTTAAATAAATTTATGTAAAAAGTACAAAGAATTATTATTTTTTAAGTACGTATTTATATTGGATTTGTGATATAAGTGAAATAAGTGCCTCAAAAATAATCTCTCTCAATATCTTTTGCATATATTTATCTAAAATAAATATTATAATATAATTACGCTTAAATTAATTTGAAATTATATTCATATAATTAAATCTTTGATTTAAAATATGGCATTAAACTTTCAATAATGCATTGTTCAAATCCCTTACTTTAAGGAACTGATAAAACACTCTCTTTTATAGAATTAATATTTGTCATGCCTCATGAAAGTCTGACTCTTGGAAATGCTTTCCAATGTGAGGGCCAGTGGGCATTAAGTAGCAAGCCAAACAACATTTGCAACTCCAAAATAATTTTATATCAAAAATTAATAATATTAACCAAAACAATTAAAGAATAGCAACATAATAATAAATCAATATTCCACCTGTAAACATCCTCGAATTATAATTTTAAATAACAATAGAAAATAATATATATTATTGCCCAGTGAGTTAAGGCGTTGAAATTTGTTATTTGAAGGATGTACTATTTTAACTTTTGGTATGACAGCGTTTTGCTCAACCATGTTCCACGATCTTCGACATTCTCTGCTAATGTGTTATCAATTCCTAGATACATGGCAGCCTAAGTTGTTACTGATGTTTTTTATCATCAGTTGGATATTCCGAAGCTGAGTCCACATAATCATTCTCCACATCTGCTCTATTCATCACAGGAAAATCAAGTAGGGCATCCTTTTGCCAACTACTCCTCCTTTTTCATGGATCTACTAGAGTAATTAACTAAATGACCAGTATCGAAGCATTTGTGACAAAGAAATGACAATACCTCGTAAGTGAGAGATTGTGTCAAAGAACGCTCCTCCACTTCCAATTTTATATTTGTTGATAGCTCTTCATAAATAACGATCCTAACTAGGAATCACATTAAAGTGGTATTCTATAAACAAGTAATAACAGAGTCTGTCAATTGAAACTCGCCGATGGTGTTGTCTGTAGACCTCTAGCAAGATTCAGCGCAAAATCGAAAGGGTATATTATAAAGACAAGCCTAGATAATCTTGATGTTAAAAGATTAAATAAGTGAGTTGAAGGCCAAGTAAAAATGTTTCATAAGGAGAGGGTGCTAGTCCCCTTTCCTATAACCCTGAGGAATCATGTCTGTCTTATATGAGGACATTATATTAAATAATAATATTAAGTAATATTATAATATATTATATTGAATAATATAGTATAATAATTACTATTCTAATGTTTGCCTTTCAACATGGATCGTGGGGTGGATTTAGCTCTGGCGATATCGATAGTGTATGGGAGTAACATTATCTGGGAAATGGGATTTGACGGAGGCATTTCATGAACAAGGCTCTAGAATATATTCTGGGTTCTGTCCAAAGAAAAATACCAGGGAATCTCATCAATTTTGGGCAACCATTATTTGGAGTAGGCCCTGCATAGTCAAATCAATTTAGTAGTGGCAATATTGATTACCATGAATCTCATGGCTCTTTTGTCAGTTATTGAGGTGGTTTCGAACTTTGTTATGTTCTTTGTCAAATCAAACCATTGTCACAGTCTACTAGAATAAATCATAAAATTTGAGTTGGGTCCCCTACCTAAGCTTCCATTTACTAGCTCGGATGAGGTTGGATTGGTCCCTGTTTGTGCTTTTCGAACACTAGAGACACAATTTATGGTTCTTTTTTGCTTTGTTGAGGAGATTCATTAGAAGGTCTATGCTACTAACTCAATAGAGTGTTGTTTCATATCTTTGCCTCCCATGTCCCACCGTAAAAGCCCAATCATGGAAATATCTAGTTTGAAGGAGACCAGACACAATAAGGAATGGGTGGATGTAGTAAAAATACTGGCAAAATTGGTGGCTCGAGGGCAGATTACCATTCCATTTTGGTTACCAAAAATGTCACGATAGGGTCATTACAAAGGCCATGTAGGTCGTTTGGATAGCAACAAAGAGACCAAGTCTTTAAATGGCTACAAGATCAAAAATAAGGACTCCAAATGAACTATGATAGGTGAAGCTTCTTCTTTTGATTTTAAGGGAAAGGAATCGTTATGGATGATGTGAAAGATAAGGTGGCTCATGAGTAAGAGGATTGTGGTATATCTACTTGATTTTTATTTTCTCTGTCACTATGTTTTGCAAGGTGGCCTCTTAGCCCTCCTGCAGGTTTCCCCTTTTTATGGTAATTGGTTATATGTATTTTTCCTGCTTTCATTTGGCATGCCACTTCATTTGGCCTTGCCTATTTTTATGTATTAGTCAAGTTCTTGCATACTTTACTGATTTTTGTATAACTCTTTATAGTTGGGGACTGGTTTAAGCTCTGTAGCAATCCAAAAAATAATTATTTTAATGTCATGGTCTTTTATGAAGTCATTACATTAAATAATACTATAATATATTACATTGAATAATATATTATAATGATTGTTATTTTAAAGTAAGTATATATGTGTATAAATAATACTAAAATAATATTATTAAATTATAATATAAATATGTTATGTTTATTTGAGAAATGAAGAAAGATTTCAAGTTTCAAGTATTTATTTTGAAAATATTAATAATTATATTTATATTTTTTATAATTTATATTTAATTGGTGATAACTGATTTAATTTTTGTAATTTTTTATTATTTTTCAAAATAAAAAAACTTACAACATTAATTAGGAATTATTTTAAAATTATGTTAACATATTTATAATAAGTTAAGTTATTTTAAATTTCAAAATAATTTTCATATTTTAAAAGAAAATACGTAATATATATTAATACATAATTATGTTAAATTAAAAAATGAAAGAAATGTTTTAATTTAAAGGCATTTATTCTTTCTGTCTTATATTAGATTGATTAACAATTACATTTATCTTCTCTGCAATTTATACATGACCTAAATAATTCCTTCACACTCGCTACTACTACTTTTCAATAGGTGCTTTTATGGTCAGACGTGTTCAATAGTAATATTGGGATTCCATGCTCTGCTTTATAACGTTAAAGTTTTGGAGTGAAGCAGATGAATTTGCCGCTTTTGTTTTTTTTTGGTTCGGAATTGGACCAAGTCGGGTGTTGTTCTTTGTCTTCTGTCGTGACTTCACTATTTTTTTGTTTGGGTGAAAACGGCCAGACGTGGTTAATGAATTGGCCGCACTGCTGCGCAACTTATTGACCACTGGAGTTTCCAGCTGCGTAAATACGGCCGTTTGTATGTGAAGGACGTGATAAAAATCTCAGTTCATTTGTGTCATTATCACCATTCAAGAGATTCGTTGAGTGCTTCCAATTAAATGGGAAATTATACACTTCGATCTTTCAATGACTTATTATTGATTCCATTGTATCGATTATGCCAAGTTGCCAATTGGACAGTGGTATTTTGGAAGGAAGTTGAATATAAGAAATTGGAAGCTTGTATTAGCATATTAATATTACCTTAGGTTATTTATTAAGTTATGTTGTTGTTATAGTGGTTTTAATCACATAGGGAAGTAGGTTCCATGGGTATAGCTCTTTTACGTTATTTGTTGTTTTTGGTTTTTATCTACCTTTGTGTTTTCCAGGGGCATCTTTTGTGCTTATATAATAAGGTTTCCATTATATTGTTTTGTATGCTGGTACACTGATCAATATCATTTCATTCTTTTTGGTGGTTCTAATATGTTAATTAGATCTTGCAGTTTAGGAAGCTTGGGAGGAAGCCTATGAAGCAAGAGAGGATGGTTTTGTCAAGGATAAGCGCGAAGTGCTCGGTGGAGAGTTGTGAAAAGAAAAAAAATTGTCCAGTATTTATATTTTTTGAAAAAACTAGGTCAAAGTAGCTAGTTTACAACACTTCTTATTGTCAGATTCACAAAAATTCACAAGAAAAAATTTTAGTTTATGGAGTGAAAAGGTTTTGACGATATATGAATATCAGAATCGTAATCAAATAGTTATCAGTAAAAAAATAAAGACCTATCACAAGTACAAATAACTCTGACAACATCATTGTGAGGCTCTTATATTGTTAAAATTGTCAGTAGTAGATAATTTAATCTCAGAGGTCAGAAATGTGACTAGTGCATCAACATTGTGGACTAATCTTACCTCTAAATACAAGGCTTCTAAAGCTAGAAGGGAGGCAACTTCATTTTTGAGTTCTTGTTGTAGATCAAGGACATCATTGATCAATTGAAGTTATGCATAACCTTGTCGATGAGAAAGATTTGATTGCTATGGCTATATAAAATATTTCGCCTTCATTTGAGTCATTGATAGAGTTCTTGCACATGATTTTTGAGATGTATACTTGTGACTTTGAAAAGTTGTCCACATTCCTTTTATAGAAAGAGAGACAGTAGGAAAATATAATGTTGTCTACATCTACTTCTATAGAGAATGCATTTTTCATCAAGGAAAAAAGTAAACAATTTGGTAAAACTCTTAGTTCTTTGATAGAAACTTCACAAGTGGTTCTAATAAGATATCTGAGTGGAAATATTTTTACTATAAGCAACCTGCTCATCTTAAAAAATATTACAAGAAAATACACCAAGATATGACTAAATCCACAAATAAAACTTGTCATGCAAATATAACTGAAGATAAAAATGAAAAAAACATCTCTTGATTTTTATTTCATGGCTCCTAGTGGTCATTATGTGGTGGATGAAGCTTGGTACATTTATTTAGGGGCATCTAACCATTATACATGCCATAAGGAATGGTATATGGATTTTGTTGAAAATGATAGTATTAATAAATTTATACCTTTGGGAGATGGTAGAACTCATTTTTTGAAGAGATGTGGTAATGTTCAAATAAGTTTTAATGGTGCAGTTTGGTGTGTGTGTGTGTGTGTGTGTGTGTGTCTATATATATATATATATATATATATATATATATATATATATATATATATATATATATATATATATATATATATATATATATATATATATTCACTTTTAATTATCGAGATCACTTCAAAATATGATTTTGTTATAAAATTTCAAAAACAATAATGTTTAGTCACTACCAGAGAAAACAAAATTATTATTGTTGGGATTGGTGAGAAAGGCTTGTCTAAGCTTGCAGATCCATAGAGTGCAAAGGAAAGTGCACTTTCAGTAGTTGATAACACAATTTAACTTAGTAATGAAAGGTATGGGCATTTAAATTTTTAGTATTTAAATACATTAAACAAGACTAAGATGGTTAAGGGGATTCCTTCTATTTAGGATAGTCATCATGTATGTAATGGATGTCAGTTGGGGAAATAAATTAGACATTCATTTGATGTTGGTAAAGTTTCAAGAGCTGAGGGAGTATTAGATGTGGTACACATGGATTTTCATCATCTAATTCAAACACCTGCCCCTTCTGGAGACTATAATTCTTTTTGTTGGTTGATGATTTCTTTAGAAAAAAATGGGTATACTTTCTATTAAAGAAATCTGATTATTTTTCTTTCTTACACAAACAATAAACTACCAGATAGAATGGTTAGTTAAATTTTGTGCCACTAAAGGCATACACATACAATACACTACCCCTTACACTTCATAGTAAAATAGAGTTGTAGAAAGGTGAAATAGAATGGTGATGGACATGGCTCACTTTATGGTCCAAAATAAAAATGTCCCCTATAGATATTGGGTGGAAGCAATGAATACAATGGTGTATATTCTCAATATAAGTCCTACAAAAACATTGGAGAATATGACTTTATAGGAAGGTTGGTCAAGTCAAACTCCAGATGTAAGTTATTTTATAATTTTTGGTTGTGTATCTTTTGTAGTGATTCCTAGTCAAAAGAGAAGTAACTAGGATATGAAAAGAAAAGCATACATCTTTGTTGGGTGCATAAATAGTTAAAAGCCTACAAATTACTTGATGTTTATACTAAAAAAGTTGTAGTAAATAAAGATGTCATAGTAAATAAATAAATGCTATACTTTGTAGTAACTTGTATAGTTTTAGACATTATGCCATTATTTTTTTCTAATAATTCTATTATAAGTTGTGATATGAAATTTGAGTTGGATTCTATTTCTTCGATAGAATCACATTCTATTGAGGGAATTATTTGAGGTCATTGTGAGGTTCCAACAGAACAACCAAAGAATCCAAAGTGGTATTCTACCATAATAGAAACACTAAAGGAGGGAGACTTGCCACAAGATGTGGAAGGAAAAATATCGAGATAAGGAAAGTAGTTTAGTAATAGAGGTGAACAATACAATTTTTCTCTAACAATTATTGTTTCACATGTATTTGGGCTTAATTATATTTTAGAGGCTAAATGGAAGCATGAGTGGGAATCATCCATGCAATTGGAATATGATATTCCTTGGAGAAGAATAAGACTTGGGAGCTCATGGAGATACCACCATGAAACAAATCCATTGGTTGTAAATGTATTTACAAGGTAAATGCAAAGTAGATGGTTCCTTGGATAAATACAAACCCAAAATTTTTGCAAAAGGTTGTGCAAAATAGGAAGGGTTGATTATGAAGAGACTTTTGCTCCTACTATAAATATGGTAACTTTTCATTTGATTATTTCTATTACTGTTCAATTTGGATGGTAGGTGAATCAAATGGATGTCAAGAGTGCTTTCTTGAATGGAGATCTAGAGGAGGAAGTCTACATGGCTCAACCATAGGGGTTTTAGGATCTTGTTAAAGAAAATCTTTCTTATAGGTTGATCAAGCCATTGTATGGGCTTAAGTAGGCTCCTCAAGCATGGTATATGAAAATAGATTCATATCTTATGAAGTCTAGTTTCAAAAGGTGTAATTCTTAAATAACACTCTGTGTAAAGGTGTTTCATGATGATATCTTGATTTTCATTATATATGTTGATGATATTACCATCACTAGGAGTAGTGTTAGTCTCATTCATTAAATAAAGGTTTAGATTTTGTATACTTTTGACATGACAGACTTATGACTACTGAAATACTATATAGGCTTTGAGTTTTGAAAAGGTGATGGTGTTAAATTCATATCACAGAATAAGTATGTCAGATCATTATTGGAAAGGTTTATAATGATGGATTTTAATCCAAATTACACACCTATGGAAGTTGGATCTAAAATTTAATTTATACTACTTCACCTCTAGTCAATGAAATAATGTATTGGTAGCTAGTGGGTAGTCTCATTTACCTCACTACCACTAGACCTGATATATGTTTTGTAGTGTTTTTTCTATATCGCTTCAAGTTTAAATCATAGGAAGTACATTGGTTAGTTGTAAAATAGGTATTAATATATGTCAAATGTACTCTTGAATTTAGCATACTATATAAGAAGTCCGTAGTTATTAAGCTTTTAGGATATTCTAAATCTGATTAGGTAGAATAAGTAAATTTAATAAAATCTACAAGATGTTCTATATTCACTCTTTGTTCAGGAGTTTTCTCATGGTAGAGAAAATGACAAACTATAGTTGTACTATTTTAAATAGAATAAAAGTATAAAGTTATGGTCAATGCAATTTATGAAACTTTGTGGATAATTATAATCTTGGAGGATCTTCAATTTGAGTCATTAAAGTCTACTCTAATTTCTTATGAAAACCAAAATGTTATAAATATGGTGAAGAATCTAGCATTCTATGCTAAGATCAAACATATTGAGTTTCACCATCATTACATTTGATAGTTGATTATGAATGAAGACATTAGTCTCTTTTATTGTCTCACTATAGAGCATCCAATTGATATAATGACCAAACCACTTGATTTATACAAATTCATAAAATTAAAGGACAAACTTGGTTTTGTTTCTAGTTTCATCAGTAATGGAGGGTATTAGCATATTAATATTACCTTTGGCTATTTGCTAAGGTATATTATTGTTATAGTGCTTTTAACCACTTAGATAAGTAGGTTCCATGGGCATAGTTATTTTATGCTACCCATTTCTTTTGGTTCCACACACCTCCATGTTTTTCAGGTATCTCTCTTGTGCTTATATAATAGGATTTTCATTGTATTGTTCTATACACTAGTAAGTTGATCAATATCATTTCATTCTATTTGATCATTTTAATAATTTTGAAGGAAATTGTAAGTTATAATTAATTTCTAAGACTTTATAGAGTGCAATCTCTTTAGCCCAAAATAGAGGTATTTATTGATTTTCTAACTACATAGAATTGTGACTAATAAGATATTTTGTTATATTTATTCTTTTAAAAATTTTAATTTTATAGGGATTTACATACTATATAAATCCCTCCATTCTATTCCTAGTTTACGCTCACCATTTAAATTTGGAGGATGAATTAAATGGTACTACCCCAAAATCAATGTGTGGTGTGGATTCATTGGCCTTAACTAGCCAATGCATTCAGATTTCTAGTTGATGTGTGCACAAGGCACACCAAATCATGTAAAGTATATCACTCTTGATTTGGGCTAGCATCTATTAAAAACATTTTATGGTAAGAAGTATAAGTTAAGGAAAATAAAGTAGTGAAGGAAAAGGGAAACAGTTAAACCAAATGATAGTGATTAATCATAACACTGGGACTTAAGCCAAATGCTAGTTAGAAAATAAAATGCTACTATCCATTGAATTCTAATTCTTGTTTGAAATTGTAGTATTCCATTTCTACCTATGCAAGAGCTTGTTTGTCATTACACAATTCTTGATTCATGAACCATAGGAGGATCTTTGTGGAGGCATTTTACTTACTAGTTGGTTAGATATAATGAATTGCATTATCTACATTGTTCAATCATAAAATTTTGAGCATGATATCACTTTAGTATTTTAGAAGGGTATATCAATTTACATTTTGTAATGTATTTAGGTTTGTTTTATATTGACTATATTGTTTATTTCTTTAAATAATTCATAATTAGTTATGGCATAATCATTCATGAAACAAAATTTATTAAAAAGTTTGTATATTTAGGATATGATACATGTAATTCAACAAACACATATTTATTCAATCCATAATCACCATTAGACATGCTACATATAGAGAAACTTAAACAAACGATAGAATAAATTATGAATTGAATTAATAATTATTCTTAACTAATCATTACTTCCTTCAAACAATTAACAACATAGTAAAAAAAACTAATCTCTAAATAATCATTAATTCCTTCAACTAGAGAACAATATATTAACATAATACTTATGAATGACCAATTGATTTTATACTTGGTTGTACAATTATAATACCCTATGTACTAATTCCCTAATATATGAGGCAAATTATATGAGTGTGATTTTTTTTTCAAGTAGTAATTGACATGATTTATTTAGGGTGATTAGAAAGCAGAATTTCCATTCCACAATCACTATACATCTTATGATAATGCATGCAAGGCATTGGCATAAGTTTTTATTTTTATGCACATTTCTCTTGTATTTATTACATAAATACTTTTCATGTTAGTTCTCTCTTTATAACATAGTTAAGCTAAGATAAAATAATTGACATGCAAAATTTGTCCTGAGTTATTCAGTGATAATTTTGATAATGTAAATATTGGGCATTTATAACCATTTATTATGGACTTTTAAAACACTTATTGTGTTCATTTTTGCTGAGAAATCAATCAAGTTAATAATATAAACATCATGGAACCTCATTGAATATATTCTTGACTACATGAACTAAATGGTATGCTTATTTGGGAATGATTTTAAGATCTTACCTTATTCTATTTTGAAACATGCATCTATCTTTTATGACCTGGATCATGGTAAGAGATTTTATAATTATTATCTTAAATAATTATATGAATGTATGTCTCTAATGTTTAATTTCATGTTATTGATTGAGACTGTGACATAGGTCGTCGATAACCTAGTACTATGTTTCTCTTAAATTAGTATTCATTATAAGTCTCTCTTGTGGGATCACAAGACAATTTCTGTGTACCTTTTTATTCATAACTATATAAATATAATAATATAAAGATCATGTATATCCATTCAATTTATCTATGACTACTTGAACCTGATTTTATGCTTATTTAGGAATGATTTTAGAATATTACAATATTTTGTCTTTAACCCTACATCTATCTTTTATGACTTAGCTCATGATAAGGGTAGTTATAACTTATAATTATTCCCTCAAGTGGTGATATGAATGTATTTTATTATGTTTGATTTCATGCTGGTAATGGAAAGAGTGACATACTATAGTATTAGTTGGCATTTGAAACATTTCATTTGTATCCTTATATGCAATCTATTAATGTAATATATGGTGAAGATGTACATTTCAATTTTTTTTATTTGATCGCATTTTCTAAGGATAACCTTGTCAAAGTGTTGAGGTTTAGGTGTGCCAACTTATTTTCATTAACATTATATGATTACATAAATATTAAATATGATTATGTTTGATAAATATTTTGTTTTTTTGTGTAGGATTGTGGACAACATATATGTCTTTCCTATTTTTGTTTCATATAATAAAAGCAATGTGTGTTTAAAATATTCGTATATTATTTATATTTGGAAGAAATAAGTGATAAAATTTAATGATGTTCCAATCATTGATGATATAAAATTGAAACGTTTATACTATGTAGCTCTTCTTCATGGTCTTATGGCTCATTATGATCAGAATATATGGAATGTAGTTATTTAAAGTAATTATAAATTACTGTGTGATAAAATGTCTGGTAATATTTATATACGAGATGAGACAATAGTTATAGAACAAGATTATAAGATGAGTTAGTTTCTTTTTTACTATCCAGATACCAAAAAAAACATGAAACATAACACTTCAAGATTGCTCTCCAAGGTGAGATATAATCACATAATAAAATAAATAAATAAATAAAAATAATATATTCACCTTCTTCAAAGATTCCATATAGATATTTTTAGGCAAAACCATACTTAGTTTGTGGATATAGGTGTCTTATCAATGTGTATGTTCAATACAATAACATATCAACTTATCCAGTATGGCCTTGTTCACTTTGCATGAAGAATGGTGAATCTTCTTAGAAATATTTTGACATGAAATTTTTTTACATAAAATCTTAATAAAATGGTTATGGACCCCACATTTATAGCCTAACTGAGATGATATGGAGTGTCCATATTCAGATCAAGATGTGTGGTCAAAAAGTAATTTAACTTTGGAGACCAATTATAATAAATGTTGCGTTTAATATTTGGAAGAAAGGAACAAGTAATAGTCATGCTCTCCACAAAATAGATATTTTGTTTATTGATTAGTCATGGCTTGCATTTTCACTTTGTGATCGCCCATGTGATGATGATGTGACTTTATTTTGAATTTTATTTTCTAAAATTAGATATTAGCTAATTTGATATGTATCTTCCACTTATGCATTCAATTAGTTTTAATTATTTATGTGAAGCTGATTAGGATTTTTGAGATTCTTAGAATTTGATTAATTGCCATGAACTATTAGTTTAAACTGTCAATTTTCTAGGTTGTAATTTGACTCGAACTAAATCAAAAAATGATAATGATTGCTTACAGGGTAGTGACTCAATTAGGAACATATTGACATGAATTAGGAATTCCATGATATTTTTGGGAATGAATTAGAGAATTTTATTAGTTCTAGTCTAGTTTATATTTTATCAGTGGAAGTCATTTAGATTTGTAATTTTAAAATTGCATTGGTGAGAATTGGATGCCTATATTTTGCCCTTGTTTTATAAAGTGTTGTGATATTATAGGCACGAGAAATTCTTTTCAAATAATGGAAAAAAATTTTAATAAGAATTTGAAAATTTTGGTTAAAGAAATAATAATTGACCCATTATGCCACCTCGAAAGGGTAGGTTGGGATGAAAAACTAGCATGGGATCTCAAAAAAGGATAAAATAAACAAAAATATTTAACCTTGAAAAGGGAGATCCTGATTTATAGATAATAAGGTGCCCCATTAGGGCATAGTTGATCACTTCAGTCAAAAAGTTATCTTAGTATGCCAGATTAATTCAGTGAAGCGTCTAAATGGTTTTCCCTAGTTGGGTAGATATTCATTCAGATAAATGATAATTAGCCTATGAAGAAATGGTTGGGGGATATTATAATAAGAGATATCTATTGAAGAATTACCAATTTATACTTATTAGATCCATATTTTTTATATATCACCAATACATTATGCATCATGAAATAAGATACCATGACAACTAACACCTAACATGTTTAAGGACTGATTTTTTATTTGTTAGATAAATTACAACATTGCACTAGTGATGAAAACCATGATGGGAATTATATAATATACCAATATATAGAATAATGTTTAATGGCATAATAGAAAACACCATGATGATGCCCCTCGACACTATGAAATTAGTCAAAGCATAAGAAAAATGAAATAAATATAATTTTAAAGAAACACTTAAACACAATATTAAAAATAAATATATAGTGTGCGATTTCTTCAATAAATGAATTGAGATGAATGAAAAATTCCCCTAACATTCATTTAAAATACGTGAGATGATCTCATTGAAAGAGGGGAAAAAATAGTTTTAACAGGTAGGCACATTGCATTAGAAATACACACGTGTTTCAATAGACCAGGTTGAAAATAGGGTAAATGAGGTGAAATGATCCTCTTTTGAATAAAAATGGATCATAAATAGGTTCATGGGGGTAAAAGTTTAATATTTTGACTATATATTCATCTTGTGGGCGGGGGGGGGTATAACTATTCATTTTTACCTTCTAATATTACAACCCTGAGCTTTGACTTGTGCATGTGATAGAGACATACAAAATAACCAATATTCCTTACAACCAACACCTTAGATAGTGCATTTGAGACTACCAATAACTACTAGAGAGAGGGGCATTTGTAGGTACCCATTTTGATTTTTTATTTGGTCATTAATTATATCCATTAGGTCTTAGAAGTAGCTAGAAAGTGGACTTTGCTAATCTCAAAGAGAGAAAATGGTGGAGTTGAAAATGAAAAAAATAGGAATTTCATGTAAATGGTAATCTAATGATGAAATTGGCGACATCACCAAAATGGTGAAATCATGTATATCATATAAATTTGCGTAAACATCAAAAAACATGAGTCAAATGATAATATCACCAGTCAAACAATATTATCACCAGTCAAATAGATAAATTACATAACACAAAATTATTACATGAGAAATGATGAAATAGATAGCAATATCAACTCCATCATGCCAAAAAGTAGGATCAACCTATATAATAGTGATATCATGGGCCCAAGGAGGAAAATACTAAAGTCAACATAAAGAATGGCAAAGACACTCTATAGAGTAGTGAAGTCAAAAACAAAAATTGGTGAGGTTTCTAGAAATGTTAAATGTTCCCAAAGAAAGTGTAAATTAGGATAGAAGAATAATTTATAAATCCAAAACTAGAAGAAAATAGTTGATTAATCAATTAAAAAAATAAACAAGAGACTAACTTGATTCTATTTGGCTAGAATTATGCATGATCATGTATGAGTCATTACAACACATGAGCAATGGTCACACAACTTATGATGACTTAGATTTATGAAAGATGAGATAATGGGAATATTTTAGGTAGTAGATCTAGGACACATAGACCATATATTGGTGATTCAAGTAGATTATACATACCAATTAGTTCTATCAGAGTGTTGACATTTAGATACAATATAATTTGGAAGTGTCAATCAGGGGAAGTTCCTTTGGCCCTTGAGGATGTACAATAGTTTTTATGGGTGCCTATACAAGGTTGACAGATTTATTATATGTTAGAGATAAAGATTGTAGTTTTGGAAGATTTTATTGGAGTTATGGACCTTGTTATTACTGATGTGTGTATTATTGTTCATGAATTTGAGGACTTGGGTTGGCCTTCAACAATTATTCTAAGAGTACTACTCACCTCCCTTATAAGGCACAGTTCCCCAATATGGAATGATTTTGATGGATGTTATCAGTGGCCTCTTGCTACTTGATAAGAATGGTTAATACTTTCATATTGGATTGATAGGTTTGATCCTTGATATGCTATATTATACTAAATAATTTTAATGGGACACCCTTATATTGGTAAAGTTATACATATATTTACACATGATTATATATCAGAAATGACACAAAACTAGACACAATACTCTCCTCTAGGTCTGGGATTGAAATCATATTGTGATAGAGTGGTATTTTGGATAGCTACTTTAGTGCTTACCTAAGGATCTAGTTTCCTATGGTTCGGTTTATAGAGGATCAGGTGTATGAGAAACCAAGTGGATTTATGATTTTATAGTCAAAACCATTAATAAGATTGTGGATGGAGACTTTATATGGAGGTTGTACCTAAAAATAGAGTTTATATGGGTACAGGATGGGTTTTTCAGTATATACTAATATTTTTTTTGCATCAAAGGTTTTCATGACATCATTATGGAGAGATATGTGCTAGATCATATGTAGTAGTAGTTTGGATTCCAACAAGATGTGCTAGATGGACCTCACTTTTTTGCACATGTTACAAGGGAGATTCAAGATTGGGGGATGTCAATACCTAGATACCATGTTGTTATACATTTTGACATGGTATAATTTATAGTGTGGGCATATACGGGTAGGGATATAGATATTGGCATGACATACACATATGAAGAATGGTGGATAGGAATTAGACCTATCTAGATGATTAGACATCAACCCACTATCCAAGTATTTTGGCCTCCACATGCAGTTAAATAATTTTCATTGGATTTAATCAAAATAATACTATCCAAGTATTTTTGTCTCGACATGTACTCCAATATAACTCTAATCATACTTTCCAATACTAAAACCCACCACATGCTCTGATTCCATGAAAAAAATAATGAAATATATCAAATAATATGCATGACATATATCTATATGAATGGATAATATAAAACCATAACCAAATAAATTAACATACTTTTTTAATGTGGGAAACTTCTAAAGAGATTGAAAAACTCACAAAATGATATCTACATAAAGGAGAATCATTTTTCTCGATACAATCATCGTCAACTCACTTCTTTTCAATCAGTATTGACAAAACCTTTGTTATATATTTTACAGATGTAAATGTTAAATTCTATTGATCACAAAGTCAACTCAATGTATGAAATGAATAATAATAGCCTAGATCAAAACCCTTATATGAGGTCTCCTTTTAAAAAAAAATTCAAACAAAAATAAAAGTTAAAAAAAGTGAAGGAAAATAATTCATACCACATATAACAAGGAATTGGTCCTTATATCTTCTTTGAATCATAACGAATTGATCCATTTTTCTTGTTTTTAATGCCTCTTAATTAATGTTATTGAAATAACTCAAAAGCATACCATGCCAATAAGGAAATTCTTACATTAT
>JARHVA010009591.1:0-287500 GCA_037957365.1 Torreya grandis | reverse complement strand
TTTAGAAATAAAAACAATATTATTAGTTGAGATATATTAAATTTTCATACTATTATGAATATATACATACATAATAAGGATTACTTACCAATGAAAATTGTAAACTTAGTCATTATCTCCATATCTCATTTACTTGTTAGCTTTACTACTTATGCCTATACATTGCCTTTGGGTAACCCTACAAATAAATTTGAGATCCTTTTGAAGAGCACAAGGACTAGCTAAAATAATTATATCCCTTAGATAATTATCTAGATAGAGGTAGGGGGCTCAACCTTCTAGGGTTGGTATGAGATAGGGCCTTTAGTCACCCACTTTCACCTGCCCTATTGCATAGATTTCATCATGAATTCATATCATATCCTATATCTTCATATTAGGCATGGCCTGATTCATATCATAGGTGGGAGAAGAGTCACCTTTTATTTATGGTCCAAGTTGGTATCAGGGTCATCCTTCATTAAAGGCCTTATATGAATTCACCTTTCATCCAAGGCCTAATTTGGTATGCATTAGGGATCAACCATTTGGTTAAAGACTTGATCACAATTTGGTATGAATGAGGTAGGGATAGACCAACTATTCAAGGCCTTGGTCAAGAATTGGTATGAATTATTTAATTCTCTATTGACTGTTCAAGTCAGGGTAACTATTGGTATCCATCTTCATGCCAGAGGTGGGAACATATATTTATAGGGGCCCCCTCATGGAGATGATAATATAGTTGATTGGGCCATTAGGTTCATGAGCCATACATAAGTGGAGCGGTATATCTATTTATATAGAATGTGATTTGGTTCCATTTCAATTAATTCAATAGTGAGTATAGTACTAGTTTAATTCAATGGTTTGTAACATCCCAGCTCTCTAGTGGTCTTGGTATGAAGAAATCAAATCTTGGGAAGAATTAATCTCCATTATTCACTCTATGGGGTCATTAAATTGAGTGCTCCTATCTCCCCTATCTCCCATTCCATCCCATCTATATAGAGAGGGAGAGGGAGAGTCCACCCCTCACTGTATATATTTTTTTGGCAAACCCCAACCAAATAAATTTAAGTGAAGTTGAGTTAGTTTAAATGGATAGATATTTAGCCCCCATTTAAATGGGTAGGTATCATAAAATTAATTATATGTAGAGACTATCTCAGTAGGCTATCATTTTATTACTTTTTCTTCCTCAAATTTAATCTCCTCCATTATTTATAGTGTGACAAATAACCCATGCATTCTAAAATGGAAGGAGAGGTCCCTAGAATTTTGTGTGATCTAGATCTACACAATTGTAGTTTTTTAGGGATTTTTTTTTTTATTTTGTGCCTTATGCTACCCCTGGTTGTTGTTGAGTTATTTTTGGAGTTGAATATCCTATGCCTAATTATCCTTAGAATATGGATATTTTTTATGTTTACTCTATTATTTTTCTATGATGATGTTGTCTATGATTGAATCAGGAAGTGTGAATGTCAACCACTATGATTTTTAGGATTTTTTGTGCACATGGAAAATGTACACTACTTTCCATAATAATTTTTTCTGTTCCTCTTCTTCATATATCTTTATGCCTATGTCTTATAGCATAGACTTACAGACTTATTTATTGATGATGACAAGCTATGTGAAATCATACTCTACAAAACTATTGGGAATATGTGTATATCTAAACCATGGGTTCATGACATGACTCTTCCTATTTGGTGGAGGAGGTGGGATTGTTCTCTCCATCAATGCCTTCCTTTTTCCTATAGAAATTTGCTTTAGGGCCATAAATTTATGTTATGGCACTTATTGTTTAATTTTAAATTCTACTTGTGTGTGCACCACTAGTTATTGTGCTCCAGGGTCATAGAATGCATAGGTGTCATTGTTATTGTCAATAAGTATTATTGCCTTAAATATTCTACTTGCACATCCAACATGGTGATGAAGAATGGCAATGAGGCATGTCATGATTTGGCCAACCCATGAAGTCACACTTGCACTACATCATGAAGTTTGGTGATTTATACATGGGGTGTATAATACTACATCACAACTATGAATATATGGGTTCCAAACCCTATGAATACCATACATTGACAAATCTATGAATATGCATTTTAAGACACTGGCCTTCTAGGAAAAATGGTCATTAGCTTGTGATCATAGGATATATTTAAAATCAAGATAGTAATAATTCACAAGAATTATCCTATTAAAACTAATTTAACCTATGTACTTCCTACCACATATCAGCAATGCCCTTTAGTTCATAATTCATTGCATTATCTCATTGATTTATGTTTGAAACATGTTCTAAACTAGAAATAAATTGTCCTAAGTCTTTGATATTAATGTATTGAGGTAATTATTACTCAGTTATGAAAACCATTTATATTGGTCACACTTCATTGTATCCTCTTACCCAATTCAACATATAATTATTTAAATCATCGCTTATTGAGTATTCACAATCCCAATGTAAAAGAACTTCTTGAGTTGGTTAAATGTAATCCATGTCTATTTTAACCACTTGACATGAAAAATCTACTTATAACCATGATGGTAATTACACAAATAGAAACATGGATTATGATATATGAAATTTCTTAACTTGTTCCTTTGTTAACAATAGTCTAGAGGAAAGTTGGTCCAATTGATATAATTGTTGAAGTGGTTCAGTATTTGGATGTAAACATTGAACTATCTCACTTGCAATGAATTTATATTATACTCTATGCCAACCTTAAACTAACTATTATCCCCATATGAATAAGGTGACTCAAGCTCTTAAGGAATGATATAAGTCTTGTTAAAAACTTGAATTAGGGGTATGATGAGAAATTTATCCCCTTGGTGAGCCTTTAACTGATTATGCACTATGTTGATGGTCATATGACCATCATAAACCCATTTTTCTATCAACATAGGGTAGCATGTTTCATATATATTAATATCTATCAAATCAAACTCACCTCATAGATTTAAATCATAAAATTTGATTTCTACATCCTCTAATCACCTAATGGGTTCTACCCTTTTGTAGTATATGAAACTCAACATAATTGGGTTTCAACTAAGAGAAAGTCATGTAATGGCTTCCATGTCAACTGAGGGATCATATTTATTTTATTTTCAAATTCAAATAGATAATTTATAAATTCATAACCTACCAATTAAATATCCATTTAGGAATCAACATGCCATGGATTCTTTGTCTTTACATACCATACCATAGTATCGGTGCATTATTAGCCTCTTTGTGTGTAGTCTAACAATTATGTAAAAGATTTTTAATGTTATACAATATTTTTCATTTTATAGAGTACTTACCAATTTAAGTAAATTTTTATAAGTATTAAATTATCCATACTATCTCACAATGTGCATAATTTTACCATATATGTATGCATTAATGATTGTAACATCATTTTTAGATGTGGTTTGATGTTTTATATTATCTAATACCTATATTATCTAATGTATAAAACCCTTTTCCCTTGTAGGATCAGGTTATTTTTCATGGTTCACCTTTATAATTTTTTGATATTGTGACATATCTAAAGGTAGAAAACCTTGCTCTTCATATTGATTTTAGGTGATCAATTGCATGAATGTAGGATCCCTTGGGTGTAAATTTTCCATATCTATATTTCACACAAGGTTTTATTTTCTCTTATTTTATGACATAGAAATATTTTGTGTGATGTTTCCCTATAACTCTATAATGTTCACCACAGAACTATCTCTATGGATTAATTTTAAAATTCTATGCAAAGTAATTCTATTCTCCATATAGATAACAAATAATTGGTTATTGGCCATGTCTCTCATTTGGTCCATGATTACATCCTTGGTAACTACCTTAGTACCCACCTCTATATCACCCTTATCTCTATTGGTGAGTTCCACCCCTATTTATATTAGCCATAATATCCCCCATATGATCCTTGAGGATAAGATGGGGCCCATCCTATCTATTGTTATTGGGTTGATGTAGTGTTTCATGGATGGTGATACTATGAAGATGGTAGAGTCCATCATATCTAGTACTATGGAGACCAAAACATCTAACCTAATAAGCCATGAAGCTGATGTTAAGCTAAGGTTGACACCCATCCAAGATAATTTTGAGTTGCACTTGTCATCTCTACATCTAGACTTGGGAGCCTTGGTTCCACAATAAGGATCTATTTTGTTGATACTATGAAGACATTATTGGTGATGTCTTATTTCAAATTTTTTAGGGATCTATAATTTCTATCATCATTATTAGGTGAATTGAAAAAATTATAGTATAGACTGAGATTGATGGATGTATAATGGTAAGAGATGGTATTTTTTAGTTGCATTCCCAACTACATGGTAGATCCCAAAAAAATAATGTTTTGAATTTTGGGTAGACATTATTTTGGTATCCCTCTTTTCCTCACTTCATATACCATAATCTTAATTTGGTCTTGTTACTTTTGCATAGCTCATCCATATTTCATATAACAACATATATCTTTACATCATTTTTTTCAATACATTTTTTACTTTCCCCATGGTCCTCTATTTGGTCCACTCTAAGAACAACTACTCAAGCATCCTACTTGTTAAATAATTGAGTTTGAGCAATGAAAAACCTAATCTTAGGTTATAGGCCTTACACAGACCATGTGGCCTTATGTGTATCCTAAAACATAAATTATAATCGATTCATTACATCAAATAACCTATGATCATAGTCCTATACTAGTTCACTTGATTTTTTGAAAATATATTTTAGGCCTTTATTTGTTTGAATCACACACTTATTCAATTTGAATTATCCTATCAACTAATCTTTGAATTCCTAAAGGATTGATTTGGAAGGATCCCTTTTATACATGAATTCAATATCTCTTAATGTTAAGTCTCATATGATCTCCCACTTGTTGGCATCATTTGTAATTATACCTTTAATATTCCATTTAATTTCATAAGTTAAGAGGTAATATTCAAGGTCAATAGACCCATCATATAGTGCTAAACTGGTAAAAACTCTTGCAGTGAGAGCCATTATTGTTACACTCATACCTAAAACCATTGGCTAATGTGGATTAGAATTTACTAGTGTATTAAAAATCATTGCGATATAAAACCAAACCTCAATTAATTTATTCTTATCTAGCACTTTCTCACTCTCTTATATAAGTTATATGAGTTTATCCCTAAATTTTTAAAACCAATTATTATCCCTACTAGCTTATGAACTTTATCTTCTTATTTTTGTTGATAAATTTAGTACATGGGATGTGTATCTTTGAAATTAATGATCCTTGTCTATGACTCTTTCCTCATTTTAACTTGAACCTAATTTAGTCCCAAAATTTAGCATAAATTATTAAATATATTGTTAATTCTCTTCTCCAAAAAATATTCTCCCTTATAATTTTGATCTAAAACTACCTTATAACTAATATAACTTCTCCTCTATTATATTTACACTCTCTTCCATCTCCTTTGAATCCCTTTCCCAATATCTATCCATTTGTATGCCTTCACCTCTTTTGGGCCCTCTTATTTCCTCATCTCCATAATCTCCATAATATATAGATCCTCTCTAATATCTCATTCATTACTTATCTTCTAAACTCTCTACTCTAGTCCTAATTGCATCTACGTTAAGATTATTTTATTTATTACATCTCCTCTATTATTTTAGGTCTTGCACTAGCCCTAGAATTATCTTCTCATTCTATTTATTTGCATTCTCCATATTTTGGGTTTAGTTCCAAGTTTATCCTCTCAATTTTCAATCATTTACTTCATCATCACATGCAACCCCATAACGCTTAAAGTTACCACTCCATGTTATGTGAGATATGCACCATCAAATTTTCCACAACCAACATTTTAAGCATAATAGGTAGTTCTCTGTATAAATTTTCCTCTAATACCTCTTATAAATGAATCATTTATAACCTCAAACATGATGTGAACTTCAATGATAAACTTGGTGATCTATTTTTCAATGGTATTAATTATCCAATGATTTATTTCATGCATATAATTGTTGTCCATATTTATTAGCTTTTATATATTCTCCTTAGGCCCAAAAAAGTACTTTATCACTCTCAGACTAAAGTATTAGTGTTTAATTCATGATAACCATGTAGCTAGCAACCCAAGAAATTCTAACCAAATATTTTGTTTATTACACCATTTATATACTTAATTATAATCTCTCTCATAGAGTTTTTTACTCTATTTGTCTCCTCTTTTTTGAATATAAAAAATTTCTCATCTAACCATCATTTCAAATCTTTTTGTCCTGGTAACCATATCGACATGTTTTAAGTTCCATGTTCACTGTACCATTGTTAGCAAAGATTCCTTAAAACCCCATAAAACCATGTTAATGATTATTATTTTTTAATTATATTAAAACTTTAGATCATATATAGAACTAGGGAAAATTTGGGTATTCATTTGGATCAAAGTAGAGGATTATCTAATTAAATGTAGACTTAACTATATAAAACATTAATTATTATCATACAATTAAATAAATTCACACATAACAAAAGTAAACTATGTATGAAACAATCATCAAATAAATTTGAAGAACCATTTATTGATCTCTATATTAATCTCAAAGTGTTAAAATTTGTTTTCCTTTAAATCTAATCACTATTTAAAGAATTACAATGTTATATTGCTTCACATTTTGACATTACATTTATTCCTTCAAAAGGATATTTTTATATTCTATAGTATTTTGGTATGCATGCATAGGTTGAATACATAAAAAATTATATACGTTACAAAAAATGATATACATTGAACATTTGTTGTGCATTTGCACTACGAATTTACAATCCTAGGTCTACTACCAATAACATTATACATCAGGGATAAAATATGTGTTAACTTAAGGTGGTGTAAAGATTGATTAAATAGAGATTTCCATATTGATCTATTAAAACCCTTGTGTTCCCCCATAGTATATTTTAGTATAAAATTTGTATTGTGTCATGCCGATTAAGGTAAGGAACCCATATAAGTAGAGGTGTCAAATGATTGACCTTCAGAGACTTTATTTATTTCCTCTCTAACAAATTTTAAGAACACATCTTTCATATCTGGCTTCTTTGAAAGATACACTATTAAATATTTTTTGTTTTTATCCTGAAAGGTATTAATTCAATCTATAATTTTTATGTTATCAACTTAAATCTATGAATGTTCAACTTTAAGATTACTTAGGCTATCACTTTATCTAAAGATAGATAAAAACAAACTTCTTATATTTTATAAAAAAGGGAATATAAACATGGAAGATTGATGTTAATAAATAATTTATAAAATTTGAAAACCCTAATACAATAATTGGAAACAATAAAAGAATGAAATAAACCTTAGTAACATTAACAATTAGGGTTTAGAAATATTTAGTAATAAATGGGCTTACCAATCTATTTATCAAAATTAGGTATTAAACAAATGTGAATATAATTATGAAAAATTGTTGAGTAAAATCAAAATGTATAAAATATGGAGAAAATACACATAACTAATTTGAAACTTGTTATTTATAGAAATATGATGAAAAATGAAAGTATTGAAAAATATATAACTTAGCTAGCACTTAGATCTAATGGAATACAATAGAGATTGTGTGATCGACTGTGGGACCATGTGAGTTCACTATGAATTAAGAATAGGGCACTATTTGATTCTAGGATAAGGTCATGCTATTTAGACCATGTCAACCTATGTTGCATCTATATGGTGCACCGAAATCCCTTAGGGCTTTTTTGCCTCTTTATAAATTTTCATTGGTGTTAATCCCTCACCTATATGTCTTGTGTGTTTATTTAGGATCACTGAAGTCTTTTGGGTAGATTTTTTGTGGCTTATTTTTCACTTAAAACCCTATATCAAATACAAAGAGGAACAAATGTAGTAAAATGAGAAGAAATGGGTTAGGGGTTAAATTTATGCTTGACCTAAACACCCCTTATGTTGAGTGATTCCTACATACCAATACTCTAAAGAGGGATCAAAATCCATGTATTTTCCCCTTACTACGGTGATGTGTGTGAAATACTATGAATATATCATATGTTAGTGCAATCCTGGTGTAATTATGTGTTTAAAAAATGACTTGTGACCTTGTTGGTGTATTCAAAATTAGATCTAGGATACTTGGGTTGTATGTAATATAAATTGGAAATAATAGATTATTTCCTCTTAATGTTAATTTATAATAATTATGTTTTTTGTAATAAAGAAGCCTATTTCCAACCAGAAACTAAATGAATAAAAAATGTGCTCATATAATGGTTTTTTGGGAATTTATTTGAATGTGACATTATAAATGTGTACGATGACTTTTAGGTGAATTTTAATTTTAAAAATTATACATTTTATTGATGGAGGAAGAAATTAGTGACTTCAAGCACTATCAGATATAGGGATTGTTCTGAAGGAGTGACATTGTCTGAGGAATAAAAACAACTAAAATAGAAGCTTAAATCAATCTCATAGTAAGTCTAGGACACATGGAATGAAGAATAGGAATATGCAATATTATAATTTTGTTAAGGTAAGGTTTCATTCACATATAAGTAGAGAAATGGTGATTTAGAACCATAGAATTGAGCATATGTTAAGTATGCATAGAGGATGTCCACAAGTGCATTATTTTAGCATTAACTGTTAACTTTAGTGACTAAAAAATTAATGTGGCATGTTATGTTTTATGTATTAAATATTTATTAATATATATGTCTTCCACGTGATTTTACAACCATTCTCTATAGTGATAGTCGAGGCAATATTTATATTTCTTGTAATCTACTTTAGTGCTAGTAAACTAAGCATATTTAGTTCTATATGAATTTAATTAAACATTATATTAAATAATTGATGTTTTATTTTTTATTTTTTATTAATTGTAATCAAATTTTTTGTATCTTTATATGAATCCATGTTTTGAATCTAAGTTTATGATGTAGGGGTTCGAAGGAAGGTCTTCTTTTCACTAGCTTAAAACCTTATTGACTTAATTTTACTACTCAAATAATATTATTTATTATTTCAAGAGATTATTTAACTATAATTAATTTTATATAACCCAATATATTGGTCCTTACCTTTCTTGAAATATAATCATTGTAAAAATATTGAAACATATTTTTCAGACCTTATTTATAGGTCTATAGACTGAGATTATTTAATAAATTTTTATGTATGTATCTTAGAATATTTAAAAAAAATTTACAGCCTCAAATTAACCTTCATTCACCTTCTTAAAAAATTTCATTTCATATTTGGGTCATTTTTTATTTATAGTATTTTTAGTGCTCTAAATAGGCCTTGTTTTAGACCTACAGTCTGAGTTTTTTAATATCTTGAGTTATGGGCATAAAAATAATTAAAACAGTTTTAAAAACTTAAAAAACATCCTAACACACATATACAAAAAAACTTATGTAATTTTAATGGTTTGTTTTCAAGTTATGATGATTTTAGTACTATAAACCCCTACCTTAAGGTCTTTTTACAGTCAAAGGGCAACAAGCTAACTTTTATGGAAAATCCAAATTGTAAAGACTTTTTTAGATTATTTTTAGATTTATTAATACCTCCACACTTCCATATTACTATAAATCAAATTTTCACCTTGACCAATCTCAAAACATGATAAAAATAAACTTTTTTTTACTGTAGAAACACTTTTCTTGACTATAGAAAATTTGTATTATATTTTCAAGCATGTAACATGAATAAATACCATTCCAAAGTGAAAAATATAATTTAAAATTAAAAAATACACATAATTACATGTAATAAAATATTTAAATTTCATTTTTGAGCTTAATAAGACATTATTTCATTGTTCTTGAGTGCAAAACATGTTACAACCCTGTATAAAAACCATGTTTTCAACTTCTTCCTCTTTTTTATTCAAATATTAAAGTTTTCCTGGTGTTATTTTATTGTTTAATAATTATTAAAATAACTCATATCTCTCATCCTTATCCCTCTCATAATTTTTTCATGTTTTCTCTTCTTTTCTAAAACTTTGCCAACTTGCATAACCAACTAGTTAACTACTCATTGACTTAATCTTGGTTTAGTTTTAACATGGGTAGTTATGAATAAAGGTATTTAAAATAATATAAAAATTTCATAAGACATATTAGACCAATAAAAGAAGGATAATTACCCTTGTTTTCACTATAAAATTAGAAATACTCTTCAAATGTCCTTTACAAATTTAAATTTTTAAATAGACAGTTTTGGTAGGAAAATCATTACTAAGCCCAAATGAGAAAATTTTGAAATGATAATTATTTTAAAACCTCATTAATGCCTAAAAAATACATCCTAAACCTACATAAGACCAAAATATTCAAAAATAACAATGAAAACCTAATTCTCCTACATTGGGCTCCCTAAATTCAAAAAGTATTCATAAGCTTCTACTAATGAGGTCTTCGATGTTGCTCCCAGTCAATAACCTATTCATAAACATTTTTAGGTGATTTTATTGTGTTTATTATCCTATATAAATATATATGTATACCAAATTAAAATAATTAATTCATGTTCTTATCTATCTCTTTCACTTTGCTTCTCATTTATATGAACATACTGAGCTAAGACACACTTATGTCTTTCCCTTGCCCTCTTCTCTATTGTTGTATTTGTACACAAAAAACACATTAAATAATTAAATATATCCCAAAAATACTCCTTAAATCACTTAATCATTCCTCAAATACATGTTGTTCTTATCTTTTCCAATTCTACCATTTTTTTTCATGTTCTCCACTAACACCATGGGTTATTCAATGCTCCATATCAACTATCTCCAAGGTTGCCTTCTCCTCATCTATATATTTGATTTCAAATTATTTGAATAAATTATCTTCCACTATAATATTCATTTGTAAGATGTGTAAACATTTTTAATCTTATTTTTTTAACTATTTATAAATAAACCAAGTTATATGTAGTACTACTATCAATGATAAATTTACAACACTTACTTTTTGATTTGCATGTAGTCCTAAACAATGTTTTATTTTGGGCTAGTTCCTTCACCTCCTTTTTTGGATTTAATATTAATTCATTAATAAATATGGACTCTCTCATTTTATGCTCTCCCACATGTGATGGTGATCTCACACTTTTTTCTTTAGCTTAAAAAACTTGATTGTTGCCTTTAGTTCTTGTATGGCTTGTTTGTGGATTCTTAGGATATTCATATGACCTATGGATAACATACTTATTACATTTTAAATATTTTCCCAAAAATACTTCTCCTATGCCTCTTTTATATGTCCTTATTCCTCTTTATTACTATTATCCTCTTGTACTATTATCTTGACATTGAGACTTACTTGCTTCTTCGTTACGAAGTTGTAGCTGAATTTTACCACCTTACTATCTGCTAGATATTAAATTTCTGCCTCCTCCCCTATATTATTGAGTTTTTATTCTAGATAACTTCTCTTCTACCTTAATATCAAATTTATAATACTATTCCACTAATCTTGGAGATAAAAAACTGATTTCATCTTGAATTGAACATCAAACCATTAATACACCTTGTTATTTTCTCAACATCTTCTTCTAAATGCACTAGATTTGATTGTAATATTATACAATTAATTAGTGTAATATTTTACACTAGTATTTTTATAATTAAATTTTTATATTTTATTGAGCAAGTTTTTCTAGTAGTCTATATATTAATTTTGGCTTGAGTTTAGTTATCATTCTATTCCATTTCTTGATTTTTTCTTTACCCTTTTTCCTTCTTTCATTTAGGACATTATTCCACCAAAGAGATGCATGTCCCTTCAAATTAGTTTAAGAAAATTGAACTTATTATCTTTAATTATACCTTAATCAAAGTATTTTTTCATTTAAATTATCAAATCCACAAGTTATTCAACATTTAGGCTACCTCTATATACTGAAGCCTCTAATTTAGGCTTAGAATATGCTCCTATGATTGCTTTTAATATTCTTTTTTATATTATTTATTACTCTTATTCTTATGTAACCTCTTATTTTTGTTATTCCATCATATTACTCACATCACCTACTACAACACTTCTTATTTGAGTAATTTATATTACCTCCAAATGTTCTTGTGAAATTTTCATCTCTTCCAACAATACATCTCTTGGTTATTTTCTTAGACCTCATCTAACACCACCTTTGGTTGCTCCTCTAAGTGACATTTTGAAATTTATTAAAATTTTATGTTTCAAAACCTACTCTTCAATATTTTTAATTAAGTATATTTATCTTTAGTTAACCTTTGAAGTACAACCAAAACCTTATCTGATACGAAAAAGGATGTAGGGGTTCAAAGGAAGGTCTTCCTTTCACTAGGCTTTCAACCTTCTTGACTTAATTTTGGGGCTCTTCAAATGTCCTTTACATATTCAAATTTTCAAATAGATAATTTTGGTGAGAAAATAATTACTAAAGCCCAAAAGACCAAATTTTAGAATGATAAAAATTTGAAAAACCCCTTAATGAATAAAAAATACCTAATAAACCTACACAATACCAAAAGTTGTAAAAATAAAAACTAAAACCTATTGTTCCTACATCAGTTTACCATATCGATAGACTTGCTCAAACTATCAAGAGTTTCCATTAGGGGGTGGAGAGTAAATGCCTCATTTTATGGAATTTTTAATAATTAAAATCAATAGTTCCTTATGGACCTATAATTACAAGTATTCTAATTAGGGTTTTAAATTTGATAAAATTCACTTATGGCCCATTGTATTTGCTATAATTATCAAATTTTATTGAGAATCAATGAAATGTAATAGGCTCTTGAGTGGAAAACTCACCTTACATTCAATTATAATTAGGTGTATAAATAAATGTATTTACCATGACATATCACATCCATACCTTCTAATAATGTTAAGTATATTGTCTTCAATCATTCCTTAGGGTAATCCACCCAATATATTTGGTGTTGTGTATAAGCTATTGAATGTATATTATGCATATTTATTTTATATTTATAAATATATCTTTCACTTAATTCTCTCAAGGTCTATTATTGAGAATTATATCTAGAAATAGAATCTCTTGTGCCTCCTCTAACTTCACCGCCAAGTTTTAAAATTGTACTAGGTTCAAATGCGAGAAGTACACTTTTTTTTTACTAATCAAGATTAATTATCCACATTAACCACTAAGTTAACTAACAAAATAATATCACAGTTTATAAATCATTATACATTTTCCATTAATAGTTTGAATTAAACAAATTAAAAAAAATATATATATACTATTTTATCCATTTATTCAAGTATATAATTAAATTTCATATTTGGCTCCCAAATGGGATTATAATGGTGCAAAAAAGGAAAGGTATGTACTAAATTATAACTTAGAAATAAAATTAGTGTATTGATAAATAAAATATGGAATAGGCTAGTTCAACTATACATCAAATATACATCCACTACCATATAAAAATGTTCCCAATAATGAATAAACATGATTTATAACAACCACTATTGTACATGCAAAATAATTATAATAATGTCAAAGTACAAAAATATAGTAACACAATAGAGCTTTCATGAAATAGATATTAAATCAAAATAGTAGCCATGAGTATATCTCAAAATAGGTTCAAATGTAATTATAGAGAGAGAATCATCTAGGTGTTTTTCCTCCAACCATATACTTTCAATCTCTTACACACTTTCTCACTAGGAGTGGCCCTTCCCTTCATCAAGGGGAATATAATGATGATGCAAGTAATCATAACAATTCAAGAATCACATGTGATGGTATAATAATTATTATATGAAGCTATTCAAAGGTAAACTAGGCACACCTCTATTTGTTTTGACCTCAAATAAGCACAAAAACTAGAAGGTATTATGGACTAACAATGTATACAACTATAACATTAATTTGGCCAAAACATTTTTTATGTGTTTTTAGATTTCAACAATCTGGGTCATAGTCCACATCATCCATACTCTTTGTTTTAACACATTTTTACTAATTATCAACATTGGTAACCAAGGATGGGTGACTATAAATGGAATTTTTTCTCATCACTCGCCACTTCTTAACAAGGTGTAAAAATGTACATGAATACAAAAATCCATCATGAAGCATGCAGGGTTCATAACAGTCTAAAAAGAATCTCACCATGAAGTAAACATGGTTCTTATCATATAATCTCATTAATATTTATAATATATTCATATATTTTATAATGAAACAACCACAATGGTTTTGATACAAACATGTACCTATATATATAAATGATTAGTTTTCATTATTTCATCATGTCTAATGCAATTCTATACTTCATCAAGATCACACTTTATTTCCCAAGGTTAATTTAACTTCTATTATGTTTTTAAACCTCTACTAATATATCCAACACAAACCACAAACATATAAATTTCATATATAAATGTACTATTCAAGATATATACTTAAATATTTCATTTAATAATAACATTCAATATTTAAGTCTATCTCATACATATCAAGAATGCATAGATTTTATTACTACCTAGAAGATATAAAATGGAAATATCATATTCAATATGTTCACCCTTTATAAACTCATGGGTGGGATTAAAATCCCACTCATAGGTCTATAAGGGGATTTTAATCCTCCAAACCATATCTATCTAGCTCAAAACAAAATTTAATAATTTTTATAATGCCCAAAGAATAAACCCTTTTTTATATAGATGATGGATTTTGACCAGAACTTGAACTAGTCTAGGATATAATTAGGAGCCCATATCCCATGTAATATCACATGTATAACATATATTATTATCTACCTTGAGAATATTTGAAAACCATTAATTGCCCCAAGAATACAACTAATAGCCCAAACTGAATTCATATGTCTCTCTAGAGATTTGAACCTAGGTGGGGCTTGAAACAACCAACCCACTTAACCAACTCACCCACATTTCATTGGAATAACATACCTTATTACTTACTTGATCAAACAAATATAAATAAGTACTTAACAATCACTTTCAAAAGGTTAAAAAATTAATCAATAAGTAAGCTTCAACCTCATATATTTGTAATCAATTTTAATAATATTGACTTGCTACAACCATCATCCATCTATATTTAACTTTCAAATACAATAGTGGATAAAATCATACTCGTATTTGATCAATCTATCTATCAATAAGTATACTATAACTTCATATAACTATATTCACTATTTTTATGAATAACAACAATAGTAAATATATTCTTATTTATAAATCTTGATTGTTTTAACATATATATATATATATATATATATATATATATATATATATATATATATATATATATATATATATATAATTTCTTTAAACTACAACAAAATAAATCTTAAAGTTATAATAATCCTTTTTTATTTTTATGCCAATCTAATGTATATTCTTAAGTATATCTCAAGGTAATAATTATGCTTCAACCAAGAAGGCAATGGTTTCACATGATATGGTCTAAATAACAAACTAACTCATTTGATACACCTAATATGAATAAATCAAAATCACCTCAGCTCTACATAATAATAATAACATAGATATGTACCCATATAATTGTATTATATTAGTTATAATATAATTAATTTATATTTAATCAAACATAAATACGTAAATTTTTGTCTATTATAATAAATTTTATAATTAATACAAGAAACATTATGACAATCAATTCATGTCTACTATTACAAAAATAGGGCACTTTTTTCTAACGATTCTTAATCCCCATTTCAAACTCATACCACTATCATCAAATATAGTCATAAAACCCTAATGTTTTGTGTTTATTAGAAATTGATTTAATTTGAAGATATTTTCTAAGGCCACTAAGGCTTCATAGTGAAAATACATATGATGTTTGACTATGGATAACAATCACTTGAAGGCCTATAAAACATTTATAATATAGATTACTATTACAATCTCAAAAAAAATTCCAACTAATGACAACTTAAAAATGGAATTTGGGAATTAATAAAAAAAGATCATATATTCATATAAAACCCATTTAAAATATTCCAATATCTATTAAACCTAATAAATATGCATTTCATAATTTACTAATGCCACATTTAAAATTTTTGAGTACTTGCCTAGTGAAGCTATCATTGATATATTTTTTATTGAAAGATTGTGCCACCAAATCATTTTTGGACTCTCCTTTTTCCTTTACATTTTTTCAATGTTCTCCTTTCTTATAATAAAAATTCATGTTTTTTCTTCCATTTATATTTCATTTTATTATCTTTGAAACCCTATATTATAGGAGTAACAAATATCAAGTTCTTTTTAGTTGTTTTCCATCAAGTTTCCCTGGAAAATATAGTGGTACCCCTAAAAAAAATTTGATCCATAGTTAGGTGGATTGTGTCACTAAAAATAATCTACCATGAAACATCCATTTGAGCATAGTTGACTTGCATGCAAAATGACAATGAAAACCTAATTATTTCTTTTTGTCCTTTTCACTCAATAAAATTACCACATTACAATAACCCATGGTCAATGGAACCAAACCATGGTTACCACTAAAAAGTGGTTTAAATAATGTATTTTGACAAAATATAGTACCAACTAAGTTGGTATTTAATTAAAATGTAATCAGACATTATATGATTTATAAAATTAAGAAGACACTTTTATACATAAATCTATGCTCTCAGAGTTTTTTAAATAAATGGTACAATGGAAACAACAAGGTTATACCACTAACAAATAAAAATAACCCAAGTCATTATTCCATACACAGTCAAATATTTGGAAGATATAACCACTAGATAGCCAATAGAAACATGTGAATGACAAGTTAAAAGCATCACAAAATTATTTGACTTTGACTCAAAAACCATAGAAGTTAGCATTCACTAAGTCAATATAATCAAACACTTTTTGAAATGTCGAATACCAAAAATATCCATAGAATCAAACAAACATTTCACATGATAAATGCATGCATCTACTATCCAAAACATAACTAAAGAGAAGTGTAAGAAATCTAAGCTAAGCAACAAATTTTTATGTGTGTGGTGATTTTTAGTAGCTCTTATCTACTTCTAGGAGTCATGATCTTATGGCCTTTGCCCTATGATTCTCTCCCTATATGCTACTTAGTGAGGGTGTAATATGTCCTACATCTACATTAAATAATTAAATTAGTTATTCTATTTATGTCATTATAAATTGAAAATCATGAAAAATAGATGATATGAATACCACTATATCATCCATGCCAAGATGTACAAATGTAAACTATATTTTCATACATTTTTAGATAAATAAAAGTACTAAAATATATAATCAAAATAGAAAACATAGTAATCTGTGTGAACAAACATGAAATAATATGTCCATATATCATACATAAAATAGAATCTAATTAATCCATAGCCAATTGTTTATTTAAATTTGATGTTTTTAATTATAGATTAGGCAAGATGTAACACTAAGAGGTAGATATATCCATATGTTTTAAAATAAATAGATTAGATAAGAGCCCATTACCCACTACCAATAGGGAAGGATGTCCATGTGTTTTAAAACAAATGAAGTAGGAGGAATCTTATGACACAATTCAATGATATGAAGAATATTTACAGGTGCTTTTGGAAATTCAACATTAAGTTATGAAAGTTTATCTTCGACAAAAGGAATACATTCAATAGTTTCATGCTTCAAAGTCTCTAACTACACCTCTAAACCATTATTTAATTACGAATGAGAGAGGTTTTACTGATTAAACCACCAAGGGTGAAACAACACCATCACACTTTTGAAGGAAATCATGGCATATAAGGTTAAAACCATCCATGGATTTCACCTTAGAGTTGAGTTACTTAATCAAGATGGTCTAGAGCTCTTCGTGATAATTGGAAGCTATCGACATTATAAATTAAAAAATTGCTTGAGAAAATAAAGATAAAGAGTAATTATAAATTTATGACTTATTAGTAGCTTTATTTTATTTTAAACTATTTTTTAACAAAATTAAAAATATATTTACACCAAACATTAATAATTATATATAATATAAATGTTTAAGGAAATAAATATAAAGATAATATTAAATTACAACTTATTTAACAATAATTTTATTTTATTATAGAAGATATATGTTGGGTTTTTGGTTAGTTATTGTGGATATTCACTTGGTAAGGTTATATGTTTTTAAGATATTTTTGGGTTTGTTACTATTATTTTATTTTTTTATCAAAATTTAAATTAATATGTGAATTAATCTTAATTTTGATTATAAATTGAATGGAAAAAAGTAGAATGTTATAAATCAACTTGTGATAAGTAGAATGAATGTACAAGATTGAATTCGAAAAATTGCAATCGATTGAAAGAAATCTAACTATGAAATGAAATGATAAACTTATTTATTTATGTTTGAGATATAAATATATTAATTAATAGATAACTAAAACATAAAAATAGAAGCAGACTCTACAAGTGCCCAAAAAATAGAACTAAATTTAAAGGGGGTCATAATTATCCCATTTGGGTCAAGATTGACTACCACTATTGACATGAACTGGTTTATCTTGACCTCTACTTAAAATTAGTAAATTATGTCTAATCATTTGTGTAGTGTAAATTAGGTCTATATGCACATATTTGACCTTTAGAACTATGTGGAAGATATACAAATAACTTCTTCAAGGTTTAAACCCTAGTAGGGCTTACAAAGACTAAAAATATATAAATATAAAAAGAGTAAAGTGTAATAAACTAAGCAAACCCTAATTAATCTCACAATGACTATTCACTACCAACATATCCAATACTCTAAAGAGGGAAATCAAGCCCATGTAGTTATCCCACCCAGAGTGCTTTGTGCAATTATTTCCTCTAACTATATGAATGCATATAGAAATGGATTGAATACTTGATCATGATTTGATTTGGCTTGAATAAATTATATTTTTACTTGGTTGAGGAATGATTCAAGTGATTAAAACCAAAATTAGGAATAATATGAAAGCTTCGCTCAATGTATAATAGTGTACATATGCCTTTATATTGAGATTTCTGAGTGATAGAATACGTGACTTAAGTGTGACTTTATAGAAATCTAAAAGGGGAAAATGCCATGCTACCTATCCTAAAAATACATACCAAACTATAAAGGAGGGTTCAAATTTGAAAAGTGATCATCAAGAGAGCACAGGTCAGGATCGGCCCATAGGGGTCAAGATCAATTGTCATTATTAACCCAACAGGTTGATCATGTTTTGCATTGGAAACATGTAATTTCTAGGATATAGAATGTCTAAAGATTTTTAGGGGTGTTTTTAATAGTTATATTATTTATGTTAGTGTCAGATAGTAGTTTAGAAAATAAATAGGTTCACATAGTGTTTAAGATAGAGTGAAGTGTCAAAATAGGTCTAAATTAAGTGTACAAGTTAATTAAAGTGAAATTGGGCCAAAATTGACATAATTAATTATTCGTACCTAAATTTAGGTGTCTATATTTTATTATTGAAAACATTTTTTGGGGGATGATTACATATTTAACTATGCTTTAGCTCCTTTAAAATATATATAATAAAATTTATATATTTTTATTTTTCAATTTAAATATATTAGTAATTTTTTCTTAATGAATGATTGTAATTTATTTTATTAAATTATTAAATATAATTTAAATCATCTCAAAAGAATAATTATTAAGAATAATTATTTTAATAATTATTTGTCTCTCCCACATTGGTTTTGGAGTGTTTGGAAAGCTCATAATGACAACCTATTTTTAAATATAAGGCACCGGCTAAAAGGGGGTTTTATCTAACTATGTCATACCATCATTGAGAATTAGATAGCCTTCCCTCCCACTGACATAAATCTAATACCTACCTCAGCACAATTGATTTTCAATAATTGGGAGGTGGTACAGAAGATAAGGTCTCCATGTAGATATCTAATTCATAAACACATGAGGTGGAATATTCAACTTGAAGGTTGGATTAAACTTAAATTTCATGTAATCTCAAAAGGAAACCTGGGACCTATGAGTAGTGGAGGATCCATAAATAATTTGGAGGGGACGTTGATTTCTACCTACATAATCCCCATGGGAACATAGATTAATCATGTAGTCGAAGCCAAGGTGGCATTATGGGTCATCTACCTTGCCTCCAGCCTTAAGATGGAAAGAATTATTGTGGAGTGGGACTCCTTCAATATCCTCAATTCCCTTGAAGGAAAAATAACCCCCTTCCATGTAATAAAATCCATAATTGATGATGCTAAGAAAAATTTGAGGGAGATGATACAATTCCACATTGTTCACACTTACGGTGAAAGGAATGGGGTGGTCAATCTACTTGCTAATATAGGAGTAGGTCTCCCTCTTTTAACCAACTAGCACATAGGATGCCATATTCTTGAAAGTGTCTCATTAACCATTTAAAATGAATGCACATATAGATAGGATAGTGATTGGGTAGCCACATGCACAAACCATACTACTAAAGTGATGGATTTTAAATATAATGATCTGTCATTGTTCAAATGTGAGGAGAATTTATTGCATAATGTGGGAGGAAGCATACCCTTCAAGTATTTTTTGAACCATTAGCACAAAACTATAATAGGACCTATTAGATTTTATCCTTGGCTTATTAAGTACTATGGAGATAGGGTTGATAGCTTATGTAGATGAAGATACAAAAAATGGGTCTCAATAACAAGGTCTGATGAGGTACCCAAGTACATAGTGATGATCTTGGTATCCTAAAAAATGTGAAGGATGTATGCCTCCATAAAGAAGAGAGATAAGGTATGAACATAATGTCGCATGGAGAATTCTATGGTAGGTCCCTCTACAACAAATGTTGTCTCTTATTTTTGGAATAAAGAAGCCATGATCTATCAAACTACTAAATTTCCACTCAAGTGTAATGCATGTAGGAATCAAGATGTATATCTCTGAAAAGTACTCAAATGTTTCCATACTAATGCTCAAATGTGTCAATGTCTGATCATATATCATAGGATGAACTATCAGAGATGGAAAGGAATAAGCATACAATGAGGGAGAGAGAACAACTAGAGAAAAAGATAGGCATAGAACATTCACTAAACTAATATCCATGGGAATATGAGAGTAAGTCTCAACAACCATTAAAATTAAAGACTATTCTATAAATAAAGCACTCAGAACTACAAGATGAACATCCATAATAACATATGAGTTGTCAATACTCTCAATGTGTATACTCTCACTTAAAAAGTCTTCTAAAATGTAAGTCTATGAAGGCTCTAGAAGATCAATAATCTCCATGGGAATGGATGTAGAATCTTTAATAAGATAACTAAGGTCTAGTAAAATCTCATCTTGTAGTGGTGGATCAATAGAAGGAAGAGCACTGTCCACCATGGATATATCATCACAAGAAATAAAACCATGAGGAAAGAGTACAACATCATTAAAAGAGATGATAGGAAGTGGAGGAGGTGTGATGTAGGACTCAATAGGATCTCTAAAAAGACACTATATGATGCTCAAAATGGTTCATGGACACTTTGTATATTCCACACGGTAATGAAAATCCATGGAAAAATGTAGTAACAAAGTGGTAAAAACCTTGTCACAAGTATTAGCTGACTTATTAAATAAAATAGGATCAATCGGTTTAGGAATCTGTCCATATAGAAATGGAAAATGATTCTTATGTGTGAGCAAGTTTTCCATGTAAGCATAGTATAAATCATAATTATCCTTCCCAATAAGGATCACTGGAGATAAAATAACTCTTATCATCTAGAGTATTAATAGTGCACACTCTAGAGATGTGCTTTGGACTACACTGAAAATGATTCCAATCAAGTGAGAGAAATTGAAGCACAAGTGAAAACACACACTCAAATGGATGTCAAGCTCTATTGAAAATACATCTAGGAATAAAATATTAATATGTGCAAGCACTCATTAAATGGGTATAGGTAATAGTTAAGAAAAATTGAATGTGTGCAAGAGGTAATGTAGGGCCCACAACAAACCCCTAAAGACAATCAAGTAGCCCCCCACAAATTTTGGAACTTTATAAAATAGTACATTTCACAAGTCAAATTTTCCCAATGCATGGGAAATAAAAAATAAACACTTTTTCAAAATATAGTACTTAATTTTGAGTTACCATTTTTAATTTATTAACAATACAATTTCTTGTAAATAGGCCTATTGACTAAAAACTTGCACTTGAAACTTTAAAAAAATAACCTTGGGCAAGGTAAAATATGTCTTTCAACCACTCATTGGAACTAAAATGAAACCATGGTCTTATTCAAGCCAACTAAAAAGAAAAACCAGTCTGTCTATACACCCATACATGCACTTTAATGAAAAGGGCATACTTTGAAAGTGTTTAATTAAAAAATAAAAAGCTATTTCAAATAAAATTGAAACATTATTTAGTTTTTAATATTTTAGGGCATTATCAGGTTTTTAACATTTGCATAGTTATTATAAAGAGACTTAAAGGCATCACCATGGGAGACAGGAAACCTACTAAAATCAATAAAATCAAATTCTTGATGGAACTCTAAGTAGGAAGGAGATCTCAATCTAAAAAATGAATAAAGAAAACATAAGTTAAATAATGGAAACTAGATTTGAAACCACTAGATGGTAGGCTAATTTGGATGATAATGGTCACTGTGTGTAATAAGTCTTTTTTAGTAGAAATACCTGTAAGTAGGCACATGGCCAAGACATGGATTGATGCCTATTAGCAGTGGGAGTTGACTAGATCATGCCTTGAGGAGAGTGGAAAGCCATTATAAGTCTACTAGTTAATGCCTTACTAAGGAAGATGTCACTTCAACAAAAATGAAGAAATTATTTCAAAATAAACTAAATTTTTGGAATATATCAATAGAAAAGGCATATTATCTACTAAATAACTCTCTAATTGTTAGATCAAAAAACCTATCTGATAGGCTTGTTGCTTTATAATTTAAATGCAAAATGGTAAGCTAGCTACATGATGAGGTTATAACCAAGCAGTAGTATGAGGAATTAAAGTGTGAAAATTTCAAACTAGTTGAAGCCAAAAATAAATGCAAGAATTGAAAATGAGCTGATAGAGGAGAGAGGAGAGTAAAAAACACTTGTGGTTTGTGGTATTTTAGGGTATCCCATACCTCTCATCACACCATCGATCTGTCCAATCTAGGCATGAGTTATTGATAGTGCATGTATTGTACTAAGTTAAGATACCCATATTCCCCTTGGGAAGTTAGTCACCTTCCCCTATATTAAATGGCCACCACCAACCTTATTGCATCATTCGATGCATGTACCACTGGCATAAACCAAAGTAGCCATGTTGTGAAAATACGTTCAAAAGTTTGTCCCAAAATTTTACCATGAGGTATTAATTCTAAATTTGATACTCCTCTTCTAGATGTGGTTCTATACCTACCAAAGTTTGATAAATCTTGAGATTATTTTGAAAAATTTACCCTTGTTTATGTTAAGGGTCAATTTCCTCCGAAGTGCCTTTTGAAGCAATGGGTTCACAACCATTGGCAAGGCCATGGGGTGAAACTAGAAGAAGTCAAAAATATCACCAAGGGTTTATTCCTATTTTATTTCACAAAATATAAACACTGTATAGCCATAGTTAACCATGGCCCATGGTTTATTTACAACACCCTATTTGTTTTTTCCCAATGGATCAAAGACTTTCAAGTCTCTAAACAAGCAAAGCTTAAAATCCTGGTTTGGGTAGAATTTATAGATTTATCTCTCCCTCTATGTAATTTTATTGACCAATTTATCAAGCCTCTAGGTTGCTTTATCTACCATGAACATCCAAATTTTTATGCATCCTAACCCTAGATAAGGGTCTGTGTTAAAATTGACCTAGCCAAGGATCTTAAATAATCCATTGACATTCAATTTGGAAACAACCATTTCTCTCAATGTGTCCTCTACAATAACCTTTTAAACACTTGTTTTAGGTGTCAAAATTTAGACCACATGATTAGGGAATGTCCCCTAATTGTCTGCACTCCCGTGGTCACTTAGGATAAAAATGGTTTTGACATAAAACCCCCATTCACTAATGAGTAGACCATGGTTTCCAACAGGAAGAATATTGATGCCTATGGCAATAGTAAAACTTAACCAGTTATATCCCATCTCTTAAGAGGTCCAAGTTCATCATCCCATTCTTAAAATCCTTGGTACCAACTCAAGTTAAACCCATACTTCCCATCTCTTGGTTGCCATATGTGATAGCTCAATTTATGTCTTCTCCATCTCTGGTTCCTTTGTCACAACCCTTTTTAAGGGTGAATGATTTAGATTTATATATATGGATTTTAACCCTCAATCACAAGGCTATCATTTATTGCTCATGTAATCCTTTTACCTCTATATATGAGGATTAGGTTCTAAATAAAATGCAAACCTTGAAGCTTGGATATTTGTAGCACTCTCATACCTCTAAGAGGGAAATGATATTAATTTAGATGTTCCCAATGATATTTAATTCTTAGAATGTTTGAGGACTCACTAATCCAACTCATAAGTATATAGTTAGGAAAATTTATCATCATTTTTCTCACATGAAGATGATTTCCATGTAAGAAGTCAAAATTTCAAGCTTTTTACTTCATTCTATAGATTTCACTATCTGGTGTGGGGTCTTCTGTTAGGCCACCTATCACAAGTCTAGCTGGGGGGAGTTATCACCCTAATGTTACTTGACTTGTCTCAAAATATAATTTAGTGGGGCTTTTACCCCACCCATAAAATGGTCTAAACTCTTTTTGACTTTGATAATTGCATCATTTGCCTTTTCAATCTATATGCATCCAATGATTATATGGAGCACATCCTACTTTAGATATGGTTAGTTGATTCCCTCTTAGATGTGCATTGGATTATGTGTGATTACTTTAACATGATTGAATCTATGGAAGAAAAATAAGGTCACCTTCCCATGAGATGGTGTGCAATAAAATGGGAAGATTGGTTCTACATTTGAATTAAACTTTGGGTCTTTGACCTAAATAATTGAAGAAGGGGTGAGTCCAATTCCCCATGGTTCACATAGTATAATTTACATTAAGGAGAATATTAGGTCCTCAAATTCCTTGATCATGTTCTCTTTATTGGGAAAGACATTTTCTTCTTCTCTCCCATTAATGGATTACCTATGTCTATCATTCCATACTATTTATTATTTAACCACCATCCCATATGTTTTTTCATACATTAGGCATCCTCTCAGATTAAACCCAAGAACTCCTAGTTCTACCTCAACACTATCCATCTCAAGTATGAGCAGACTATGAATCATATCACCAAGATTTGGAATTTGGCACCCAAGCCCATGGGTAACACTAGTTAGTTGAGTCATGGTTTTATGTTATAACCCACACCATTGGCTTCTTACAGATCTATGGCAAATAAGAGGCTATTTTTAGGTAATGAATTTAGAATGATAAAAACCATGAATACCTTAGGTTTTCATAAGGGTTAGAAACTACACCTTTAAACTTACATTTTTAGACTTAGGTTGCCATGTGGAGGCATAAAATTCAAGTTTTATAGGATTATAAGGCCATATGAGCACAAATTCAAGTAAGGATGCATTGGTTGAAGGTAGGAGATAAAGTGACTAAGGAATATTTTACTCACCTTAAGTCAAGACAAGTTGCAGTGCTTCAGACAAGCTTACTAGGATTTAAGATTTCCTCCAAACCTTTTTCCATCAGTACCATGGTGTATTTATTGCAAAACCTTCTTCACCTACTCATGAGGCTTCCCTCTCCCAATGCCTTGATATATTTTGTTACAATCTCTTTGAAGCTCAAAGAGTTGCCTATGATCAACCTCGTAGTATTAATGACATTAAGAAAGCTATTTTTAGATGGATTTTGATAAAGTCTCAAGAATTAATGACTACCCCTATGAATTATATCAAACCTTATGGGACACAGTTGGATATGATCTCCATAGAGTTTATTATAAAGTGGTCTCAACCAACTCCATAGGCTAGCTCATCAATCAGGGCAATATCAAGTTCATACCCAAGGCAAGGGATCCTGAGGTAATTAAAAACTTGACACCAATCACTTTTTTTAATTTGTCTTAAAAAATCATACCCTAATCTTTAGATCTCAAAATTAATAAATTACTTCCTTTAATTGTGAGAAGTGAGCAAGTTGGGTTCATTCAGCATTGGTGTATTCTAGACAATGTTATCATTGTTTAGGAGGGTATGAAATGGGTTAAAATTTACAACCAAAAGGCTTTATTCATCAAAATTGACCTTGAGAAAAACTATGACCATATTTAGTGGTCTTTTATTATTTCCATGTTACAAGTAGTGGAGTTTGGCCCCATGTTTATTCATATTGTCAATATACTTTTTCAGGATGATGGGGCCTACATCACTATAAATGGATATTGGTATCAACCTTTTGAACTCCACAAGTCCATAAGACAAGGTTTCTCCTTGGACCCTTCTATTTATGTGTTGTTTGTTGAGGAGTTTAGCTATCTTTTGGCTAATTATGCTTCTAATTGGCTAGTCAAAGGGATATCTATACCTAATTATGACCATCAATCAATCAATGAATTTTTTTTTGATGACTCCTTTCTCACCCTACAAGTGGATGAAATATATATCAATCATGCCATGGAATGTTTATATATATTTTCCTTGAATTTGAGTCATCTATCTAGTGTGTAAGACCCATCTCTACTGCCAATCCTTGTCACCCAAACCTCCTTGGGTAGAGGGATATATGTGGAAATGGATCCTTTTAAAGGTCTAGTTTAAATTTTTAGGAACTCCTTTCACTTTTAGAACCTCTCCTGTAATGTTTTGGTCCTGGTGGTTTAAAGAGTGGAGAATATATATATATAAAGGTCTAGTTTAAATTTTTAGGAATTCCTTTCACTTTCAGAACCTCTCCTGTAATGTTTTGGTCCTATTGGTTTAAAGAGTGGAGAATATATATATATATATATATATATATATATATATATATATATATATATATATATATATATTCTCCACTCTTTAAACCACTAGGACCAAAACATTGCAGGAGAGGTTCTGAAAGTGAAAGGAATTCCTAAAATTATATATATATTTCTAGATCACTAAGCCTTTGACCTTGGATGGAAAATTACACATTTTTCTAAGGTGTTCACTACTACTCATGTTTACTACTCTTCTTGTTGGGCACCCTCAAATGCCTCCCACTCAAAGCCTGAGAAGTTGTTGATTAATTTTTATGGGCCAAACCTAAAGGCCACCATGGATTTCATCGAGTCTTGTAGACCATCTATTACCATCCTCAAGAAGCTAGTGGGTTAGGGCTTATTGACATAAAGATTTAGGGCACTATTATTGGTGTTAAATGGATCATCTGAAGCCTAAAAGGTGATAAATCTTGGAAAAAATTACTATGGCACTTTATTTATTAAGGATGTCCTCTTAGAAGAAAACACCAATAAGGTATAGGCTTTCATAGTGTGCTTATATTTCTAGTGTCTATCAAATTAGGGGGCATATTTATCATGGAAGGTATTTGGAAGGAATGGGAAAACCTCAAACCTCACCTTATTTGGGTGGGGAAGGGGTTTATAATTAGTCTTTCTCTAAACTCCTAGTCATCATGGTGGTCTCCTCATCTAACATTTCATAATGTCCCATTTACCATGGCCCCTTGGATCAAAATCTTAAGTTTATTTAAGAAGTGTATTCTCATTATTGGTGATCTATTTTGTAAAGATTCTAGGGATTGGCTTCCTTGTCTATGCTAAAGGCTAAATTTTAGCTTAATAAGGAAGATGTAGAATCCATTATTAAAATACAAAATTCTATACCTTATGAATACTTACATAAGATTGGAGTTTCTTCTCTCATGTTGTGGTGGAAGTACTTGTCTTGGCCTATGGCCATGCCATTCCATCATTATTCTCTTTGGTTTGGATAAAATTTAGTAACCCCTTGACATATTAACATATAGGATTTTAATCATTGATGGTCTTTCCAATCCCTTCATTAGGTCTAGTCCAAGAGGTTTGATAACATTTGGATGTCTTGTATTGAACCAAAAAAGGGTCATTTCCTTTGGTGTATTCTCTACCACAATTTTCCCATGGGAAATTAGCTCAAGCATATGGGGTTCTTAGTCTCATTTTCTCACCCTATAAACACCCATAATCCTTCAAACACCTCTTTTGGTTTTTCCCACATGATTAGTCAGCTTGGATATGGATTCATACCTTTTTCAAACTCTTCAGGCCTAAGATGTTCACTTGGAAAATTGATCTCCTAAGGGAATATGCCCTATTTTCCATACTAATATTTTTTTTTCAGATTTGAAAATATAGAAATCAAACATGTTTTAATAATGAAATTATGGAATAAATTTTTTTTGTAACTAAAAAAGTTACTTTGATTGTTAATTTTACCTTCCAAATTTAGATTCAAATAGATAAGGCTCAGATAGAGCTTCATCATCTATAGGTTCTCCTGGACCACTGGAGGAATGATCCTTGTGCACTCATCCATGAGCCACATGATCCCCCACCTCACCACTCTCTTATTAGGGATCAAAGGCATAAGGGGAGGCATAATTTCTCTCACATCCATAGGTATTGAATTTGGAGGAGATCTTCTCCTCACTCTCACTAGCCATCTCCTTCAAGAGGATCTAATAGAGGCATAGATAGTGGTGGAAGGGGTGGAGACCCCCTCCATAGGAAAAGTTCTCACACCTGGAGCTAGCCATCTATCCCTCTCAATAAGATTTTAAAAATGATGCTTACACTAACAAGAAAAATGATGGTTTGGACCCCCTCCCTATGGATGAAGATCCCCCAACTTAGAATAGCATGGGATGGAAGCCTCAAGACCATCCCCTCCACCTCTTCCTCTAGTTTCCATGTTTGTTTCTAATTCTTATTTTACTCCTTAATGTTTGTATTTTTTTATTATCTTTTTTTGGTTGAGATATACTTGATTTAATTTAACTATGGTTATTGGCTACCTATGGCTAATTATTTTGGAATTCGATTTCTTTAGAGGATTTGTTTAGCTCAGTTTAGTATTCGAGGTATGACTTTTCCACCCATTTTTATATATTACTAGAATTTTACTATTAGTTTTTATTTTAAATTAATTTAAAAAATTATCAAAATAAAAATCAAGGTAAATGGGCTATTATGATAAATGGTAAAATGTTAATACACGAGAGTCCACCTTCTTGGTATAAAAAATCATGGCTTGCTAAAAGATCACGACACCATAAGGTGGAAATTTTCTCTCACACATATTTCTCAATTGCATTATGGAATTGTGGAGGTTGTATGTTATTCTCTCAAAGTTCTTCTCATGATGTTATCCATGGAAAATACTTGATATTCTTCATAGAGACTTATGAAAGAAGAACAATCTTATACCAAAATTCTTTGGATTCACATCATTCTCCAAGTATATGGTAATTCTTCACTTTATATGTTTGGGTGGCATTGTTTTCCTTGTGTGTGACTCTTTAATCTCTAAAAAAATATGTGGAGGATTTTTTATTTAATGTTATATTTATGTATATATCAATTGATAGAGGAACTTCACATTCTAAAAATAATAAAGCAGTTTGTTACTTCCACCTAGTTTTCTCACCACATGCTATGGAAAGGGATGGCGAATCACCATTCATTAATATTTATCTTGAGATATCCAAGTTCTTAGAAATGAAATATGTTTTCATATTATTATAATTTAATTATTATATAAGTAACCTACAATCCTCATAATTTGATTCTAGTTTAAATTCATTAAGGTTATACGAGATAAGAGAAGAGTTAGACATTTAGAGATAGTTAGATGACTATTTCATTAACTTTTATATTATAAATTTGATCAAAATTGGTGAATATAATGAACTATTAGTGCTAAATAGACTCTCTTATTTAATTGTTTAGGAGACATTACTTGTTATCTTTATGTTGGTGGAGCTAGTGTGGTAGATTGTATTTTGTCCACAAATTTTTATGACCGTTAGTCTCTCATTTTTTGGCAAACACTCTTCACCCCATTATAGAGAATTCATCAAGTTCATTCAAGAGCATACTCACTAGCCTTAGATATTTATCTATTTCCTCTAATACAAACCACTCTCCAACTTGTATTAATTTGAACATAATTTTGATCATTTATTACTAAAAATTTTAAAGTCGACCTCATAAATATAAATATTATTCATAACCTAGTTGAAAGAGTTGAGTTTCTCTCTAAATAGTAGGAATATATAGCTTAAATATTTTACTCATTTTTTGCATAATAACACCATTATACATACACTTGGATATTTTATCTATGATGCTTGGTTTGACAATAGTTTCTAATCTCTCTAGAACATTTCATCACGCATTACTCACCAGCATCCCCATTTGAAGAAGACTATTCAAAAAGTGTATCATTGTATCCTATGAAATAATAAGAGGCTATGTTTTAATAATAAAAAAAGATATGCACTCAAGATATTCAAGTTCAATATTAAATCCTTTGGAAAATATTACTTTTAAGGAAATCCTTGTGTTGCATATCTAACATATAATTTGTCTAATTAGGCATCTTCTCTTTATGGAATTCTTGGTCAAGTCTCATTTTTAGTGGGAGACATATTATAGGTGTTATAATCTATATTCACAAATAATACAAGTAAATTGGTTCACATATAGCACTTAAGATCAACATATCTTCATCATAGTCTAACTTTCCTAACAACACATATTGTTGGTATCTTTAATATCATCACCTTTCATGGACCCCACATGCATGGGTATCTCATATCACATGCCCATATTTCAATTAGGAAAAAAATAGGATCTAAATAATTATAGGAACCATCATGGTTGGTGAAACATTGAGTATTTTATTTGGTAAATTGTTGGATAGTTTGATTTCTAGATTTGTAGAGTCCAAAAAACTTCAAGGAAAATGGAAACTAAGTTTTAGAGGGAGTCACAAAAAATTTGACCATATATTGATGCTTATTATAGCTATAATAGAATAAGAAACATCATACAAGCATAAGATTTATTATTTTTTGGTGGATTTTTAAAAGGCATTTGACACTATTTTCGAATAAATTATAATTTAGTGGCTTCAAGGTCTATTTATTCCAAATCATTTGGTTGTTTTTATGGTGAAATATTATGAGAAGGTGGTTTCTCATGATGAAAATCCTACTAGTTTTGTAGAATATATATCAATATTAATACCATTATCTTTGAGAAAGGTCATCCACTTTCCCCTACTTTGTTTGGTCTCTACATAAATGAATTATAGGATAAAATTGCAATTTCATGGAAAACAAGTGATTTTTATTCTTTATGATATAATTACTATTTTATGACACTATTCCCATGTCAAATAATATTGAAGGCCTAAAAATATATCTTGACACTATAACCTCATTTTTTGATACTCATGGTTTACAAGTGAACTTGAGTAAAATGAAGGTCATGGTTTTCAACACAACTAAACAAAAATCACATGAAAGTAATCTTATTTACAAAGAAATTTTGGTTGAAGTGGGGTTTTATATACCTTTAATATGATCCCTAATAGAGAAGAGAGATTATGAAATGGGTATGTTTCACTTAGTACAATTGAGATACAATGTTTCTAGCTTCAATTTTAGGATGAAAATAAAAATTACTTACCTTAAAAAATTTAGTGTCTCTCACAATATTTTATGGTTGTAATATTTAGGGACTTTGACTTAGTAGTACCAGTTGGGATCAAGTTTATCTGTTTCTTATTTCCATTTTACCCAAAAACTTGTAAGCAAAATAGTCACTTCCATATGCAATTATTTTTATTGAATTTGGCATCCATCCCCTTTTTATTTTAGTTTTTTTTTTAATAAGTAGTGATGTTACTTCATAAACTAAGATGTATGACATAAATAAAAATTGTGGATAATATATATATATATATATATATATATATATATATATATCCATTCAAGGATCTTCAATCATCTATACAGTTATGTAAATAAAGGATGAATAATACTTGGTATGTTTAATGTACATCTTTCCTATAGGGAATTGGTATACATATTAATCAATTGGATCCTAATAAATTTTATATCAATTATCCTACATGTTGAAAAGATATATTCATAGAGGAATCAGGGATGAGATCTCTAAATCATACATAAAATCAACTTGGACAAAACCATTATCAACAAAATTACATCACTACTTGGAGTATTGTCTTCAAATATAATATGGACATATTATTTATCCCAAGTAAATTAAGGCACTTTTTGGTTTGGTATTTACTTTGGGTCACTTGAAAATATGCTCTCATTAGCTTTTCATAGAGTCAAATCACTTTCTTTTATAATATCAATGCATATGTAAACTTTGTAATAGTGACCCAAAATCATAGAAACATTTTGTATTTAGGTGTCAATTGTATTATGAGATCCATAGTGAATTTAACTACCTCTTAAAAGGAAATAAAATGTCTCTATGATATATAATTTATTATGCAGATCGAATAATTTTAGCTCTATTCATTATAGAGATGACTCAACACAGAGATGAACTCCTTAAGAGTCATTAATACAACTCTTTGTTTCATGGTTACACTTCACACTTATTTATTTTACCTCAATTTCAAAGGCAAAAATGGACCCACTATTATAATCTCAAAAACTGAACTCTTATATTTAATTTTTTATCTCATTTTTATCTTAAAAGTTCCTTTTTTGTTGTAACCATCAATGTAATATATTTTTATATAAAATTAAAAAAAAATATATATATATAAATACCCTTGAAAACACATTAAATACACCAATAATTCTACATCAATATGTGGCATAAAGGTGATACAAATCTACTTGAAATATCATTTTGATATCTAAAAGTTATTGGAATAATTAATGGTTAAATGGTGTTATTTATTTACCATTAATACATTAAATTACATTGGTTAAATAATAATATATTTTATTATTTATCATGAGTTTATCCTTGTGTAAATAAATAATAAAATATATTAAATGGCCTTTGAAGAGGTTGGACCCATTAATCTGGTGGTTGGAAAAGGTCACATTACAATGGTCAGATTACCTTGCCTATATAATCAAGAGTTTATATTGTAAGATGAAATGAAAAAAGGAGAGTTGAGACAAATGAGGAAATGTGGACAATACATTTTTAAGTTATGCAAATACTAATTGAGAAGAAGTGAGATGAAGAAAGACTATATTAGCTACTTGTTAGTTTCTCAAAATATGAATAATATTTATGGTTTTTTTTACCTCTTGGAGATTTTCCCATGTATATCTTGTGTTGGTTTCATGCATGTCTTTGATCTTTATCTCATATCTAGATCCATTGCTAATATGTATTATTTTACATGTTTTATTATGGTATCGGAGCTAATTGATGTTTGATCAAGTGGAAAGGTTGTATATCGAGCTTGTTGAGCTATGTTTAAGCTCATTTTTTTTCAAAGCATGTTCACAAGGGTTTTTTGAGCTTTTCTCTCCTTAAAAAGTTCATGATCTATGCATTTATCTTGTATGTACAACATGTGGTCACAGATCTAAGCAACTAAAAGCAATTTCAAGGAAAAATCAACCTTGGGCACCTCCATTGGTCTATTAAATGCTTAAATATTTTAAAAATTAATAAGAATTTATTTATAGTGTTTTTACAACTTGAAATTCATTTCTAAATGTTATATCTCTATTTTTTGATCTACTAACACTATTTTAAAATCCTAAGAAGCATCAAAATCAATTTTATGATTGATTTTATTCCACTAGAGCATGATTGTAAAGCCTATGTTGGTTGAAAATAGTCAAAAATCAATGAAATTTTCTTTTTTTTTTGTCTGTTTGTTGTTTCTCCCTTTTTAGTGGCTAAATCTTAGCTATTTTGGCCTGTAATATCTATTACAAAGCTTTTGAAGCTACCTTTTAAATTTATGGAAGATTAATTCAGCTTGGAGTGCAATTTTTTGGCATGTATGAGCTGAAAATATATGAAAAATCAGATTTTGGGTAGTAAATATCAGTTTTAATCTCTTCATTTGCTTAGTTTGGCCATTTCTAGGCAATTTAGACCTTTACTTTACTTAATTCAAACACCTATAGCTCATTCCAAATTTTCACTCTCTTCTAAGCACCATACTTCAACTTGTACAACCTCCATGAGTTGAAAATTAGTCAAAAATTCTCATCTCTCAATCTTTGAAGCTTGTTTGCTTGCCTAAAAGGTTAAATCTTCTTATTTTGAGCCCATCTGAGTCTCTATAAGAACATGTGGAGTTTTATTTCAAGATATAAATTTTTTCTCTCTCATGGGCACCATATATAGACAAAAAAATGTCTACATTAAAATTCTAAGTCAAAGATTAGATTTTGAAGGGTGCAATGGCTTTATTTTGCAAAATTAGGAGGCTTGGAAAAATTTGAGTGCAAACAAAGGTATGTGGAAGGATATATGAATTTTTTAAGATAAACATAAGTGCCATTAATCTCCATCTTTTTTGCAACATTAAAATAAATGGTTAGTAATAGTTTTGTAAATTATTTATTAAATACATGAATTATTAAGTACCTTTATTTCAAACAAGTGGATGGTGGGTCCCTGCTTTTGCTCGATTGTCTTTATCTAAAAACATTTAATTATTTTTATCTATATAGTTAGAAAATATTTATTTTACATGCATTTAATATTTTTATTTAAAAATCATAATTATTTAAATATGCTTTAAAAGCTATATTTTGCATTTGTAGACTTGTAATGGTCAAAGGGTAGTTGGCTAGTCCCATTTTGGAAACCTCTTGTAAATACGAGGTCATGTGTTCAAATATCCATCCCAATATTATTTTTTTCAAAAAATAATTTATTATTTTTAAAATAATTAGTTTAAATAATTTTTACTAGCCATCCAATCTCTCACGTGTGAATATTGTGACACTTTCAACATTTTTGACACCCTTATCTTGTCATTTTTTTGTCAAAGATAGTCATGTGACTAGTTGATCTTTAGGTTTTTACATATTTTGAACACATTGGGATGGTATTTTATTTGATTTAAATCTTTCTAATATGAATTTTATTGTATAAGTTATCTTTACAACACTTATGACTTTCATCCTTATTGCGGTTATTTATGTTTTTTGAATTGTTTTGCAATCAACTAGGTTTCTAGTGTTGTTTATTCAATATAATATTAGTTTTTATTGTAAAATAAAGTATAAAACACATTGAAAAGTTTATTTTATAAACCTTTTTTTTAATTTAGTATAAAAGGCAAACTTGTAGTGCTAACTTTAAAAGGAATAAGAAATATTCATGACTCAAATTATAATATGAATTATTCCTAATAAGATATGTAATGTTTAGTTAACTTAGTATCAAATTATTATTAACTTTATTGTATGTACATCACATAACCTAATATTTTAAATTTATCATGCTTGATTGCAAGCTTACATATACTCCTATTGAAGTTTGTGTTAAAGTTTGATTCAAAATCTGTGTGATAAAGCTAACCCCTCTTTACAAACATATTTTTGGTAGTTTGATTTATCTAACCATTACTAGGATATATATCTAATATGATATGGGTGTTTCTTCCAAATTCATGAAATATCCATACTTGGATCATTATAAAGTAACAAAATAGATACTTTGGTATATAAAAGTAACTGTAAACGTTGGTTTATATTATTCTTCCTTTGATAATGCTAATGTATTTGGTTATTGTGATGATAACCATACAATGTTATTATGAGTCTACTTATGTATATGTGTTTATATTTGGTGTAGGTGTTATCACTTGGAGCACTTCATGTGGAATTTGCTAAAGAAATCTTGTGGCAATGAAGGATGATATAATAATATCATGTAGAAGTTCCTCATTGTACCAATCTTCATGGTGATAGTCAAAGTTGTATAGATTTGGCAAAAAATCCAATGAATCACCAAAAAATTAAATCCTATTGAAGTTTATTCATTGTTGGGCCTATAGAATTTAACATTGAGGGGGAGTATGCATGATAATATCACTTCTTAACAGTCATGTGGGTCATGTGTTTCCTTCTATATCTATATACTTATTATAATTGTAAAGCATTATAATATATCACTTTATGTGATTTTGGTAAAGTTCATATAGAATTATATATTTTACCCAATACATAATAACATGGAGGTCCTTATGTTATAAAAGACTCCAATATATTTGGTTGATTATTCATGAGAAATTGTGGGATGTATTCTAACTATGGGATATAGTATCATGATCATGCTATCCTAAACTCACTCTAAGTGGTTTAGGGTGACATATTTTAATTCCTTTAAAGGTGCTTATGGGGATATAGCACAAAACCTTTAGATATCTATGGGTGTATAGTGTAATTACTTTAAATGTGACTATGGGATTGTGGTTACATAGTGTAATACCTTTGGGTATCCATAGTTGTATGGTGTAATTCCCTTAAAAGTGACTATGTGATTGTGGTTACATAGTTTAATACATTTGGGTATCTATAGTTAAAAAGTGTAATACCTTTATGTGACTATGTTTACATAGAATAATTCTTGTAAAGGTGACTATGGCATGATGAAGGATGTTTCTTTCAATTATTACCTCTTAAAACTCATCATGTGGATGGTTCATGGAGTGTAAGTTCATTATGTTGTTACCTCTCAAAACTCATTATGTGGATGGTTCATATACTATAACTTCATTGTTATAAATTTTATTATGGCACATATCCCCACTTAACATTAAGGGAGAATATTGGAATAATTAATGATTAACTATGTTATTTATGTACCCTTAATACATTAAATTCCATTCATTAAATAATAATATATTTTATTATTTATCATGAGTTTATCCTCATGTAAATAAATAATTATCAAATGACCTTTGGAGAGTTTGGACCCATTAATGTGGTGGTTAGAAAAGGTCATATTATAATGGTCAAATTACCTTGACTATATAATAAAGAGTTTATATTATAAGATGTAATGAAAAAAGCATAGTTGAGATAAATGAGGAAATGTGAACACATTTCCAAGTTATGTGAATATTGATTGAGAAGAAGTGAGAGGAAAAAATATTGTATTGGGTACTTATTAGTTTCTCATAATATGAATAATCTTTGTAGGTATTTTTACCTCTTGGAGGTTTTCCCATGTATATATTATGTTGGTCTCATGTATGACTTTGATCTTGTTCTCATATCTAGAGCCATTACTTGTATGCATTATTTTACATATTTTATTAAAAGTCCTACTAACTATATAAATATTTATCACTTTTGGTCATATTTATGCTAACATTTAATAAGTATTTTCTTTAGTTACGTCAGAGATGTTTTCTTTTTGCACATATATAGAATAAGTGTTTTTGTTTCATCTTTATATATTTAATTTTCTAATATAGGATGATGTTATAAATAGTGATCTGGCATAGTCAGTGCACATGACATTGTAGGTTGGTAAATAAAGATATGTTGTTATCATCAATAATTTGTAATGGCTTGGATGTTTTTCATAGTAGGAAACAAATATGGTACTTAATCATCACTCATTGGCACTCATATTTTTTTCCCACAATAATGTATTTGATATTTGTGGAAAGATAGTAGGGCTTAATGTACTTGGTCACTCACATGTTTATGAGTTCTTAATAAGAAAAGATGTTTTTCAGGTGATCAATGTTGCTAATATTGACCACTCCCACCTTTATTTTGATATCATATTTTGTAAAAGCCAAGAATACAACTAGCTCTTGTTTGAAATTTTTATATTTCCCAATATTGTAGCTCTACATTAAAGCTACCACATCCTCTTGGGATGGAAAATTACTATCCATAAGTCTATTATTGACTCCTATTTTATCTTTATCTTCACAAGAAATAAACTTAATTAAAAATTCAATATACAATTTATCAATTGTGTCATCTAATTATAGGTATTTGTAATTTGCTTGTATGGATTGTGTAATAAAGGATGTAAATACACGTGAATGGGACACTATTCTTATAAATATGTTTTTCAAAAGCCATGGAAATGGTTAATAAACTTTCTTGAAACATGTGCTTCATAATTTATAACATCCCATGCAAGTTTAGACCATGCCTCTAAAAATCAAGTTTATATATTATTATAATATAATATAATATAATTAGTATTATATAATTATATAATATTATTAAATTATATACATATATAACACTCATAATAATATAATATAATATAATATAATATAATATAATATAATATAATATAATATAATATAGTATAATATAATATAATATAATCATTAATTTTTTTATTTTAGATAAATTAAAAAGGATTAAGGGGACCTTTCCCAATAATTCCAGTGAAAAAGTAAATCAAAATAATTTCAACATGAAATAAACATGGATTAGAGAGAGAAAAAAATCATAGGAAACTTCACAAACAAGAACTAGACAAACCATTTACTACTTTAGAATAACCATATCCCATATTATTTATAAATCTATCCAATTATTATGGGAGTTATCCACCTTAATATCTATTATTTTGATGACACCACAATTCACCAAAAAGTCTACCACTTTGTTTGCTTCCTAGTAGTAGTGGTGAGATTTCCAAGATATAAAGACATCAAGAATGGAGGGTTGATGCATAAATTTGGGGGATAAAAAATGTGAATATTGGGTTTATTATTGTTAATATAACCTTGATGCTAAAGTATAGCCCAATGAGCTAGTGCACTGGTCCTTTCACGTAAGAGTGTGGCCTTGCACACTCACCTTAAGCACACAGCTCAAGACCGGTTCCCATAGATTATGTTACGTAGTAATATAAACTTAGTCATATCCTTCCTTTGATTATGTAATTAAATTAATACTAAATGAAATCATATATAAACTATGATTTTATGATTACTAAGCTCAGCTATCATAATTATGCAAATTAATGCCATTTTAGTGCAAAGTTAATTATTTATAAAGAAGACAAAAATTAGGAAGATTTCATATTAAGCCTCAATCAAGAAATTACTCAAATCAACCTAACATAGTTACACAACTCATCTATTAAACTAAACATGAGCAAAAAAATGATTATAAATCCATAACTCATATATTAAGCGTAAGCATTATTAAGCCAAAATTCCATCATCCCAGTACTGTACAACAAAGGTGTTTATAGTTGTTTATCCTTGACCAAGTATTTACAATATTAATAACCAAAGTAAATGACTAATAAACTCTAAATAGACTAATATTTATTGTTATTTTTCAACTAACTTATCCTAAGGACCTAGGCCTTTGCACCCCCTATATACTCACTCTATGCTAGATCCTTGCTACCATGTGTTCATCTTCTTATGGGCTGATGTAGAACTTTTGATGGATAAGGTCTAGGTGACCCATATGAATTAATCCTTAACCATTCCCACTTCTCATGAACTTCCCATGTCTTCCAATATTATTTTTATTCTTATGCTCTTGGGTTCCTCATGATTAATTCTCATTTGACTAGATCATGTCACACTAGTGCTTATGTGCCCTTATCCTCTTGCACACTGTATGTTCCACAACATAGTGATTATGCACCCATCAAGTTCCACACCATATAATTTACACACTATGGTCCTTCCACATCATGCTAGTTCCATGCCAAAATGGAAAAATACTTAGCCAAAATTTGGACCCAACATCACCCCACACTATGCTCTTAGTCCATCCTAGACTAAGTCTCACTAATGGACTTTGCCAAAAAATTGGGCCCTTTCTACTCAATTTTATTCTTAATATTATCCCAATGTGATAATAAATCAAGAAGATTGTAAATTATTTCCTTTATGGCCTCCTTGGATGAATTCATCTACTCAAGTTGGCTAGATATCTCATTGGCCTTCTTAACCAATTTATCCAGAGATGCAGTGGCATCCTTTTGGATGTCTTCAAGTGTTAGGACTTATTTGACAACCTATCCTTGGAGGGATATAAAAATTATATTCAATTTTTGATGATGTGTGTTGTTCATTTCCTCCATCATATTCACATTATTGAATGCTTTGGCTCATTCAGTGTGATCTTTTATTAAGAGTGCAACATCAGCTATCTAATACCTATAAGCTTTTTCTACTTGGATCTGAGCCTCAAAGATATTATTATGTCATTCTAACCATTCAAAAATTCCATAAAAAATAGGGATGACTTCCCCAATTTTCTCTAGTGTGTGTTTTCAAACATATACTACCTTAGTGAATTGCTTTGCTAGCTCTAATCCCTCATCTTTTGGTGTGGGTTACTCCTTGTAGTGCTTCAATAGGAGGTTCACCAAGGTTTATAATTTACTTATGACATCCTTATTAAGAGGTACACCATCCAGTAGTGTAGGTTCTTATTCTAAAATTATCTTACAAAGGTTCAATGTTCTAACTTTTACCTTTGTTGCCTCTTTAACCTACTACTTCAGAGCAACCACTTCTTTGATGAGCACCTTCTTGGCAGCAAATTCCCATACCCACCACCTAGGTATGTATGTTTTCTACACTTCATGCATAAAAATAAAATAAAATATTTTGGCATGTAACCTCTAAGGCCATCATCAAAAATGTTGTACTTGCTTATAGAGGGGTGGTCTTTTGAGGATTCACCAACAATGGCTTTGGTATCATAGGAGCATTAGGACCTAAAGAGAGGCTATCTTGGGGGAGCTTAAAGGCATGTTCCTCATTGTACATGTAAAATAAAAAGGACACTTGCTTCTTTATTTATAGAATCAAATCATGGGGAATGAATTATGACCATAGATAAATCATCACATTAGGGATACCTGCTTGATATCAGTCACACATATTTGTAGATACATCAATAGAAGATTATTTTATAGACTCGATCAGCTTTTTTTCATTTGTTTGAGTCATATTACATAACCTCAACCTCTAAATCAATGTTACTAATGTCCATCTCACTCATTTCGTTTTCCTCACCAACCCCCTCTTCACCATAGTGTTGATTAACATTAATTGATGAGTCATTAGAGGTGGCCTCATCCTCCTGCACTAGGGAGGGTATCTTCTTGGAGTTAGATTTTGATTCTTGCACCTATATGGCCAAGATTTCCTATGTGGGTGCTTACTCTATGGCCCACTAATGTGAATCTCCTAAAGTATAAAATTTTGGAGAAGTTTGTGGAGTTATTTTAGGGGGTGAGGATAGAGTTGGAGGAATGTGTGAAGGAAAATGTGGAGGTAGAAGGACTTTTAGTAGGGGATATTTGGGTGGAGAAGGTTGTGGAGGTGAAGGGTGTGGTATAGAATAGTGAGTTGGTGAGGGGTTTTGTTGTGGTGGTTGATCAGTCTTCTACTAATTTTTTGGTGCCTACTAACTACTTGCACTGGCATCATGCTTAGCTCAATTATTCTTCTTCATTAGAGGCACTGGTGGAAGTTTTTCTTGAGGTTATCTACCCTTGGGATATTTTCTAGGTCATATCATATAGAAAAAGTTGTTTACTTTTTCTCCCACCATTATTTTATTAACCATTATATCCATTAGGTCTATCTCCTTCTTCTCTCTATATGCCTTCTTTCTTAGATAGACATATAATTTTTGGAGAGTATGAATCTCCAAATCAATATTTTCAATTTCTAAGGCAATGGGTTATGTGTCAAAGATTTGGTTCATAGAGTTGATGAATTACCATGTTAATAAGGAATATATTAAATTTATCCTTATATAAATCTCTCAAAAAGTCATCATCTTGATGCATGTGAGAGAGAATTTCTACTTCACTGCAAACTATGCTTGCTCAACAGCCAACAGGGGTAAATCTTTCAAAATTCACCATTTTTTCTCAAATGTCTCCTTCATGCCATCAAACTAGTATCTCATTTTTATTTTATAGGAGGGGGTTATGTGTTTTGGGTATGTGAATGCCTTGTATTTCTCATTAGGGGACCTTTTTTGGGGTAGGTATGCCCACTTTAGCACTCTTGAGATGCAGTCTGGTATACCAATTTCATAAAAAACCATCAAAAGAAGAAATACACTCCATGGAGACCTATGGTTGAGTATCTATAGGTCTTCTCAGTGTCTTCAACAATATTATATATAAAATATATATCCTAATTATATTTTAATTCCTAAGTGATTTTTTGGGTGATGTAGAGGTGCACCATATCAACCTCCTTCTAATTATCGGTCCTACCGATCTTGGTCATGATGATCTACACTTCAACCTAGAGGGCATGATCTTGTAGGTTATTTATATACATGACATGGACCTAATTATTTTACATTAGCACCATGGTGGCATTTTTTTACCTCCTTGATGTCTACTATGTCATTAGCCACATCCAACCTTAAGAATTGAATTCCCAATACCTTGCTTATTCTTTCGAGTGTGATCTTCATACTACACCCAGTAAAATAGATATAGTCTTCATGGATGCATGAAAGAAGTATTGGAGAGTTTATAATGATGTTGTTGGATATTTTTCAATGATATCATGGAGGTATTCTAGTGAGTAGATGGAGCGATTTGATAGCCTAAGTGACAATGACAAAGTGTGTAATGTGCTTGTCTTAGTGTGCTTGAAGTTGGCTTGGTTGATCTTCAAAGTTTGCATAGTTTAATTTGTTTAAGGATGATTATTATGATTTGAGGATGTGTAATAGGTCATTAATATTATTTATATACTTATAGTTCTTATGTACATAAGTGAAATTCATGTGGTTGTCCATAGTTTTCATCTAGACACTTTGGGTCTAGTGGTAGAAAATATTAGTAGGTAGATTTATGACATCACCATTACCACATGAAAGTGAGCCAAAGGGGTTGGTCATATGGTTATGATAAAATTATTACCTAGTTTTTATGTGCCAAACATAAAATCATGCATCAAATCATGGTCAAAGATATGAATGTGCAAAGTTGGGATCCTAGGCTATTTAAAATTGTTTTCCCATACTTAGACAAATTTGCAATATGATAAGAAGAGTCGAGTAAGAATTTTGATGGTGGCATATCTCACATGTTTGGATATTTTAGGAGAAGTTGATCATATGGTTTTTTTTAATTTTGAGACTAGTTTATTTTCACTAATTTTCAGGTCATGCACCAAAGCACATCAAAATTTATGTAGGAGCAAATTTGGTGTCCTAAATAAGTTCTAAGCATAGTTGGCTCTATGATAGAAAATTTTGAGAAGGCATTTTAATGGTGTTATATCTTACATGAACAAATATTATAGGATTAGGTTTTTATATGTATGGATTATATTTTGAAATGTTATCTTTAGGTCCAAATTTGAGATCATGAATCTAAGCATAGAATAAGTTATTGAGGTTCAAAGTAGGCTTTCTAAGCATATTGCAGTTGGTCCCCATACTTAGTCAATTTGCATGATGTTAAAGATATCGACCTAGTGGAGATATAATGGAATGTGGTAGTTAATAATTCTAGATTAAATGGTGCATGTAGAGTAAAATGGGTCAATGTGATATTTTTTTATCAATGTTAAAGTTTAGGACCAAATGAAGACCCAACGGTGCATATGTGATCATATAGATCAAAGATCAATGGTGTGTGTTGAGAAAGATGAGGATAGGTACACAATGTTTAACATATGAGTAAAAGTATAGGATAAGGATATAATTATGATTGATTTTTAATACATATTGATTGAATGATGAGTGTTTATTACCAAATACTTAACTAATCCATAGAGATTGATGGAGCATGTTGAGTCAAAGTTTCTAGATTACACGAGATGAGGTCAAAGTGATAGATGTTTAACATTTAGATTTGGTAAGATATGTATTAAAGTTTGAAAAATATAAATAGTGAAATATTTATCCAAATCTAAGAGGACATGAGATGAGAGCATTATTTTCAAAGGCTAACTATGACCATTTGTATTTGAATATTTGAATTTGCAAAGGAAAACTAGTGTCTAGTTTTTGGGCTATAACTTTTGATCCAGAATGAATTTGCTCATGTAGTAAAGATAAAAGTGGTAGAGGAATCCAAGGAACATATATAAATATGGGTTTTAAGATTTGGAAGTATGTGAAAAAAAATATATTGAGTTCTAAAGTTGACTATGGTTTCATGTTTATTGTCCAAGTGACCCAAGAAGAGTAATTGAGCTTATATAGATGTTGTTTCAATATTTCAAAGTTATTTTGCTATTTGGAAGTGTTTTAGACTCTATGAGGATCATCTCTGATTATTTTATAGGTGTGATTAGTCTGATTATGAATAATGCTTAATAACTTAACTATGTTTTGATAATGGTGTTCCTAAGGTCTTTATTTGAGTTCATTGAGCATACACAAAGGTGAGATAAGATGATTGTGATCATTTAAAGATGTCAAAAATGACATAAGGAGTGGACCCATGTATAAAAAAGTGGTCCTATGTTATTTTTTTGTTCAAGGGTGTGCTAAATGAGTGAATGGGTTCGCATGAGACTTATAAGGGCTACAAGGACCTTATTAAAAGGTGTAGTTCCTTAAGGGTGACCTATAGATGATATCGCTGACCTATGAATATTTTTTTGAGTCATGTCTTCACATGAGAGATGAATTAATAGATAATTAATTCCTAATGGATAACCAAGGTGTTGATTATCAAGATTGCTCTATAAATAGTGAAATCAAAGTTGGTGATTTATTGACTTATAAGCGAGAGACTTGGGAGTGATTTGAGATAGGCTTATGTGCATAGAATATGGAGTGAAGGAGGGGTAGAGTGTCATAAGGATAAGTTGATGAGTAGATCAGTTTGAGGACTATTTGTATGACCTTTTGGTCATAGCTTTTTTGGGAGAATTATGTTCTTGTTGTTTGAGTATGAGAGAAGGTGTAGAGTGATAATCAGAGGTCCATCATCAAGTGTTAAATAAATCATTGTAAATTTGGTTGTGTTCATAGGTGTTATTTTGGTAGCTCAACATCTAAGGTGGTTGGAGACTCCTTGTAAGGTGAAAATTTCTAAAAGGTCTAGTTGTTGTTGCATCACAGCTAGATAGGTGTGGTAAAACCTTATGGGATTATAGTCTCACTAAATAGGGATTGTAGTTTCTTGGTCATTTATAGATGGTCTAAATTGGATATTTTTATTATAATATATTAGTCTAATTTCTAGTGGGTTTTATTCCTTGAGAGGGTTCCCATGTATGTCATGTGTTATGTAATTGATCTTGCAAAATCTTTCTTTCTCATTGATATGAATGTTGTGTATGTTTCATGAATGCTTGTGATAATTGATTTAGTGTTTTTAAAGATCAAAATTGAAGTTAGATTATTTGGGCTCACTAATTCACCCCCCCCTCCTCTTAGTGATTGTACCTATAACAAGGAGGAACTTTATCACCTCCATGGGTTTTCTAAAATAAGGTAAGTTGAAAAGTTGTAAAAACCCTATAACATCCAATGCTTTACAGATTTTCAAATTGTATACCAATTATTTCTTCATGTTGTGCTGATTAACTCTATACTTAATCTATAGTTTAACCTCATTTCTAGGTTGACAATGGTTGTAGTCAAAGATAATACAAGAGGGCACCTTAGAGACCTAGCTCTTCATGTGCAACATCGACTCAGGATACCACATTTCCTCAATCATTAGACATGGGGGTGGAGACAATTGATTATTTTTGGCTTGTCATGCTATACTTGATTCTTCCATTTTTACATGCAAATCTTACTCCTCTAGAGTCTCTTCTCTAATGAAGACCATTTCTCCACTAAGTACCTCCTCTTCCTTCGGTATCATAAGTAATGGGTCAGTTATTAGGGCCCTTTTTAGGCTTCATCACCCTTTTAGGAGCCTAAATATTGATGCATAACCATCCAATTTTTCCAAAAAAATACATGAATGTGGTCAAATACTTTGAGCTTGAATGCCCTATAATGGTAGAATTATGCAACCTAAAACCTGAAAATTTTCCCTATTGTGCCTGAGTCTCAAAGTTCACCTATGTTTTTCCTACATAACCAAATTTGTAATGCCTTGTAAAATTTTATATGGAAATGAATAAACTTGATTTTCTCTCATCTCTTGGTCATAATCACTCTTTTTTCTTTGGCTCTATTAATCTCAATTAAATATTACTTAACTATTCCCACTTCCCATATGCTTCCCATGTCTTTCATTATTGTTCTAAGTCCTATGCTCTTAGATTCCTCATGATTAATTCTCCTTTGATTGGGTCCTCTCATGCTAATGCTTCTGCACCCTTGTCATCTCATGCCTTCTAGGTTATGCAACATGATGATTCTGTGCCCATCAAGTTCCATGCCATATACTTTTTTTGGTATGGTCCTTCCACACCATGTCGATTCTATGCCAAAATGGAAAAACACTAAGCCAAAATTTTGGGCCAACTGTGACATTCATGGGAATTTTTTTTTGCAAAGGGTGTACACCCTATTTTTGAAAAAACCATGGCAAATTGTAAATAATTTATTCATGATAATAAATGGAGTAAAACCTTTTCACAAAGGGTGTAATCCATCTTTAGAAAATGACGTATTCAATTTTAAAAAGGGTGTATACCGGTTAAAATTAATTATTTAGAGGGAATCTAAAAAAGTTTAAATTTTGAATCAAAGAGCATCCACCCTTTGGTAAAGGTCATATGCCCTATGTGGTAACAAAGTATAAGTTTAAATTTAATTGATATTACATTTTATACTCCTATAATTTAAATTTATTTTACTAATATAATAAATTAAGACCTCTCTCCATCTTCTAAAATCAATTTTAGAGTTTTATAAGTTACCATTTAGAAATTAAATTTTTAAAATCTATATTGGTCAATACTTAGTTTTTAGAATTTTGGGATTGAAAACTAACTAGATATTTGACTTATTAATCTCTAATCTTAGGTATTGATGTCATAGAAAAAATATAAATAGGGATCTATAAATATATAGGGGCTTAGATATAGATTAGTCAACATAGATACAAGGATTAATGATAGAAATATGTCCTATGTGTATGCAAAGAGAAATGAAACTGGTCTATAAATCAATCCTATCTCAGAGAAGATAAATCCTACTTACACTTTTAATTTTTGATACATTAGCTATTTGGGGTCATTACTAAGATACATCTACTAGAACTAGCCAAAGGATCTCTTACCATAATAACATCACTAGGGAGGGTTCTGAAGCCTCCAGTTAAGCAAAACTATGCAATAACCCTAACTAGGTCCTATGTTTTCATATTCACAAAAGTAAATAACAAGTAAAGTAACATTTTAATCTAGTGCTCACCAAATATTGTGGTACAAATTAGAGGTAATAAACATTAAAAGTAAGCATGCATAGAAGATATGTACTCACATTAATGTATATGGAATCCTAATGCATGGGAGGGAAGTACAAATGCACATTTATCTACTCTTACAAAAGAAGAACAAAATTAAGAATTATTACCTTTGAAGATGAATTTGTTGATCCTCAATCTTTCCTTTGGCCAAGGTTATTTTCAAGAGGATATTATGGTATGTAAGGATGATAAGAATAAATCAACTCTAGGATACATAACCTATTAATGCATCTAAAATACTTCTCCACAAGATAAGATCTGTATCTCCAAAGAAAGTATGAAACCCTAAGCTATGCTCCTCAAGTAGAATGGTGGATAAGTAAATGCACAATATCTATCTCTTATTATTTTTTACCTAATAAATAATTAAATGAGTGTGTATATATATCTAAGTATAACCCTAATCCTTTTTAAAAGTTTATGAAAGAGTACATAAAACTCTTCAACCAATATCTCTATAGGAGATCATTACTAAAGCCATGAAAGCTTCACCATACACATAGAAAAAATGAAGTATGTTCCATTATTTTTTATCTTACAATATCCTGGTGAAGATAAATATATAGGAGTATAGGGAGTTTAACTCATAGAACTCATGGTCACATTGAGTGTAACTCACTGTGGAACTCATAGAAAAACTCACAATGGCAGTCAATTGAACTCTAGGTGGAACTCACCTTCTCACCCACTTACACCTAATAAATCTAAATATAAATTTGTAGAGATAATCCAATAAATGAAATAATAAATATCATATACTATCACCCCCCCTTAAGAATAACTTAGATGGGCAAAAAATAAAAAATGGGTCCTATCAATAAGGCCCGATGAGGTACCCACATACAATGTAACTCTCAAAAAATGGAGTAAAAGGAGAAAACCTAGTGGTAAAAAACTCCCTTTCAAAAGAGAGACAAATAATTAAGAATTATAAATCCCTCAAAATATTATTCTGAAGTAGTCGACACTCCAAGTACTCAAAAGTCACAAAAGAAATCAATTTGTATGAGTGGTTCAAATCTACTACTCAATCATAAAAACAATAGACACTAAGCTTCACCAGAATAACTCCAATCAAGAATATTTTTAGTGGTGTTAAAAATACAAAATAGTACTACATGTGGAAGGAATTCTCAATATCTAAGAAGCATGAAGAAGCTAAAAATAACTGTCAAAGAATTAATACTATAATGTTGAAAGAAGAACCTCCTCTAAAATCAAGATCAAGATTAGGATCAAAAAGACAAAAAAACTATATGACTGACCATAATGACACTACTCAACTAATGCATGGAAAAATGCAAGTCAAAAATAAAGGTGCCAATATTTTAAATAAACTAATTAATTAAACATAAAAGGTTACCTCCAAAAAATAGGAATGCAAGAGAGTATATATGGTAAATTTCCCATCTATAATAAATGCATTGGTAACCAACCACTACATTTACTTAGTACATAGTAATAAAAATTGAAGACATAGGTCATTCCAAATAAAAACCAAGGAAGCATTAGTACCAATAGTATGATACACCCCAAGTGAAATAGTGTTTTAATATAATAAGGTAAGGTGTTAATAAAGAGGCATGACACAAACCACAAGTGTGTCAAGGTGCCAATGCATAAACTATAATAAAGCATGTTGCGGGTTGATGAAACAGTGTTATAATTGGCAAAAAATTCCATCATGTATGTAAAACACACCTAAAATTATCAATTACCAAAAATAACAACCTATAAGAGCATTCTCAAAATTTAAATGTCAGACACAACCTAAAATTCATCCACATGTGAGCAATTGGTGTATGAAGTATAATGCAGAAAGTAGTATGGCCCATAGCACATGCAAGCCCCTTTGAATATGACACTTTATAAAATTAACATGTTTTTAAAAATTGATGACATCAATAGAAAGAGAATTGAAAAATATACACTTTTGAAGGAAAAAAAACTCAAATTTGAAGTATGGTTCAAAAGTTATAAACTTTAAGAATTCTTGTAAATGGGTCAAAAACATTCAAAAATTACACTACAAGCTAATTTTTCTGACCAAATATAAAAATGAAGATAGCCTTCCAACCACTCGTTAGAATTGAAATAGAACTATCAACCTCTTCAAGTCAACAAAATTCCAAAAAAAAAAAATCTACCGGCATGTTTGTGGGCTCTAAACCATTTTTGAAAGACAACCCCACTTAGTTTATATCAAAACCATGATTTTAAGAAAAAAATGCCTAGGATAGAATATTAAAATGACCATAAATTTATTAATACTCATTTTAATTTAAAACCATAAAATGTTTTAGAAATATATGATAGAGAATCCCATAACCCAAAAATATTTTCATAAAATTCCTCATGCGTGAAGAAAAATTGATCAAAACATATCACATTTTGGTAAAATAGCCTATTTTCCACTTTAAAAAATAAAAAATAGTTGTTAGTAATCAATAATTTTAAAATTATCTATAAATCTAAATTCAAGGCACACAAAGCCTAAAAAAGTATTTGGTGTAATTTTTCACAAACCAAGAGCAGTTAGTAGAAAACCAACCATTTTTATATGGAAAAAGAGTGCCCAAATCACTAAAAATGCCTCTATGAGAGTAAAATGCACATATGAATGCCATAAAGAGAAAGAATCCAAATGGAAAATAATGTCCATAACAAGGACACAAATTGAGAGTGAGGATGTAAATTGAGAATGTCAAGGATGTAAATCCAATAAAGGCATGAATACTTAGAGGTTTCTTCCACAACTAGGTATGTTTTAACCTAAAAGAATATAGAAACAAAATAATCTACAAAGCCTCCAAAATCTGCTCACAAAAATTTATTGCACATATTTATAATTCTAAGGACCACTCAAAGAGGATGAATTTTTTCTTGCTAAACTGAGTAATGGTTGTTGGAACCTAGATCTAATACCATGAAAGAGTACACAAAACTCTTTAGCCAACATCTCTCTAAGAGATCATTACTATGGCCATGAAATCTTCACCATACACACATAGAAAAAATCAACTATATTGCATTCTCTAATATCTTGAAATAACCTAGTGAAGATGAATATATAAAATGAAAAAGGGGAGTTTAACTCATAGGAAAAATCAAGATTACACTGAGTGTAACTCAGTATGGAACTCATAAGAGAAATCACAGTGGCACTTAGTTGAACTCTATGTGAAACTCACCCTCTCACCCACTTACACCTAACCAAGCTAAAGCTAAATGTGCAGGGATAATCCAATAAATAAATAAATGGAATGATAAATATCTTACACTATCAATTTAGTTGGTAGAGTCAGCCCAATCGATTATGTATCTTTATTAACAAAATAAAATTAGGTCCTAGTCTAGGTCAGCCAAAGGTTGACCTAGACCCTAAATGAGTTTTGTTAATTAGATTATAGAGTCAATGGGTTTGATAGTGTATCACAAACCATAAAAAATGATTTTAGTCTAGGGAAGGGCTAATGATGGTGGAAAATGATAAGAGGTGAGTGCAAAAGAGGAGACAAATCTTAGGGGAATGTTTTTAGGAGATGGTTATGTAGATAACAAGTGGTAGTAAAGGGACAAAAATCATGTGAAGTGCCAATGGTTTGTTCACCCCTTTATCGATGCACCCCTTAAGGTGTGAACTTAGAGAGATTAAGACTCGATTGGTTTCTTTAAGAGAGAAAGCATCACTAATTGACAAAGTTTAAAAATATTATGTATATAATATGCCCCACTCAAAGCTCTTCATGTGTCACTTAGGTGAAACACAGGATGATGCTTCAAGAAAAGAACATAATAATGCACAACACTAAAGCTGAATAAATTGTGGTAAAGAGAAAATAAGATGAATGAAAGGACAAAATTGAAAGACACATACCTTTACTTACCTTAGTGTTATAGATAAAGAAGGAGATGTAATAAATGTGAAGGTGTCCAATAGGGAGCTTGAGTAAACCTATAGAAATTAATGAAAAAGAGCAAAAAATCATAAAATATTCGACATAGACATATAATAGGTGAAAATATTCTATATGATGCCAGTATTCCAAAATATTTTATAGTTCATAAAAAGAGATATTAGAAACAAAGATATGATCCAAACATAGAATTTGATGGTAAATATTTGACAGGTAAATAATTTTGATTATTAAATATAAATAAGGTGAAAAATAATTGATTTGTTATTTTTACTATTTAGAGAAAATAGAGTTTTGAGAGACCTAGTTGGAGACTAGAGAGCCATCATGGTGAGGAGATGACAACTAAGATGAGGACGATGCATAGTAGCCATAATGAATACAACACACATAAGCAATTAAAAAAAATAATTTTTTTTTTTTGAAATTAAGCTAAAAATAAAAAATTGATTGTTAGGAAAAATATATGCATTGAAATGAACCCTAAGAAAATTTTAAGTAAACTAGGGTTAAAATGGGGCATTGGGTAGGAAAATTTTAGACCAATAAATGCCTAGGGAATTTATGGTAAATGGGCAAAATTTCACCATTGTAGATGAATAGAGTTAGCCTAGTCAACTTAGTTTGTAAGGTAAAGTAGAATGGTAAGTCTGATTATATGGTAGTGGATCAATTTAGTATGATAAAATGGGGACAAGTGTGTAGTAGTAAGCCAACTTAATTTATAAGGGGTTAAGGTTGATTATGTATGAAAAGGTTGAATTAATATCTTAGAGCATAAAAATGGTAGATGTAGTATTGATGTGGTTGATCTAGTAGGAAATTGAAAGGGATGATATAGTATCACATAAAATGTAGGGATGATTTAGTATTGAAATGGGTCGATGTTGTAAAAAATTTAGAAACTATATCAAAAGTGGCTAATTTTTAAATTTTTAATAATGTATTTTGATTATTTATGACATGGAAGTCTAATACATCCTTTATTATTTGATATTTTTCAGAGACACTAAAGGTATTAGTGATTGATAGATGTGTCATGGCTACTAAATCTACTAAAATGATTGATAAATATAGATAGAGGATGACTAGACACACTAGACTTTGGAAGCATCATGGAGATGAGGCACATCTTGATTAGTAATGATCTCATTATCATGTTCTTTAGAGAATGTGAATGTTTAACCAACACTTTTTATTGGGTGGTGGATGGGGATACCATAGTGGTGAGAATCATGCTATAATATGGCCACACATTGTTGGGATTACTAATAAGAGGGACATCAATGATCATTAGGACACTAGATGATCTAGAGAAGAGAGGAACACTAGCCTAGTGAGTGACATGCTTGAATAGGATATACCTAAGATTGAGGGTTAGTGATGCAAAAACATCTCCATGGTTGTACATATGTCTATCATATTTTGTTTATTGAGTCTTAAATGATCTAGGTGTGGAACATGAGTTTCCCTCCAAAATTTGTATTTCAAATATTTTAAAGTTGTATAGGTGTCATATAAGCATGGATAAGGTCTTTTTGGGTATGTAAGGCTTAAATAAGTTCTTAGTTATAAAAATAAGGACTTGAGGACCTATCTCCATGTGAGATAAGGATGATCTATGTTGAAAATGGCATAGAATAGGAGATTTGGTTGAGTTCTATCGTAAGCAAGCTATTGAGGTTGAATAGGAGTTGGTTGTGTAAGGCTTAATATAGGTTTTAATTATTTAAGTTGGAGTTAGAGTCTTATATGTAGGATAATTTGATGGGAAGAGATGAAATATCATCTATTATGTTTTTAATAATGATATGGAAGAGTTTTAAGATAAAAAGGTAGCTTTTGTTGATGTTTTCTCCATAAAAGTTTGACTGAACTAGACAGGGCAATAAGCATGAGAGTGAAAATCAGGGTTTAGAGAATTAGTTTCTTTACTATGATTACTTAGGCATTTAGAGGGGATAAAAATAAGGTAAAAAAAATATAATTGAAGTCTTGAAACTTTGTGACATGTTTTATAGCTCAATATTTATACAAACTAGGACCTAACTAGGGTTTTCTAGATTTGAGAATTTGTATGGTGAAAAATTCTATAAACTTGTAATATTTGTGTTCTAAGTACTTAAGACTACTTCCCAAAGCTTCAAATCCTAACTCCACTAGTAAGGTTGTTTTTCCAAACGATATTTACTTTTAAGCCTTGTTTACACAAGTAGACTGAGATAGCGGAGGTTAAATGGTGATTTAGGGATTGAAAATAAGGATTTTAAGGTTTATATAGTTGTGAAATTCCATTTTAAATTTCCCATATGAATTATATGTCTTAAATCATCTCTATGTTCACTATACATCCAAAACATGGTGCTTTAGAGACTTAATAGGGTTTGTTATAGTTAACAGAAGTACTATTCCATATAAAATAACCATAGGTTAAATTTAGACATGTTGTGTAGATCCTTAATGGGTATCAAGATCAATTTAGAGGTTTGTGTTATCAAGAGTTTCAAGAAGATATGGCTGAAATTAGGGTTTTTGGGGCTATAAGACCCCTAGGTCATGCCAATGAAGGAGATAAGACCGTGTGAGTTAGTACATCCTTTTTGATCATTTAAAGGCCTCAAGATAGGTATAAATCATCTATGTAAGATGTGTAAATAGTGTCTAGGACTATATTATTTATATATGAATCCATTATTATGGTTCCCTGATGAGATCCAAATGTCAAATACTTGTGAATTGATATATCAATATCTTGTTATGAACTTGTATAAGGAAAGAGAACATAGAAACAAGTGGAGGTATGTTTTTAGTCTAGTAAAGTCACATCAATTAGTCTATTTTATGTATATATTATGGATATTTTAGACATCTAAAAGTTTGTGATCAAACTTGTGACAACATGAGTGATATGTCACAAGTCAGACAGAAAGGTATCACTATATGTGATAGTATTTTGTTAGCCCATTTTGGATCAAGGATAAATTTATGACTTTGGGTCTATCATTTGGGTATAGCTCATGCATGATATGTATGATATGTTTTCCATAGGGTATATATGGGGCTTGTTGTTTTGTTAATTGCTTGGATATATGAGAGGTTCCCTATGTATCATCCAACTAGGTTATCCCATATGGTCAAAGATAGGTTACCTCAAATTATGAGATAGATTTATGACCATGAAGATCAATCCATGCCCCATGTGATATCATTACAAACTATCACATGAGATAAAATCATGTGGTATCCATACATGCACATTGATATTGGATGGCCTAGTTGGTCGACCATTATGACAAGGTTAGCACAAATGTGGATCATGGGACACTATACCTTATGGGTAGAGTCATATTTGGTGGAATTATTTCTAGGTTATGTTAGACTCACACACCCATCATCTCCTCTAATATTGCCTAATTATTTGGCATTACATGCTAGAGATTCAAGGGAGAGAGGAGGAGGAATACTAGTGGAGATACCTATCATTAGGCCACGTTGTGTTAGACCATAGGTTGGTCATGCATGATAGCAAGTGGATAGGGCAAGGGATGACATGGATGTGGATGTAGGTACATAATATGCACCATAGTATTCACTATTATAGTAGTATTATCAATGGCCACCTTGATCACACCAAAAATAGAGGCACCATTGGCAAGAGTAGGCACAAGTAAGGGAGACAATGCAAGAGGCACCATTGGAAAGAGTAGGCACAAGTAAGGGAGACAATGTAAGATGATCCAATAGTCATTCCAAGACATAACTAGTCTATAGAGACACCTCTCAGGAGAGGGTCATGATATGCATGAGTGGTGACTCTTATATTTTCATTAGTATAGAGGCAACCTATAGAAGAGGCACTTGATGGCTGATCAGATGGAGAAATTGTGCTTAGCATATGAGTAGACATGGAGATGGTGGTTTGTGACACTAGCACTAGTGAGAAATGTTATAATTTGGTTTTAAGCTTTGATATAAGACATTAGCTTCATGTCATTTATAATATATAGATAAATTTTGAGATATATATGTGATCTAATATCTATTTAGTATTGGTTTTATAAATCCTAAGATGGAGGAGATCAGATGGGGATATCTAGTTATAGTTGTACACCATGACATTTTAGACAGAGTGTTAGCTTTGTACGACCCTGCCATTATATATGTTTCTATGGTACCATCTACCCCAACCCAAGTGGGTTAGTTTATACTTGTGGGGGAGGCCATGTGTTAGTTGAAAGCATATAGAGATTGATTGTAGTCACTGATATGGATGGGAGAGGGAAAGGCACAAGATTGGTAAGCCTTCGCTTAAGAGATAAAATTGTATATTGATACCACTATCTAGCTTGGATAGGTGTAGGCCTAGGTATCTAACTTATAAGGATAGGTAGTAGGTTTGATATCCTAGACTGTATCATTACAACATACCATTCAAAGGGGATAGACCTAATCATCTATGGGTAGCATGGCTAGGACATAGGGTAGTAATGATGGAGCCCAGCCATAGATTTGGAGCTATTTTTTATATTTTACTCTATATTATATAAAACACATGATATATATATATATATATATATATATATATATGTTGATTTTGATAGTGAGATTTGATCTCACGAGTTATATTTGGTAGTGGATGTTGATGCATGGATAGATTTATTTTTGCCACATATATTTAGTTGTTTTATATTCTATGGGAAATATAGGTGGAGTGTTTTATTTTCTATCATTATGTGATACACATGCATGGTTAAAAATAAAAATGAAAAAATTATTTGGAAAAGTATAAGTAATAAAAAATAAATGTACAACACACACTGTCACGAGGGGAAATGTGTAATAACCAAATTTGACTAAATATAATAAACCAAAATATGGTAAAAAGGACAACAAAATGTTTTTAAATCATGTAACAAATTTCAACTAGGTTAAAATAAATAAAATCACACTATATCATGTTGTGAAGTATGAAAATAATGTAACAAAATGGAAGGCACATGAAATGCAAATGGTATAAAATTAAAAGAATTAATTCAATCCATAATACTAAATCATGTTGGGAAGTATAAAAGAGAAAAAAAATTGAAAAAATTAAATTAAATTGACCACACTAATTCAAGTTGGGAAGTATGAAAAATTTAAGAAAAATGGTTGTAATCTTGCATGCAATCAAAAAATAAGAAGATAAAGATGAAAAATCAATGTAATAAGAATTAAACATACTATATCAAGATGGAAAGTATGTCAATGACATGTAACTCATAATTAATCACTACTTATCTCAAATTTGATACATGTAATTTCATTATGACATGGGTATTGAAAACTTTTGTGAGGAAGGCCAAATCCTATCCATGGTCTTACACTGCAACTCACAAATGGAACACCGATGAGGTGGAAATGATTGGAAAAATATGTTAAAAGGAATATTTTAAATGGTAATTTGCTAATTTTTGAGGAAGGCCTAGTCTTATCCATGGTCTTATATTGTAACTGCAAATGGAATCCCTAGGGGGTAGTGATCAGTGAACAAAATAATATTTCTCAAGGGGAAATATCAGGATTATTATAAATGACAAGGGGGATGTAAAAATAATAAGATAGGTGTCTATGAGAAGATCTTAGGAAATATGAGGCCTACTAAGGATTAAAAAAAGACACTAAGTGGCAAGTGACCATCAATATACAAGGGATACTCATTCTCAATAAGCACAAAACTGTATATGCAAATAAGTGAGATACTAATATTGACTCATGTTGGTTTTTTGAAAAAGAAAATAAAAATAATCCTACCTTCCCAAAACATGTTCCCCATTCCTCAAGACCTCTTAGAAATCTATCAGTCTAATGTGAAGATTTGGTACTTGTGTGAAAAATTAGGTATAACTAAAAGATTTTTTTATTCTCCTTTCCCAATCTACTAGCCTACCACACCCCAATGGACCTCAACTCTATCATGAGGCTAAATGTGGAGTTTTAGCTTTGATTATAAAAAGGTGATGTGATTTTGATAATGTTTTTAGTGTGATTAGACATTTTAAATTTTGTATGTTATCTTTTGTATAATTTTCTTTTGTTTAAATGATTTGGATTTTGAATTTTTATGGCTTTTAAGTGATATACATGAATAAGCCTTCGATATTATCAAAAGGAGGCTAAGTATCCAAAGACATGACTGAGTAAAACACTTAGGCTTACCTATGAACCAGTATGTTATCTCAAGTTTCAACCATGTTTATGATTAGTTTGTGAAAGGAAAAATAAGGTGAATAAAGGGAGATCTAAGGTGGACTAGTGAAATGAGATTATAATGAGATGACTTATTTGTTAATTGATCACATGGTAAATAAGGACTACTAAGGGGAGCAAGGTTTGTATAACCAAGTCATAATAATGATTATCTATGTTATGGAGATAAGTTATAAAATAATCATGAGGAAATAACAAGACATCCATGGAAATAAATGAACTCATAATGATAAACATGTAATCAAAAAAAATCCATAAGAGATCATAAGGAAATAAAATGGCACCATAAACAACATATAATGTGAAATATAAAGATCCATATAAGATAAATAAATGAAGCAATAATTTGAAATAGAATCAAATGATATATAAACTAGATAAATATAAAATTTAAGCACATGTCCAATCTAAAATGAATAAGAAAGTGAAAAAATAACTTGTTTTGTTTTCGCATCAATCTTCATTGAAACATGAGAAAATACCTCTCATTGAATCTCCTTAATATAAAATGTAGGCATGATTGAAGGATCGTGCTCATGAGGGACATCATGTATAGGATACTCAAGAGAAGGAATAGGAGTGGAATCTATGGGATATGAAGGAGCTACTAGTGGAGAAGGGACCACAGGTGAAGGAGTGTCCATGGGTAGAGGAATCATAGGTGGAAAAGGGAACACAAGTGGAGAAACCATGGGGGAATAAGGGTGAGCCTTATTACATGGTCAACCTATGGGAGGAGGCATAGTAGGCACATGAATGGTCATAAGGTGATCTTAAATATGTTGTTGGAGGATGCAAAAATGATCGATGTGATGGGTATAACATTGGTGACACAAACAATATACTTCTCCATATTTGGCAACATACTTAGGTAATAACTTAGAATGAGGTATATCCTTATTTGTAGGCTAATGAAGAGTAGGACACAAGGTGTTGATATATTGTCAAAGATTTTGACAAGGGGTATAGGACTGATTATCTATGTTATTGAAGTAATAAATACACTTGTTATTAGAATTTATGTGTGTACTAACAAAGGGAGTGGAAAATGAAGTTAGGGAATGCTAGTACAGTTTACAATCTCTATTCTGATGACTAAAAACTCTATGAATGTCATAGTATGGTTGATTGGCCCATTGGGTAGGTAGAGGAGCAAGTTACGATAAAAAAAAGTAGGCCATCATTAAGGAGAGGTGAGTTAGGTGGAGAGATAAAATCAAAAGTAGGAAGATACTCAACTAAAGGTAGAGTTGGAATAAGATCCAAACTAGGCTCAATTGATGGAGAAGTAGGATACATAGAGAGTTTAAGGATAGTAGCAAGCATTTTAAGGGGAAGCAGGCTATAGGGATCCTAGTATCTAATGAAGTGATAGGGACTAGTCATAACATGATCCATAGACATAATCCTAAGATGTTCTTTAGAAACTTGAGTTGTGATGTGAAAACTCACCATCTCTACCCTACAAACAAGAGGAAAAATGCTAAAATTAGGAATTATATAAGATGAAATGTGATAAGATAAATAGAAAGACTAAAATAAATAAGAATGATAATGAAGGATCTCATCATCTCTAACCTAAAGAAGACTCATAGAAATGAGTCTTATAAAATATAACCATCATCATAGTTATGCATATGAATATCAATTGTGCAGGTAGGTATGACCTTCTCATCAGAGGTAGTATGATGAATAGAGTGTCAAGTCTTAGTTAAAAATATAGGTGTATTATTTTTAAGTGGTTGATGATAATATAGCTTCAAAGATGGTGGAAGATGGGAAATGAGATGAGGAGAGAGATCATAAATTTTTATCTTGAGATTTTTCTAATATAGCTCATCATCATTGGAATCTAAAAGGTTAGGTGCTATATTATTGATTAGTTAGGGGTGACCATGATGACCTCACAAAGAGTTGACATGGAAATTAAAATGTTGAGATTCTCATAATGGAACACTCGACAAGGGTTTAAGGGTTGGAATTTTGAATAAACCATAATATTTTAATTGTTAAAAATTAAAAGGGTTAGTGTCTCCTTAAATCCTTTAGATTTCACCATTGTGAGGAAATTTGACATGTTGGTAGGTAGGCGATAACCCTCATACGGTGACTCCATAGATTTCCAAGCAAGATATTATAAGAGAGGGGGCAATTAAAGACCATAACCTTCACTCAAATATTGATAGGTGGTATGGTAATATGGAGCCACACACAACCTAAGGGAGGAATTTTCCTTCTATCATAGCCTTGACACATATTACATGTGGACTTAAGATTACACTCAGAGTATCCAATGGCTTTAATGAAGTCAAAAGAGGCAACACAAGTACCTAAACCCATGTCAATCAAAGTACATTTGACTTGTATGTCACCAATTTGAACACTTATAAAGAGCTAGGATCATCCAAACCAATCAAAATATCATCTAGAATCATAGAAGTAATAGGAAATTTTAGAGAGAATTTTTTATTGTTTCATCAATGTGTATAGACATCCCTTCACATTGTTGTAAAATTCTAGCTTCTGATCTAAATAAAGTAGTTTCAAATCCTTCTAGGGGAGGATGGGTGATGTTCATTTCAAATATTATTTGCATAAGGTGGTTGCAATGATGTAGATAATTTTTCATGAGTTTGATAAAGGGAATTTCAGATGGGAAATTAGTAATCTCCATGATAGGGTCCTATTCATCATATCCCATGAGTGGATAACTGGATAGAGGTGTGTAATGTTAAAGGATCTCCTCAGAAGGAGTATTATAAGTTCATGTAAATTTGTGTTGATAAGATGTGGGAGGTTTAATTAGGGGACAAATTGTTTGATTGTCTTGAGAAGATTAGGTGGTTCTTTTATATTTGTCTTGGGATTGATTTGAAGTAGTATTAGAAGGTTAAATGATGTTGTCAATAGGTAAAGAGTTTAGGTAAACTATACAAATGGTATGAAAGGTGATATCCAAATAAGGTTTTTTAATTTTTTCATCAAAAGAGATAAGGTCCTCTTTCCCCAACTATGTTAGGTGAGTTGGGGATGAATCTTGGATAACATAAAAAGTGTGAGATGATTGGTGTGTGTGGGTAGGATAAGAATCAATGAAAGAAAATACCCTTCACATATTATTCATATTTACCATATTCTCATCGGGAGTTTGGTCTATAATAATTTCAATGTTATTGGTGGAAGGATTGGGATTATCATTATTGTCTTGATGGTTAGGAAGAGGATCTTTGTAAATGGCCAAATGAGTATTAGCCTAGTTTAAAGCTTGATTTTACTTTACATCTCATGAGCTTTGAAGGTAATGTCATAAGATTGTTACCATTTATAAATGAGGGAAGAGTGATAAAAATTTTACCAAGGAGGAAATCCATAGCTAAGTTACGCAATTGCCTACAAGTCTCATGAGAGTGACCCCAACTAGCATGATACAAATAGAATTTATTTGGATCATAACATAATTTCATGGGGTGAGTGGGATCAAGCTCTTGTTGAAGATGCCTTGGTAGATTATTTTGGAATTCTACTAAGGATACTATCTCATGAATATTGATGTTGTTTATTTGATAAAATTAAGGATTAAAGGTGAGGTTTAAAGGGAAGCTTGTTTTGGAGTAGGGTCAAGAGAAATATCTTGAATATTATGAATGGTATCATAATAATCAGTGACACCATCATTAGTAACATGATGATTTTAATTTTTTATGAGCATTTGGGTGCCCATAAGAGGTTTGGATGGCTCAAACTGATGCATGAGAAAATCAAGGCACTTGGCTTGGTTGAGGGCCTCTTTCAAAGCTCCTAGAGAGAGAGAGAGCCCTAACCTAATATTATAACATAGGATAGAGAGAATTGGTAAACATATGAAAGAGGTTATCATTCACCATGTTATGTTTGCACTTATTAGACAAGGTATTCCAATTTTTGATGAAATCTTGTGTGGTTTCAATTTCAAGTTGATTTTAATTAATAAAATGAGCCAAGGTATTCTTAGGGAGGTCACTAGTTTGAAACTCTTTTACTAGAGTATTAACTAGATCTTTTAAACTAGTGATGAAATGAGACTTGAGTTGATTATACCAATCTAAATCATCTTTAAAGAGTTTTTTCACTAAGATAATGGTAGTGGTAAAAGTGTTAAATTTACCTAATCTTTCTATAGATTTCCAAACATTTTTAAATGTAAGGTAGGATCAATTATCCCATTGTAGCTAATGGTAGGGGTGATACCTCATATATCTATGTTGGAAATTTGAGGTGTAAGAGCTTCATTTTGAAAATGTTTAATCATTTTGTTAACAATATGTGGTTAGAGAATAAAGTTTTCATGGGAATACTTAAGGGGGTGGGGGTAATTTTGATTATGTGCTGCCCATATAACCTATTGAGGTTGATTATGGAGGTGAATAAGATGATTCTACATTTGCATCATTTGGTTGGCATTATTAATTTGGGAATGATTCATTTGGTTGAGATTTTGTAACAAAAATTGATGGGTTTTAGTGGTGTTTTGATTAGTGTGCACATCACGTAAAGTATTAACATTGGTATTAGTGGCTTGGGTACCATTGTGAGTAGTGGCATGCAAGACACTAGTGGCTTGAAAGGCATTGGTTGAAAAGGAGAAACTAGTAGCATGATTGGCTTGTGTTGTAAAATATGCATTAATAAAAATATTAGAAGAAAAAGAGGCACTAGTGGCATGGTTATCATAGGTATAAAATGATGCACTAGTGAAGTGATTGAGAAGTGTGGGTCTTGAAAAAGGCCCACTAGATGTTGAACCTACCATGTTAGTATAAATACTTGGCATGGAAGTAGAAGAAATCAAGGAAGAAGAGTTCATAGTATGAGAAGGAGTCAAAAGAGAAGGGGTTGAGAAGAAAATAAGTTGATGCCCCCAAATATGTGTGAGAGTATGGGGGAAGGTGAATGAGGTTCTTATTCTTTACCACTTATAATAAAGTTGTAAATAGTGGAAGGGTCTTTTACTCAATGTTGATAAAATTCATTAATGAAGAAAATAATTTATAGAGTATACACTAATTTAGGCTAATCTTCTAAGGAGAATAGAGGGTTAAAATTTTAAGATGAATAAGGAGTCCCATAATTTGTAGTATGAGTGGCCACCTGCACATTAATTTCATCTAATGTGGAAGCCACAAGTTATTTATAGGGAAATATATTGGGATTTGTAAAGTTCATCATATATATTGAGTTTAACTCTATGTTGTCCTCACATAGGAAGTTAATTATGAAAGAGAAAGGTTAATAAGGATGATGATGCAAATAGAAAGTCAAAAAATAGGATATAAAATTGAATCAGTCAACTATGTTTTGTAACCCAGGGAAGAAAACAAATAAATAAGGACACATTGTCATTTAGGTTGACTATGTATGGTAAAATTTAAGGCTAAACCAATTGATAACGATACATAGTCATGTAGTTTGACTATGTACCATTGAATGAATGATTAAACAGGGGGATCAGAAGACACAATAATGCAAATCAACTATGTATTATTGGTAGGAAGGTGAAACATAATCTGTAAGAAATTGTATCGACCAGGATGACAATGTCTTAGAATAGGGAAATTTTTTAAAGATGATTGGAAGCAAGAATGAAATAAAACACAAACAATTAGATCAATGTGATTGATCCAATTAGGGCACACAACATAAACCTTACACCAACACTAGCCAATACAAGTTTTTCAATACAACACACAATGATCAAAGATAAAACAATTAACTAAAAATAAATGTTAACTAATTATTCACCCTAAAGTGTTATTATATTATCATAATTTTTTGATTTGAATGTGATAGGAAAGTTGGCTAAAATAGGGGAATAAATAGTAGTCTAAAGTTGGTTTTAAGATGTTAGGGATAAAAACGATATGTATTGGTAATGGTACTAGCTTGGTGTTGGGGCCTGCCCCCTCACTTCATAATCCTATAGTGATAAGGGTGTCAGGTACTTTGACAATATATACCATTAAAAATGTATTTATATTTGTCCAAAAAACCAAGTCAGCTTCCCCCTTAGTGATGAAATCCAAGTAGGTAGGCCTTGGGAAGACAAATTTTTAAATGATTTTTTACTATTAAGTTAATTGGTAGTGTGTGAAAAAGAGTAAAATAGTGTAACTAAAATATTAATTTGAAAAAAACACCTATTTAATCTATGTGAGTTACTTTAAGCATGAAAACAACTAAAAAAGGAAATGTGAATTAATTACTAGTAAATAGATATTAATTCCTTAATTAAGAATAGTACAGAGTCAGTTTAGGTGACATTATATGCAAATAATATATAACAGAGTCAACTGGGTCATTGATTTTCTATAGAAGCAAGGTCTTTAAGAATAGAGTCAAATAGGTCAACTATCTCTCTCAAACAGAAGATAGACTATAGAACTAAGTTAAATAGGTCAACCTAGTTAGCTATAGCTTTGTAGTTTTGAAGATTGTTAACTTTGAAAAATAAAACTGAAGGAAGAATTGAATTGATAGAGAGAGAAGAGAAATGAACCTTGGTATGCTCAAAGATTGTTTAGATTGAAAATTTTTATACTACAGTGCTTAATTTTTGCTTTCAAATTCTACAAATTGGGTTGATTAGTTCAACTAAGTTCTTCAAAACCCTGTATGTTGAATAAGAATAACAAATAGATTAAACCTATTCAACAATGTTTGTTGACATGTATGTTGACAAAATAAAATAGTAGATAAATTTAACCTATTCAATAGTTTATGCTAATCTAAAACTTAAGAATAATACTTTGTCAAACTACTTGATCTAGTAACCCATAGTTGGTGAAGATCTTTATAGATATAATAGAGTCATTTTGAAGTGACTGTGTGTTAAACCTACACATAGAAAGTTAAAACTATATTGATTGGTTCAATACAATAATGTAAGTATAGGAAAATATGATAAAATGATAAAAATGATAGTGTGAAAGAAAACCAACAAGGGTTATATTCACATCGGGTTCACCAGGATGTATGCGAAGGGAAATGCAACTGATCTATAAATCAAACCTAAATGAGAGAAGATAAATATTACTTACACTTTTGATCATTGATACATTATATATTCAGGATCATTACTAAGATGGATCTACTAAACTTATTCAAGGGATCTCTTACCACAATAATATCACTAGAGAGGGTTCCAAATCCTCCAGTCAAGCAAAATTGTGCAATAACCCTAACTAGGTCCTATGTTTTCATATTCATAAAATTAAATGACATGTAAATTAAAATTATAATCTAGTGCTCACCAAATCTTATGGCATAAAGTGGGGGTAATAAGCAATAAAATTAAACATGCATAGAAGACATATACTTACATCATTGTATACAAAATCTTAATACATGGGGAAAAATTACAAATGCATATTTATCAACTCTTAAAAATGAGGAATGAAGTTAGAAATACATACCTTTGAAGATTAATCCATCGATCTTCAGTATTTCCATTGGCTAACGTTATTGACAAGAGGTTTTTGTGGTATGTAAGGATAAAGATGATAAATCAGCTCGAGGCTACACAACCTATTAATGCATCTAAAGGACTTATCCACAAGATAATATCTATATCCCCAAATAAAGTATGAAATCTTAAGCTATACTCTTTAATTAGAATGGTGGATAAGTAGATGCACAATATATATCTCTTCTTCTTCTCTCCCTAATAAATGATGAAATTAGTGTGTATATATAGCTAAATCTAACCCTAATCCTTTCCAAAAGTTTAGCCAATAGATTCAAGACAATTAAATCTATATCATTATTGACAAAATTAAATTAGGTCCTAGTCTAGGTAAACTAAGGGTGGACCCAGACCCTAAATGAGTTTTGTAAATTAGAGTAAAGGGTTGATGGGTTTGGTAGTGTATTGTAAATCATTAAAAAGTATTTTAGGCTAGGGAAGGGATAATGAAGGTGGAAAATGACTAGAGGAGGGTGAAAATTAGGAGGCAAAGCATAGGTAAATGTTTTTAAGAGATGATTATGTACATATCAAGTGGTATTAAATGGATAATAATCTTGTGAAGCATCAATGGTATACCCACCCCTTTCCTGGTGCACCCCTTAAGGTGTGCATTTAGAGATATTGAGACTCAACAAGTTATTACAAGAGATAAAACATCATTAATTGATAAATTTTTAAAATATTATGTGTATACACTATGCTAACATGGATGTAACATATACATAATATGATGGGATGGAGCATACATGGATGCATCAACCTATATTGAATGATACGTCTAACCCTCAACAAAAATATGACAACTTCACATTATTTATTTATTTTCACCATTAACTATCTATATTTAGGGACATCTACCATCTATTAAAGCAAAGTTAAATTAAGAGTTAGATTGTGGACTAAAACTTTGAGTCACTTTTACACTTGAATGCTAGTGTCAATCCATAGAATTTTTTTAACTAGTGAGGAGGTGTGAAAGAGATCGATATAAGTGAGTCACTCCATAGTTAACACTCCAATGTATATTTCTTAAATAACATGATTGAATTTATAATATATTATTTCAACCATGTAAATCATATGATAATCTCCCTAGATTAATCCATCATGGCTGTGCCTAATCTACTAGACATGAATGGGGCTAATCACACTAGTACACTCCAATAAAAATAAGGAATCAAAACATCATTAATTTTGTTCCATAAATCCATCATCAACCCTCATCATCCATTATCAACCCTAATCACTCCTTCATTAACCTTCATCATCCTTCATCACTTCCTCATCAACCCTCATCATCACTCACCATCCCTAATCACACCATCATCAGTCCTCATCATCCTTCATCATCCCTAGTCACTTCCTCATCACCCCTCATTATAACTCATCATCCTTAATCACTCCCTCATCATTCATCATTATCCCTCATCATCCCTGATAAATCCCTCATCGACCTTCATGGTTGATGATTCTTTAGTGTCTATAGAATCATGAATATATACAATGATTAACATCTATATATAGTCACCAATTGAGTTACCATATATCTATCTTCCCATTTCATCATAAGCCCCAATCTTAGTTAGCTACTAAGCCCCTCATCACAAACACTAGACAAACTCTAGGACATGTTATGGCCATATACATATATATATATATATATATATATATACACATATATATATAGGGATTTGACAATTAGAATGTTTATCTTCACTTCAAATAGAATGGTCAAACTTATACAAACTTATTTATTTACTAATAGTCAAAAGGAAAACACCCAAGCACCTAATTCTATCCCAAAGGTAGTAACCTAAGTAATGGTTGGACCTATCTAAATAGATAAGGGAACATGTTCAACAGTCTATTATTTTTACCTTATCACCCAAACAATCCCTCTATACATTATGCTCCTACCCTTACCTACACACTCTCTCCTCCTCCCCTCTTATCCCAACAATATATTAAGGAATATAGAGGTATTCTTGAGGGAATATGAATGGCACCATTCCTCCACTTGATATCATTGAGGGAACCTACCCCTATTCCAAATAACCCAAGATTATTCTTAGCTTCACCCAAACCCCACCCACATTACCCTAATCATCTATGCTCACTTACCCACCTCTCCTATATATATACACCTCTACTTAGCTATGTGCCTCAACCCACCTACACATAGATATGGATATCTATCCATCTAGCCTAACCACCCCTACACCTCCAAATTGATAAGGTGTTTCTCTACTCTAGATCCTAACACCCATTCACCCACCCACCCCATTTTAATTTATAATATAACTGAAGGGCATATATCTCTATCTGTTAGTTATTTAACATAGATAAGGAGGCTTTATATGTGCCCACACACACACACACGTGTATATATGTATATGTATGTATATATGTGTGTGTGCGTATATGTATATATATATATATGCATATATGTATGTATATATATATATATGCATATATGTATGTATGTGTATATATATACATACATATATATATGTATATATGTATGTATGTATGTATATATATATATATGTATATATATATATATATATATATATGTATATATATATATATATGTATATATATATATATGCATATATGTATGTATATATGTATCTATGTGTGTGTGTGTGTGTGTGTGTATGTATGTATGTATGTTACTATTAGAGCTCACACTCACACACACACACACACACACACACACACACATGTATGTATGTATATATATATATATAGATATATATGTATGTATGTATGTATGTATGTATGTTGGTTACTATTAGATCTCACCCCTACTCACCTTAAGTAGAGCCACTACCCTAACCTACTCTACTCATGTTGAATGACATAGATTAAATTCCCCAAACTAACTCTTCACCAAAGGCCCTAACCCTACCCTCCCCTCCCATAAAAATAGAGAGAGGGAGAGGGAAAAGGTGTGGGAGAGAAAATATAACCACATCTCCCTAATTTCAAGTGTGTAATAACACCATGAATTCATTTCTTGATCTAATAAACCCAAGATAATTGATTATCTCTCTTTGACTAATGACAACCCCACTCTCTCATCAATTAACTCACCCCATTTTAGACATCATCACCGTTATAGATGAGGTGTATATTTATATATAGTTCTCAACATCCCCTATATATACCATAGTCAAGGGAAGGGGTATATCTACTATTGGTTCTAGTTATTGATTAACCCCAATGAAAAAATTGAACCAAGAACTGATCAAGAAGAGTGAATTAAACTAGAACTATTGGAGGAGTAGATCATAGGGGAAGAATAAATTAGAGTGGAAGATGACATTCTTATGTTGATTTCCATCTCATTTTTCTCATGTCTTATATATATAGGGCTCTTCTTGTTCTGGGCATCACTTGTAACTATTAATGGATGGAAATGAGAATGAGACTACGATCTAATCTCCCTCCTACACCCTCATAGAATAATTATGGAAATCCATTATTTGCTTTAGGGTCTCAACCAACCCCACTATATATCCAAATTATCCCTATATATAGATATGGGTAATACAATCAATATCTCTAGATGATTACATAAGTAATAGGAATGATATTATATCCCTGGTATCTAAACCATTATGTACATATGTAATATGAATAATAGGGATGAGAACCTCTATCAATCCCCTCACCCTTCCCAAATAGTTTCATTTCAATTAGATTGCCTATATAGAGGGGAGTAGTGGTGTCATACTATATCTATATATAATATATAAGATAGGATAGGATAGGATAGGATATATAACAATACCATTTGAAACTAAACTAGCATGCATGTAGTCCATTACATATGACATTTATTCTGTATTAAACTAGTACCATACTCGAATACTAGATTACTAATCTAGTAACTAATGCAATCCCAAACTAGTTTGAGATTGAATGACCTTATATACATAGGCTACATGAATAAATAAATAATTCCACCTATAGATATAGGCCTCCTCCACTCTTTATATAAAAAGGCTATATATATTAAGCCATTAGTGGGGTCCCTCGCCACCCATATTTTTTATTGTTGGGTCCCTATCTCTGTACCTACTTGAGTATGTCCTTGGTACTTTAGTTACATACTTAATTACTTCTTACCTACTTGAATTTTCCCTACTAGATTGAATACCAAAGCCATATAGTGATCTTGAATACATGTATCTAATTTTGACCATATCTATCTTACTTGAGCCATATCTTGAATACTCGATACCTAATTGAATACCTGAACCATATCTTGGAAGGATATGGGGAATTATCATGATTCAAAATTAGTAGAAGGGGCATTATCAAATCATAGGATAAAAGAGAGGGGATATTATCAAAGGATGCTTAAAAATCATGAAAGGGGACATTATTACCTATTTATAGAAATGAGAGGTGGTATTGACTAAAGCCATATTTTATAGAAATGTATATAGTCAGTTACAGTCAATCACTATCCAATATTTAGTTAAAGACTAGTGGCTTATGATCCCAATTTCTAGGTCTTATACTAAGAAAATATCATTATACTACCAAAAACTCTAGAGGAAAGGAATTATATCACTCAATATGAGAGTTGAGTCAATCCCAAAGTTGATCCAATCCTAAATGTCACTATTAATGGAAGCTATTAGTGTGATGTTATATTCCCCCTATATATGTGGGTCATTAAAGGATAGGTATTGGATCCCATACCCCTGTTGACTATTAGTATCCCACACCCTATATATATCTCTAGGTATTTCTTTAATCCCCTAATATATATCTATCAAGGATTGAAGCCAAAACCTGAATTCTAGGTCTAGTGCCAAACTATGATTGGTCTTATGTTAATCCTATAGTCTAGTTATATTTTTCATCTATCACAAGAATATTCAATCTTCATTCCTTATCTATAGGTTACTCATACTATCCCAGACTAAAATAAAATCCCTATATATCTCTGGCATGAATCAAAGGGAATGTATTATTTCACCCCATATATATATGACATTAAAGGATTAAAGCCCATACCTCAATAAGATAGATTATTAGCCTAAATAGATATTTCTTGATTGTCTAGTGGGATTCTAAGATCTATATGGCAATCCATGCCCAAACTAGGGAGATAGAGTGTGTATCTAGTTCCCCAAGATAGAATAAAAAGGTAGTTAAGTGATCAAAGGGTGGGATGAAACTATATTACATATATATATTGATATTTGGGCATCTAAGAATTATAATAATAGAGCTGAGAATCCTAATACATATTTACATAGATAGGGGTAACATGAGACTAATTGAGAATCCTAATCCCAGCCTCATAGTTGAGTTCTAATGTTATCTATATGTCATTGAGAGTCTATATATTGTAGAGTGGATTGTTAGATAGATAAATAGGTAGTTACCAATCTAGTAAAGTGTGTTCCAATCCACTAGTCAATAGATTATGTTTCCCAACCCAAATCTATCTATACCCAACCTAATATATGAAGGGAAGGAAGGCATATGCCATAATCTAGTCAGGTTCAATGAGCAAGTGATTATTGATGAGGAGGGATAATGATGGAAGATGAGGGGCAATGAGAGACATTATGGTAGTGATTAGGGATGATTAGGGATGATGAGGTTCAATTAGGGTGTGATTAGGGATAATGATAGCTAATGAGGGAGTGATTAGGTAATATTAGGGATGATGAGGGATGATGATGGAGTGACTAGGGATGATTAAGGATGATGAAGTTTGGTGAGGGTGTGATTAGGTACAATGAGGGTTGATGAGGGAGTGATTAGGGATGATAAGGGAAAATGAGGGTGATGAGGGAATGATTAGGGATGATAAATACTAAATATGGAGTGATTAGGGATGATGAGGTGAAATAAAGGATGTTGATGGATGAAGAGGTTTAATGAGGGTATGGTTAGGGAATATGAGGGCCATTTAGGGAGTGATTAGGTATGTTGGGTGATGATTACATTCCATGAGGGAGTGATTAGGGATGATAAAGGATTGATAGGGGATGATGAGGGAGTGAATAAGATGATGAGGGATAATGAGGTTCAATGACTATAATTGAAGAATGAGTGATTTTGGAATTGAATCATGCATAGATTGACTTATCTGTATGATATTTGATTTGAAGTGAACAATATCTGTATAGGATGAAACTTGAATGGTGTTTGGATTCCTTCTATTTCAAATGGAGTGTACTAGGGTGATTATCTACATTCATGTATAGTATAATTGATCATATCATAACTACAAGAATATATGTGATAATTCCCCCTCTCTTTTCTTTATATAAGTGATAATTCCCCCTCTCCTAATTTTCAAGTATCCCTTGTTGATGACCCCTCCCATTTATGCCTCAATTTTATAATTCCCCCTTTACTTATTTTCAAATTTGACATTGGCCCTTTACCTTAGAGATATGGCTTAGGTAAGTTAGATATGGTTAGTAATAGATATAGGTATTCAAGATCAAGATATGGTTTAGGTATTCAATTAGGTAGGGCATATTCAAGTAACTCAAGTAGGTAGTTCATACTAAAGTAAGTAGGGAAAGAAGGATAAATAGGTAGGGTATATTCAAATAGGTAAAGTATGTAGGGCATACCTAATTGAATACCCAATCCATATCTTGATCTTGACTATGCCCTACCTAAATACTTGAGCCATATCTACATATTGACTATGTCCTACCTACCTTCTTATACTTGAGTATGTCATACCTAATTTAACCTTATTGAGTATGTGCTACCTACCTATCCTTCTTTCTTTATATTTCAAATGGAGTGTACTAGGGTGATTATCTACATTCATGTATAGTATAAGTGATCATATCATAACTACAAGAATATATGTGATAATTCCCCCTCTCCTTTCTTTATATAAGTGATAATGCCCCCTCTCCTAATTTTAAAGCATCCCTTATTGATGACCCCTCCCATTTGTGCCTTAAATGTAGATCTAGCACAATAGTAACTCTTAAATTTGCTCAATTAGTAATTAAGACCAATTACAAGGTGGTTATCTCCCCTCCATTTGATATTTTAATGACCACCTTGTTTGACTTTGATGGCGAGTAACCAACTAATAGAATCTTCCTCAACTTTATAGGTTGTTAATTATATCTACATAACAATATTAGCACATAAAATAATTTCATATCTATAACTCTCTTAGAGTAACATTCATCAACCACATGCAAAATTAACATCGATAATTCATATAGCATGTCAATGTCATTAAAGATTATAGGAAATAACCTATACCCAATATATTATGGTTTTGAGGAAATGCCATGAAAAGGTCAAGATATAAGTACAAAATTCCATGATAACTATATAAAATAGATAATAAAGTCTAACAAAATTGAGTCATAAACTAGACTCATCACTCTCCCTAACCTAAGACTTTATTGGTCCTCTAATAGAGGAAGGGTGGTTCTTCTTTTTGATTAATGCCCTAAAATTAGCAACTAACAATTGTCTTATATCATATTATTCAGTGTATGAGTTAGGATCCTAATAGAACCCTTGTTATCTATCCAACCTATTCCATCTTTGCCTCTTTCCAACATTATCATATTGATAGTAATTGTAATTCAGCATAGGCCACAATAAGATAGGTGGTTGTAAAATTAAAGGAAGCTAGAATTTCCCCTTTGTCCTCCCAATCTCTATATATTTATCCACTCTTTTACATATTGTAGCATAGTTCTATAGAGAGTGAGGCTCTAATTATTTTAGTTCATTAGATAAATTGTTCCACCTTTATGCCAAATTTCCATTTATAGATTCTCCTATAGTGTTTGTAACCTTATCATATCCTCTGTAAGATACTTATATCTCCATTAGGATTCTATTTCCATAGTATGGTCTATAAATCATTATGTGTCAATCTTTGAAAATGCTTCTTGGATTACTAGATTCAGCTCTAATGGGTAGGGGGTGCTAAATTCTATTTGCTTATAAGCCCCGAACTGTTATCTCCAACTAATCTCATTTTGTATACAAGACATAAATTCCCTTAATTTAACATCCCCAACATACAATAATGGATTCCAATCATGATCTTGGGACACAAAATAATTATGTAAATAGAATTCACATAATAAATTCTTCATTTCAAGAGGAGCAAACTAATAAACATTGAAAAAATGAAGAGGAAAATCAATGGAATGATTCAAACCTAAAATAATCCATTCTATTTTAAAACAAAGATGTTTCTCCTTTAAATGTAGATCATAGACCCTTGGAGGAGTCCTACACTCTAATACCTGAGACACTAAGGCTGCCATATTATTCACTATCTCCTTTAAAGTCATAATTTCTACATTATTATCTTCAAGTTCTTCATCTTTCTTCTAAATTTCATTATTTAGCCTACATTTATCCTCTTTTCATTCTTCTCACCTCTGCATTTCATTCCAAAAATTCATAGCTACCATATATATTGAAAAATTAGGGGGTCTATGTATTCCTACCAATACTTTTCCTGGCACTGATGGTTGTTCTTCACGTAGCACTGACCACATGGTTCCTAAATGTTTAGCCAATTTGGGTTGTAGGGTTTCTTACTATAGGAACTCTTGATTATCTTCATGTCCCTGAATATTGATTTTCTAAATGATAGTAGCAAGGTTTGCCAATTTTACATCTATTGCCTCCTCAAATATATCCTTTTCTTCATCATTCACATGCTCAGTTAGAACCTCTATATCCTCTAGTGACATTATTTTATCCTTAGGGATTCTCTATAGAGTGACACTAAAGGTTGGCTCAGTAGGTCTTGATTTTATAAAAGGAATCTCATGTTTTTATTTGACTATAGGAAGAACAGTGTCAGCCTTCCATTTCTTAGAGCCTGGCACTCCCTTTCCTCTAGTTTGCTTTTTAGCTTTACCCTTTCTTATTTATACCTTTTTATTATATGCCCTAGTTCAAATTAGGTTTCTCAAAGGAAATTAATCATCAAAATTTGAAGAATAACTCTTTTTGTCTAAATTCCCTACCTCAGAGGAACTAATCCCAATAGCTTATTTAGTTTCATGAGGGTTTGCCTTAGAAGTTGAGCTTCCTAGAGTAGCTTTAATATAACTCACTCTTCTCCTAGACCTATGAGGTTGAGGCATAATTATATGTCAAATTATTTGGTCTAGTTTTATCAATGTTTAATAATTCTTGGCAAGTCATATCAGACACATTATGTAGAGAATTTTAAACTAATAATTTTATCATACAATGGTGGGAACATAATTGGCCCTACCTTTTTGGGTTTTGACCACCATGATTGAGAGAAGAAGGTATAATATGTTTGGACCATTCATTATTCTCCCATGCCTCATATGATTTTGCATTTTGAAATGCACAAATTGAAGATTCAACTAATGACCTTCACAAGTAATGCACCTCACAACATGAACAACTACTTGCTTCCAAGGCTTAGGTAGAGAGGTTATCTTGGCTCCCTATTTGTCTACAATTAGTTGAGGTCACCATGTTCTATAAATTTGGCCCTAGCTAACCTAGCATCTTAGGTAATAGGGTAATTCTCACTGTTGATAGGTAACCCTATAAATTATATAGTCCTTTGTTCAGTAGCCAATACCTCTAACCCTTTTACCATGGCCTAACCTTCTAACAATGCCTAGGCAAATTCTAATGCAAACTCTTCATTAAAACCATTCAGCATCAAGAAATAATCTAACCTCCCATAATTTATAAACTCATCCTAGTTAGGTGCATCATCTAGTAATACATCATGAACCATGGGCTCATTTTGAATTAATCCACCTCCCATTGTTTTAGCTATCTAAAAACAAGAACTCGACAAAGTTATTTTTGTAACATTGCTAAATTTTCTCTCACTAATGTCATCTAATTTTTTTTCTTATTTGGGGACTCAAGATTATGAAAAGAGTAGTACAAGTAGTAAGGAGTAATCAATGAAGGCTATCACCTCACACTTGTGAGCTATCATCTTACTTAGAATTCAAATCAACTCAATTTTTAACTTTGCTGACATGCTAGTGTAAAGAACATGGACTGACATGTGGACATGGTATTCATACTCCCTCCCTAACCAAAATTTGAGCATGTACCCTCACATGTAGAATGGTAATGTGTGATTGGATGGAGTAGGGAATAATTATATGTTATGGAGAATATAGACATCAATTTTAAATAATTAAAAAAATTTACTAAAAGATAAGTAAGATATAAAAAATTAATGCACATATACCTTGATGTGTTGAAGATCAATTTCAAAAATCATGGAGAAAGTACTAGTCATGTTTTAATAATTTTATTGAGCAATGAATGAAAGTGGAGTGGAAGAAAGTGAGGTGGAAGGAAGTGACATCATGTCAATGGAATGGAGGAGAGAATGATGGATATGGATGGGTGGGTAGGTGAATGAATGAAGAAGTGGACCCTCACAAAAGTGTAAGTCTTTATTATGACAAGTGTCATACTATGATTATCCAGAAGGAGGGACACTAGATCCACCACCTTTAGCTAGAGGAAGTTTGGGAGTTGCATGTTGATTGAATTGTTGTAATAATTCTTCCTTTGAAGTTGGCTTGTGATATAACCTAAGGTGATGACCATTGACTAACAACTTAAATTAAATAGGGTCAATGGTTATAAGTTGAACAACACCATTGGAGAAAACTTCAGCAACCTCATATGGTCCTAGCCACCTTATCTACAACTTCCCTAGATTACCTTGATACTTTGAGTTGTAGGGTAGTGCCCAATCACCTGGCTATAATTTCTTGTCTTTAATGAATTTGTCATGCCACTTGATTCTCTGATTATGCACCACCTCAGTGTGATACAAGGCTACTTTTGTCATCTCATCCAAAGCGTTGAGTTGCATGGTTCTATCCTTTTGTCCCTTAGAGATATTCATCCCCAAGTCTATTGTAGTCTAAAGATTCTTATGTTCAAATTATATAGCCATCATAGCTTGTTTTCCATAAAATAAATAAAAAGGGGTGAAGCTTGTGGTTGTTTTCTAGGTTGTCATATAGGCCTAGATAGCTTCTGGCAACCTGTTTACCCAATCCTTCCTATGTAAAGCTATAGTTTTGGTCAAAGTGGTTTCAATTTCCATGTTAGTCACCTCAACTTGGATATTATCTTAAGGGTGGTAAGGAGTATATTTCTTATACCTTATGTTGTACTCATTGATGAGTGCTACAACTAGGTTTGAGGTGAATTGAGCTCCTTGATCAGTCACTAACTCTCTAGGAACTCCATACCATGTGAAAATGTCTTCATAAATAAATTTTGAAACCTTAATATCTCTTGCATGCTTCATGGCCTTAGCATCTATCCATTTGGTTACATAATCAGTGGATACTAAGATATAAGAGTTTCTATTGGACGGAGGATCAATGGGTCTTACAAAATATAATCCCCACTTATCAAATGGAGTGATTACATGATGAGGGTTAAGGGGCATCTCATCAAATTTAGTTGGCCATCCCATCCTCTATTGGCCATCCCATCCTCTAGCATCGATCACACATAAACACACACACACACACACACACACACACACACACACACACACACACACACACACACACACACACACACACACACACACACACATATTCTTACATCCTTATTGAGTGTGGGCCTATAATAACCTATATTCAAAATCTTCATTGTTGTCCTTTTTGATACAAAATGGCCTCCACATGGTTCATTGTGGCATGCTTTCAAAATGTCATATGTTTCATCTTCCCATTAACATCTCCTCATGATATGGTCTGGTCTAGTATATAACAAACATCCAATGGTCCATGAAAAAGGAAAAGACTTTTTAATGAGTTCCTATCTCTCCTTTGGAGAGAAATGAGGAGGGACTCTCCCCTTGACTAGATAAATGGTTATTTCAGCATACCATGGTGTTTGTACAATGATTAAAAATAAATGTTCATCAAGTAAAAAGTCATAAATGACTTGGTTATCTTTTGATGTAGTCAGTCTTGAAATAAATTTTGAAATGACATTAGCACTCCCTAGCTTATCCATAAGAGTGATGCCAAACTCTTGCATTAGCAACACCCATCTTACTAATCTACTTGATATTAAGGGTTTGCTCATAAGATACCTAATGGCTACATGATCTATGTGCACATAGATTGGATAGCTTGTTACATAGTGCCTAAATTTGTTGAGGGCATAGATTACTACCAACATTTCCTTTTTTTTCACCGTATAATTGAACTCAACTCCCTGTAAGTTTTTGTTGATAAAATAAATAACATGTTCAATGGTTTCTTCTTTCTACCCTAAGACTACTCTTATGGCATAATCGGATGCATCAATATGAATTTAGAAATGGAGTTCCCAATTGGGAACTTTGAGTATAGGATCATGAGTTAATTCCACCTTTAAATCAAGAAATGCCATTTTACAATCTTTATTCCATTGAAATTCAGCATCTTTAGTGAGAAGAGTATACAACGAGGCTCCCATTTTGCTGAAATCCTTGATGAAATGTCTATAGTATCCTACATGAACCAAGAAACTTTGGACATATTTTTAATTTTTAGGAATGAGAAGATTGATTATGAATTCAAGCTTTATTGGGTCTACTTGAATTCCTTTTGGAGAGATAAAGTGGCCAAGCACTACTCCTTCTTACATCATCATGAAGCACTTTACACTGTTTAGGGACAGATTGTGGTCTTCACATCTCTCCAACACCTTCCCTAAGTTTTTCAAAGAATCTTAAAAATTATCACCATAAGTAGTGAAATCATCCATATAGATTTCCATGCAATCATGTGAGATATCCAAAAATATGCTAATGACTACCCTTTGGAAAGTTATAGGTACATTGCATAAGCCAAATAGAAACACTGAGTATGCATATGTCCCCCAAGGGTAGATAGATGTTGTTTTCTCTTGGTCTTCTGGTGTAATTTGTATTTTATTATAGCCACTAAACCCATCTAAAAAGGAAAAGTATTGCTTTCTTACAAGTGAGTCCAATACCTAGTCTATGAAAGGAAGGGGAAAATGATATTTTTTGGTGGTAGAATTTAAATCTATATAATCAATATAGACTCTCCATTTCCTTACTTTTTTGGGCACAAGAACTAGAGGAGATACCCACTAGTTTTCTAAGATTGGGTAGATAAATCTTACATCTAATAGCTTTTGTAATTATTCTTTGACAATTTCTCTTAATGCAGGGTCAATCCTCCTTTGTGGTAGTCTTACTGGTGTATAATCTTCCTTTATGTAAATCCTATGGGTGCATAATGTGGGATCAATTCCTTTCATGTCATGGTAATCCCATGTAAAGGTATTTTTGTGTTTATTTAACAAGTTTGTCAAATATAGGAGTTATTCATGAGTTAAATTATTATTAATATTTATATATCTTTCTTTTGAAATCTCCACTTGAGCTGTTAACTTGACCATAGTTGATTCACTAATTCTTGGTACCTTAATTTCTTGTGGAATCAATATATAAGACATATCTATTGTTGAATGAAGAATGGGAATGAGTGTCTTCATTGGATTATCAAATTGAGAGGATGATGTAGCCTCTACTTCACAATGATTTTGAATTATGTTAGACAATACCTCATCTTCCTCTTAAAGTTGCATGAAATAACTTTTTCCTAACATCACAAGCTATTCCATAGAATTAGATTCTCAACCTATTCACCAACATGTGGCTAAATAGGATTATCCATATCATGAGATGGTTGTGCAAGTGGGTAGAGAACAATTTTTTTAGTGTTTCTCCCATTAAAAGTGGTCACGTTTCCCGATTGACATTTGATACAATCATCAATTATGGCTAACCATGGCCTTCCCAAAATGATAGGGTACCCTCCCAATGTAGCTTTAGGAAAAAAGTATCATGAAATTAGATGGATATTCCCATGAGTCCAAGGATACCACAAGGTCCTTTACTATCCCATTAGGTTTAATAGTATAACTATCAAAAAGATGCAGGATAGTAGGAGGAGATCTCATATTTTCAATATTTAGTTATTATAGGATATCCTTAGTCATTACATTTATGGCCACTTCTAGATCAATTAAAGCATTTGTAATTTGGTTCCCTTTTATAATAACTCCTACCACATGATTCCCTAGATCATTATATTTAGGAATAGTCACTTTCCTAACCATGATGTCAGCCAACTGTCCCACTACATGAACCATAGTGGGGTCTTTCCTTATTCTACCTAGATTCTTAAAGCATGCTTCCTTGATTACTTTGCCATATATAGGAACATCCTTTATGCCTAAAATAGAGGGATGTTGACACATACATGTTTTAACTTCTCTAGAATGTCAAAGGTGGGTTCCTCTTTCTCTTCCTTTTGTTTCATAGTTTCTAATCTTTATAGAAATGGTGCTTCTTGAGTAGTCTAACTGATTGGGATTGGTTCAAGATTTTTAGGTGCATTTGGCTGAATGGTGGTATTTAAATGCTCCTCTTTGTCTTTAAGAAGCTCAATAATGATGGGTCTAGAAGGTGTTATCATGGTAGTTCCTAAATGTAGGTGAATGTCACTTACATTCACAACATATGTAGGGAATTGATTTGGATCAGTAGAGTATACAAGCTACTATTGTGGTTTATTATTTGGGTTAGGTGAGGGATGAGATATTAACTAAGTAGGTTTAGGTGTATTAGATTAGGAACTAGTATAAGGAGGAATTATACCAGGCTATTGGGGATAAGAAGGTGGTTTCATATAATTAGTTATCTGGTTTGGCCATTGTTATCCTTCCCTTCATTGAGATGTTTACTACTACTTTCCTGAAGGTGATTGCCAATTCCCCTAAGGTTGTTTCCATTGGGGTGCATGGTTTTAGTAATTTTACTAAGTGTTTGGAGGGTTATTCCAAGGCTGAGGTGAATATCCTCCATAGTTAAATAGATATGGTTATTTCCACTGGTTACCAGACGCATAAGTATTAAAATATGGTCCAAAAAATGATAATGGATCTGGTGGCATACCTTGTCTTGGAGTCCATGTCCTCCTTTGTGAAACATAGTACACTTGATCTTCTTCAACTTGGATTGAATTGAACTCAGGTGGAGCCTATTTACTATCTATATTAGCTACCATCTTGCATCTATAGTCCTTCTTTTGTCTATAATGAGGGCAATATTCAACCAACATTTCCTCTACCTCATCTTGCTTCTTCTTCACCTAAAGTGTGTCCAGCTAGGTTGCCATATTATTTATGATATTCTTTCTTAAAATAAAATAGTAAGTGGCTTATCTCCATCCTTGAAACTCCATTGGTAGGGGTTTTTCCCACAAGGGAATGGTAACATCTTCCTCTCTTCATGGTTACTCTAGAATAATTCTGGCATAACTTCTTAATATCCTCCCAAGGCATTTGGGTAATATCTCCTCCTACCATTAGATCCAAGGCATCTGTACACTACTCACTTATTCCTCTAAGGAAAAGAAGTTTTTGAGACTTTTCATTGAGTGTATGATGGGGATATTTTTGTAAAAAAAATATAAACCTTGAGATGTAATCCTCCAAACTTTCATCCTCTTTCTAGTGCATTCTAAAAATATCATTTCCTCTCATATCTCCACCCCTAGAGTAGTCTTTATACTTCTCAATACATTTTTCTTTTATTTCATCCCAATTATTGACAATATCACTACCTAGTCCCATGAACTATCTCAATGCATCATCTTTCATGGTGGTAGGAAATAACTTAAGCCTATGAGCATTAGTGGTGCAGTCATAGCTTCTATAAAGGATATCAAATTCAAATAAGAAGGTATCTGGGTCCTCTGTTGCAAGTCCATATAACTTGGGGAGAAATGAAGCAAGGATGTTTTTGAGGTTACTCACTTCATTTTGATGAGTAATAGGAAATGGAAAGGTTGGTTTATTGGGTCCATTTTGGGTAGCCATAGTTGCTTGTCTAATTATCAAGGTAAATTGATTGTCAATCAAGTTTTGGGTAGCTTGTTCTTTAGAGGTTGTTTCAAAACTAATCAAATTAGGGAATGCATCAAGAAAAATATTCACTTCTACTTCTTATACTGAGTAATTTGGATCATTAGGAAGGAATCTCCCTAAAGCATCTCTTCTTCTACCGCTTTGCATGCAATATATACTCAGTATCATCCAACTCACACAAAGAATGTTGTGAATAGATTATGGGTTGTTATTATCTAAATGAGTAATATACTAAGATCATACTTTTAAATATATTCTCAAGAAATTATAATAAATATGACTCCAAATATCTTCCTAGTTTGACACCATCCCCGGCAGTGGTGCCAAAAATGTTGGTCTCCCACAATGTTTTAATAACTAAGCCCATAAAGTTGTGACTCAAAGATTGGACATCTAACCTGAATAGTTTTCTTAATCATTATGAAGATGTATTTAAATTATCAACCCAAGGACATGAACTTGAAATGGTTCAGCACAGTATGTGCACTAGGAACTTCTAGAGTAGCCACATTTATTCTACTGCTAAAAAAGACATAATGCTGAAAATAAACTACTTGGAAAGAAATAACATAAATGTTGAACATCAAATAATAACTATGCTAACCTAAGGTGCATGATAGCAAATGAAAATCTAGGTCAACAAATAGAAAACTAATATGTCTACTTTGGCTATAGGAACAGACATAGAATGAAGTTTTAGTGGCTACAAGAACATTTAATGCCATATTTAACTAACTGCTTAATAGAGAATACCAACTAAACTATAAGATGGAATTCTCATCAAGTTGCCCCCCCTTGGATGATTATTCTGTAAGACAAATGTAAACTCAGAGATGCAAACTTATAACTTAATTTTATTCATTAGAAATCATGAGTAAAATTGAATGAATTAATTATATTGCTAAAAATTTAATGATGTAAATACAATCTCCAATCAACTGATCCAAAAAAACCCTCCTCAAAAGGAACATCTGAGTCTTATTTATAAAAATAAAATGAAAAAACCAACTACCTATCAAGGTGGTCAACTCTAATAGAATAGGATGATGCCACTTTATGGAAAGCATAGAAAGTGGAGAAGAGGTTATGCATGCATGGAATCTAGTCAAGCATGGCCACTTCAATGTAGATCTAGCACAATAGTAACTCCTAAATTTGCTCAATAAGTAATTAATACTGGTTACAAATTAGTTATCTCCCCTCCATTTGATATTTGAATTACCTCCTTATTTGACTTTGATAGTGAGTAACCAACTAATAGAATCTTCCTTAACTTTATAGGCTACTGATTATATCTACATAACAATATTAGTACACACAATAATTACATATCTATAACTCTCTTAGAGTAACATTCATCAACCACATGCAAAATTAACATTGATAATTCATATAGCATGTCAATGTCATTAGATATTATAGGAAATAACCTATACCCAATATCTTATGGTTTTGAGGAAATGTCATGAAAAGGTCAAGATATAAGTACCAAAGTCCATGATAACTATAGAAAATAGATAGTAGAGTTTAAAAAATTGAGTCATCAACTAGACTTATCAATGGTGTGATTAAGGACAATAAGGGCTAATGAGGGAGTGATTAAGAATGATGAGGGATGACGAAGGATGACAAAGAAATAACTAGGGATGATGAGGGATGATGAAGATTGATGAGGGAGTGATTAAGGACAATGAGGGATGATGAAGGCTAATGAGGGAGTGATTAAGGATAATGATGAACAATGAGGGCCAATGGAGTGACTAGGGATGACAATAAATGATGAGACTTAATGAGGGAGTGATTAGGGATGATGAGGGATGACAAGAGTTGATGAAGGAGTGATTAGGGATGATGAGGGGTAATGAGGGATAATGAAAGTCGATAAGAGAGGGATGAAGGGTGATGATGAATGATGAGGAAGTGATTATGATTATGAATGATGATTTATGTGCTTGACCCCCATCTCTCCATATGGTTTGAGGAGAGGGAGATAATGATATGAGTGATTTTGATATGAGCTTGATAAAATAGGGTTTGAAAGGACTCCCATCCACCCTGAATAGTAATGATAGTGGTTTTGGTTGTGGTAGTGTCCCATGTGAGTTTATAATAATATAAGATGACTTTGTTCTATGTGAATCTAAAATTAAGAAGTTAGGTCATGTGTGCATGAGATTGGAATTTAAGAATGCATGGATCAACCATTTTTTTGACATTTTTTTTAGAGTGAATGTTATTTTTTTTAGGATGACTCTTGAATGGTGTTTCAATTCCTTCTATTCCAAATGGAGTGTACTAGGGTGATTAGTCATATTCATGTCTAGTATAAGTGATTGTATCATTACTCTAGGTAGATGTCATGTATGAGTGACCACATACATACATGTAGTACTAGGTATGCATTAGATGTCATGTATGAGTGATTGTATCATGACTACAAGTATTCCATAGGTCACATGCTACATGATAGTAATTTATGCATATTGATAGACCCAATGATCAAAAATCCCATAAATTACTTATGAATTTGACTTGACTCTGCCTTTAAGACTTTTTCTCAATCATCCCTAGTCACTCATTTTATCTATATATGTGATAATGCTCCCTGCCCTTTCAATAAATGGCTTGATCAATGCCCCCTCTCCTTTATCTATATAAGTGATAATTCCCATTCTCATGTTTTTCAAACATCCCTTGATAATTCCCCCTCTCCTTTATCCCTTGATCCAATAATGCCCCCTCTACTAGTTTTCAAGCATGATAATGCCCCCACTCCTTTTAAGATATGGATTGGGTATTCAATCAGGTATTGATTATTCAACATATGGCTTAAGTAAGATAGATAAATTTAGGATTAGATGAATGTATTCAAAATCAAGATATGTTTTGAGTATTTAATTAGGTAAGGTATATTCAAGTATGTAACTCAAGTAGGTGGGGTATACTCAAGTGGGTAGGGCAAGAAGGATAGGTGGGTAGGGCATACTCAATTATGTAAAGTAGGTATCACATACTCAAGTACAAGAAGTTACATAATGCACAGTAAAGATCAATATATGGGTTTGGTATTTAGGTAGGGCATACTCAAGATCAAGATGTGGCTCAAGTTTTCAATTGGGTAGGGCATACTCAAGTAGGTAAAGTATGTAGGGCATACCCAAGTAGGTAATTTAAGTTGGGCATACTCAATGGTATAGTTGTATTGCATGCATAGCATGATTCAAAACTTAATTTTTTGTTTTATCTTTCAATCTTAAAATTATAAAAATTGAGTATTAACTAGAATGGATTTTGAAAAACTAACTTCTAAATGATAACTGCTATAGTTCTAGAAGCAATTTTAGAAGATGCAGAGTGGCTCTGATTTGATATATTTAGAAAAATAATTATAAAATATAAGTTTACATTTAATTTATATTACATTAAACTTATAATTATTATATTTTTTTTACTAAATATATGCTATGATAACACTAACAAAAAGTAACAAACATAAAAAACCATCTTACCAAGGCATACACCCTTTGTATTTGCATAGAAAATATGCCCTTTCCTTCCAAAAATTTCATACATTTGCATTTCCCTATAAAACATGGTTTTCAAAAGGTGTACACAATTTTCATAGGGTGCATTCCCTTCCAATAAGTCTTTATTTTGAATTTTACGCTTTCGTTCAAAAATTACTTTGTGTATAGGCTTGGAAAGGTTTAAATCTAGCTTAAAACTAGCCATCAAGTAAGCCACATGGTTTTTAAGAAATTTATGAGTCTTTTTCATCTTTATTGACACATAATCATGCATATTTTATTATTATTTTTAAAATATATATGGATTTGTAGAGAGGAAAGCATAGTATGTATATATGTATGTATGTGTGTGTGTGTGTATATGTTAAACTTATTTTTTAATTATCACTTAACTTATACACAACATACTTTATTATAGACTATATACATATAATTACAAATAGCATTATAAATTTTTGACCGTTAATCAAAAGTTTATAAAATTTATATCTCAAAAATCTATACATTGTTAACTATTTTTATTTTAATTGATTTTAAAGAAGTTAAGGTCAAAGTTGTGTTCATACGCTTGTTATTTCAATTTTATAGTTTCCCTGACTTGTAAAATTATTTATATATATATATATATATATATATATATATATATATATATATATATATATATATATATATATATATATATATATATATATATATATATATATATATATATATATATATATATATATATATATGAACGTAGTTTTTAAATATATAATTTTTGTAAATACCCAAATGATATAAGTGTGTAAAATAGATGCATTTATGATAATGGTTTGTTCCCTTTTTGTGAAAATATAAGGAAATTGCATGTGTACGAATACACATTTTTTTGAGTAAATAAATCAACTGTTGTATGAAATTTCATAAATAAATAGTTTTAAATATATATGCATTTGTTTTTTTGAGTAAACCAATGAAGCGTATAAAATAGATGCGTTTATGATAATGGTTTGTTCCAGTTTTGTGAAAAGATAAGGAAATTACATGTGTAGGAATGCACATTTTTTTGAGTAAACAAATGAAATGTTGTATGAAATTTCAAATATGAATATTTTTTAATATATATATATATATTCATATATGAAATTTCATACAACAATTCATTTGTTTACTAAAAAAAAAGTGTATTCGTACACATGCAATTTCGGGCTTTAAAAAACACTTTTTTTTCGAAAATAACAATAGTTGAACTTGGACGTAATGTTAGAAAAATATGGAAAAAGACATTGATAATGATATGAATTTAATATGAATAATTATATATATATATGAATTTCATACAACAATTCATTTATTTACTCAAAAAAATGTGTATTCGTACACATGCAATCTCTTTATCTTTTCACAAAAAGGGAACAAACCATTATCATAAATGAATCTAATTCACACACTTTTATCATCTGAGTATTTTAAAAAATTATATATTTAAAAAATACATTCCAATTTTCACAATTCATATTCTTATATCATTATCAATATCTTTTCCATGTTTTTCTAACATTACCTCCAAGTTCAACTATTGTTATTTTTAGAAAAAAAGTGTTTCTTTAAGCCCTAATTTTGTCCCCATTATCCTATGTCTACCTAGGATATAGGGTTTCTAATAAAATCAAGATTAAAAAATGATCACAAAATGCTGATGTGTATAGCTTTGGTGTTTTGTTGCTTGAGATTTTGACTAGAAAGGTCCCTAGGCAATATCATGCTCAAGATGAAGGATTTGATCTACCAAAATGGGTTCAGTGCATGGTTTGTAAAGAATGAACTATTGAAGTGTTTGACCTTGAATTAATGAGGTAAAAGAACATTAAAGAAGAAATGGTTTATATGTTGTAGATCACTTTTACTTGTGTCTCGCAATCCCTTGACCAATGCCCTGAGATGGGTGATAAGGGTTGAGAAATATCCACATGATGAGTGGGATGAATCCCACTCTATTTATCCATCTATTTTAGAAGTTATCATAACCAACTACTTAAGCATGATTTAGCTTGATTTGGGTATTGTCATAGTTTGTTTCATTTTTTTTAAAGAGAGAGAGATTTTCATGTGTTGTATTATATCTTTACTAGATTCAAAATTTCATTGTCAGAATACAAATTTTATGTAATAGCTCTCTAGTTATTTAGAGCATAATTTTTGTGGTTTTAAGTATTTCAACATGAGGGATTTCCTAATATAATGTTTGTATGTTAGTGAATTTACTAGGTAAAATCAGTTGTGAGTGTTAACTGAAATTGTGATAAAAAATTAATTGCTTCTAATTGCTTATTCAATGTGTATCTTAAGAGTATTGTTCCTCAATAGTGATGGATCACTTGCTAATGGCATTTTATGTTCTTGCCTTCACATATTGAAACAATTATTATTTTGTGTGATAATTAAAGGCATAGTTGGGAACTTCTAATTAAATCTTTCATGGTCAATTTTAGTATTTGTACCCTATATATGTGCAAGGTGTTTGAATGTTTACATGTATTTATTATTGTTACATATCAATGGGAAATATTTATTTGTGTTTTATCACATCTGGGAGGGATACCTATGTGTTTACACACTTTTGTGGCTATCTATTTTATATATAGCTATTGTGAGCTTACTACTAGATAATATAAATAATGTTTAGGCATGCTATCAGATAATATAAACATGAGATTGCTCAGATCTCAACAAGATGTTTGTATAGCCAAACTATAAACATATTTTTATTGTTAACGCATCCTAGTTTTAAAAAATGATTATGGAAGCCCTTAGTGTTCAAATGGAGAGATAATACAATATAATTGAAAATATTAAGGCATTGACACAGATCATGATTGGTTTTCTTAAAACAAAAATAGAAGAAAGACTTCCCTCTTGCATGGACTTGACAGTATGCACCCTTTATTTGACTTGTATATTTCACTTCATACACATACCACATTTTAGCCAACTTTACAATGGCTCCTCAGTATCTATATAACCTCAAGCCTATCTGTCACCCCATGCAAAGATGCAAAATCAAAATTTACTTTAGGCACAAATTTTATACATTATCAACATATGGTCACCAACAGTGCATAGCAAATTTAATGAGTTAAATGTGGGTACTAAATATCAAAAGAATTTATGCTCAATGAGAATTTTTTTTTGGCAAGATGTGTGAGAAAAACAATGAATAGAAGAATTTTAACCTATAAAAAATTGGCTGGAATCACAATTCCAACCAAGCATTTCATTTCCACCTTTGCTCAATCATTGACATGAAAATTCTACTTGTGAAAAATTAGGAATGTTGATTTAACAATTATGGGCCAGTCCTTTGGTATGGACTATTATTGTATGAGTTTTTCAAAAAAAAACATCTTATCAGAGTATTTGTGATGATCTAGATTGATCTCTCATAATAATTTTACACACCCCTACTCAAATAGGGGCAATGATTGCCTTTTTGCTAGGTTAGAGCTCTAGTTGCACATTTAAATGGAGGATTGAGTGTTGCATAATTAATGGAGAGATCCATAGAATTATTGTTTTCTATTATTTTCATTAGTTTTTAAATCTCTATTTATGCCCACCCTACAACTTTTTGGGAGGATTTTTGCATAACATAAGAGAATGACCACATTAAATAAACTAATTCAGTCAATGGCAATGCCATTTAGTTGGTTTTGGACCAAGCATTAGGTATGCCAAGTTGTATTTAAAGAATATATTATCATGACCTATGATTTATTTGGTTTTCTTGAAGCTAATCATAGAGTTACTATGGGGATTGGATTTTATGCCAAGGTTTGGATTTGCTTCAAAGAAGAAGTATCTTTTCAATCGAGTTACCATGAAAATCAAGCTTGTTCTTGGTGATTCTGCTAGAATAGTGACTACATTTTATGTAATATTTTACTACTTTGAATTTATTTATTGTTTTTACAAATAATGCTTCAATGAACACACTCACATTCTTATCAGGTTGAAAGATACATAGGGTCATATGGAGGTGGCTTTACACATCATCTTACTCAAGTAAATTTAAAATCATTATGAAAACAATAAATTTTCCTAGGATATATGACTTGGGGATGTCTTAATGTTCTTAAGAAATAAATCATAGATGCATTATTAAATGGACTAACTTTGAAGTAGTTGTTTCCCATTTTCAGTATGTCCTGATAAATTTGCTATTAAGAAGGCATCCCCATTTTTATTTAGTAGAATCTAGTGGATGACTCCACTATTTCAGGTAATTTGGGGAGGTCAAATTCATGTCTCTAAGTATAGAGAGGGAGGACTCTAAGTCAAACTAGGTTTGAACCTTTATTGTTTGCATGAGAAATCCCTTTTCAACTACTAACCTATTTTTTTTAAATTATTAGTAATATAATTATTTTAAAACTATTGATTCTTTTAGAACCACTTTGGAGCTCAAATTTTATAATTTAGTGGTCTCAAGGAACTTTTTTCCACTACAACTAAATTTTAGAAGGCTCTTTTTTCTCCTGGTGTTGTAATCTAGGAATTTCAAGTAATAATTTTTTTAAGATTTTTTTTAATATAATAAAAAAATAATTTTAATTATTTTACAACCTTTACAATTAATTAAGATTAAAATTTTTCTTCAAAAATTATTTCATAATTTTAAGAAAAAAATATATTATTTATAATTCTGTAATATAATAGAATTTAAAAATAAGAATAACACCATCTTTCATAAAACCTCTTACTAAGTAATTGTTCCTTTGTTGCAACTTACTTCTCTAACACTAACCTAATATTTCCTCAATGAAAGGGCTTTGAATTAACATATCATACGTGTTACCATTATAAAATGCATACATAATCCTACATCCACATATTTTGAAGTTGTGACCTCCCTTCTAAAATTACAAATTCTTCACTATTAAGCTGCCTCAAACTTATTATCAAAAAATTGAGATAGATAATTCATTTAAAACTTAGCAGACATTTAGATGATAACTTAATATATGCAATCCCCTATATTTTTATTAAAACAAATATTATCTCACTATAATTAAAGATTTGATTATAATAAAATACTACTATAACTTTTCCCTTCCTTAGTAAACTTGGCTTCTTGTTTACTTCCCTTATATTTTAAAAAATAAAATAAAAACAAAATAAATACTTTTCACCAGGGAGCTTTTCATAGCCAAGGACTTAAAAACCAAACTTCTTCCCTGATGGTAGTTTTAGGTTCTATTTAAAAAGCAAGAATCATTTTATCATCCACTTTACTGTGAAGATAGTGAATGTTTACAATAGACCTACAAAGTCTCAATAAGTCATAATTTAAACCCTGAGCATCCCATATTAAATTTTATTTCCAATTAATTGGTGTTTCTCAATGAAAGATAAGAGAGGTGTTATTTACATTTCCTCCTCAACTAGGAGCTTTGATTGACATTCTTCTTCTTCTTCCTTTTTAGGCTTGTACTCATGCTATATTCGCCAGAGTGGTATATCTAATGTTTAATCTAGAAAATCCTAATATGGAAATCCAATATTCTTGATTTTGTGTATTACCCTTTGCACTCAATCAATTCCATGACCTAGTGGTAGATGGATATATATAATTTATTTCTCTCATTCATAGGTGAAACAAGGCCTTGCTGCCCTTTTCTACTTGTTTTCATTTTATATTTTATGATATTTGACTATATCATATCTTCTTTTACTAGCATTTTAGGTCTATCTTCTAGTCCCCCATTTTGGGTTAAGATATTGCACTTTTTGGGGGGCTAATTTAGGCATTGGGCTTGTTTGTATAAGCAGATGAATTTAGACATGGACAATGTTAGGGATGAACTAGACTTCGAGTTATTAGTAAATAGATTAGGACAATCATATACAGTCCAAACAAATATCTTTGCCCATGACAAGGGTGACAGAGATCAAAGGGTCAACCTTTGGTTTGATCCTTCTACAAAATTTCACATCTAATCCATTCTATGGAACCACTATCATATAGTATCAACCTAGCTCTTAGTCTCTTACTAACCCATGTAACTCCTTTGAATTATTAAATCATCATGTCAAATTGAGGATATTTATGTGTGTAGATTCTCTATAGATAGTGTACCAATCAGATTTTACAAAAACAATGAAGTGAAAGGGGTCCCTTATCCAAAGTCTCAGGCCATGGGGATCTATTCCACTATATGGAAGGTAGATGATTGGGATACAAAAATAGGGCTAGATAAGATAGAGTGGAGTAAAGCACCATTCTATGCCTATTATAAGTATTTTGATATAGAAGCATGTGCAATTCTTAGTGAGGCTAGTTGTACCTCCAATACCAAAAATTGGTGGGAAGGTTTGAATTACACAAGTTTAAGTCCTTTATAGGCAAACTATTACAAATGGGTGAGGCCAAACCACATGATAAATGACTACTATACAGATAAATCCAAGTATCATGTCCCCCACTAGAGTGTTTTAGTGGCATATGAATTGTCAACATTCATTACGCTTTTATATTCTTTGGAAGAACGATTTAAGGACAAAGATGTGGGCTGAAGTTTGTCTATTATAATTATAGGATAAGAAATGATTTATATATAATATCCATTGAAAATGAAATCCCAAAATTGTAGTTAGGAATTGGCCATTTTATAATGGAATTAGGGTTGATATAGATTATTTCCTCCTAAGTATATGATAGACGCAACTAATAAAGGTAAAATGCATAAAGGGAAAAGTAAGTTAAGAGTCTAATCATCTCGTGTCAGCCTGTGATGGGAAGTGGGTAGAGCAAGCAAAAAATAAGGAATGCAATTTATGTGTAATTATTTATTAATAATGTTAATATAAATCTAAGCAACATTGAATATGGGAGTTGTTCTGAAGCTCTATTACCATAAACCTGATCATTTCCTATTGTTTTATATTTTGTAAAGTAAAAAATTATGGAGGTTAGTTTGATATGATTTAAAACTAATTATTCATGGAGGTCATTTTGAAATGACCTAAATGACACAAATATATTAAATATATTTTAATAAATATTTTAATTATTACTTAATGTAGGTATTTGAGATGACTTAAGTATAGAGAACAAAATATATTTAGGAAGGCTTTGACAATAGAGAAAAAAGTTGAGTTTATTCTATTCTTCTTCTTTATTAAAAATGTTAGTATGATATTCTTCTTCTTTATTAAAATGTTAATATGATATTAGATAATTTATTAAGTATTATATGTTTTGTCTAAAAAAAATACATATTACATATTTTTTTTAAATTATAAATTAAAAATGAAGTTAAAGAATTAAAAAAATAGAATAAAATAAAAATTTAAACCAACAATTTATATTTATATTTTTTTTCCTATTTGGATGTGGGATGTTGCACATTAAAATGTAATAGAAATGTGAACCAAAATTTATACAATATTTATTGTGTTTCCCTTGGTTGTGCAATGTTTTTAGATATCATACAACATTTTAGCTTTTGTGCTACATTTCTAGATATGAGCAGGGGATTTTGAGCTTTAAACATAGATTTTGCATTTGGTGCTAGTTAATATTATATACTCACTACAAATGAGCAAGGAACAAACATATTTTGTTGGAAACTATGTAATCCCACACCCTGCCTACCAAGTATTAAATTTTGTTTATTCAACAAAGTAATCTATCTCAATCCCAAGGGTGGCATGATTTCTTATTAGAATTTTTGGAATATTAATGTAAATCTCATCTACCAAACTACCTCATTTTTATTTCATAGTTATCAATACAAAGCTTCTCTTAAAAAACAAATTAAGTAACCCTGAATCTATCAAGACTAAGGAAAATTAAGATATGGATGGTGGTGTTAGTGATAAAGATCATGGGGAATGCCAGAGTGTTCGAACTTCATAGCTCAAAGAGAATTAGATCCCAATACCTAAACTTTTAAGTATTGTGATTTTGTTCTTCAGCTAGACAACCACTAAAAAAGGTATGAGAAGATAGTTCAAATCTTCAATAACATTGATTTTAGTATATTTGAATCATAAAATTATCAGAATTCAATAGCTAGACTGTTAAAAATAAAATTTTACATAAATCCAGGTCTCTTATCATTCATTTGGGTAACATCCTAATTGCTAAAGGACTATCACACATTGTATAATAGAGTATATGGTGTAAGTTAGTAATGTGAAAAGAAAATTCATATGTTCATAATCCATTCCATTTAATAAATTTTTAAGGAGAAACCCTGAGTGCACAACACAACATTTTCATTTCATATGATACCTCTCAATTTTAACAATGTTTCCTGCTCATTGCCCTCTATTGCCATCTACTAGCTGCCTGTGCCACCTTGTGTCGTGAAGCTAAGTCATGAAATCCTTAAAAAAAAAATTCATTCCATTTTTTTTTGTTTAAGCTAAAGGGAGCTATGAAGCTCTAAGAAAAATTTAATAAAATTATTTTATGTGCAAATAGTTCCATATTTTATATAAAAATATTCTTAATATCTAAATTTAAATTTTTTTACACAATTTTTTTTGCAAATTTAAATTTTTTATAAATTCTTAGATTTTAATAAATATGTTTTTTCTTATAGTTTAAAAGATAAAAAATAGATCAAATTCCAGTGCCCAATAATCAAATAAAAAACACTCCACAAACCTACCTAACTATAACAAAGCAAATAAGGAATTTGAGAAGAGGATAAGGAAATTCGTTAATATGACAAGGAGTTATTCATTATAAAATTACAATAGTTAGGTAGTAGGTAATGTACTTTATCATTTTTCAAAACAATTTATGAAATCCTACTACCATGAAGCTAAGTCATGAAATCCTTTTAAAAAAAAAATTGTGGCATTTTTTTATTAGTAAAGGGAGAAGCAAAGCTCTATAAAATTTTATTAGAATTTTTTTGGTGCAACTAGTTCCATATATCTATTTTTTTCATACATAATTTTTTTTTTCAAATTAAAAATTTTATTTTAATTTTTAAATTTATATAAATATATTTTTTTATCACAATTTAAAATATAACAAATAGATTCAAACTCTTCAAATCCCACCACCCAATAATAAAATAGAAAACACTTCACAAACCTATCTAAGTATAACAAAGCAAAGAAGGAATTTGAACAAAAAGATGTGGAAATTTATAATTATAATGAGTTGTTCATTATAAAATTATAATATTTATGTAGTAGTCAATAGTCTTGCTTATTTTCCAAAACAAAAAAAATCTAGTTCAATTGCACGAATTTAATATCACTTGTTAGGGATTAAGAAAAATGAGGAGATAATTATTTGCAAAAGAAATCCAAAGGCTGAATGAAAATATTTGATTAAGGAATTTATCTTATGGAGATTGAAACTCATGAATTCACAAAAATCACAAGGACATTAGTGCCAAGTTATAGGTGCCTTTAGTAATCCATCTCACTTTCCAATTATCCCTTTAACAAGTATTCATGCATTTCCTATTGGAAAAATGTTTGATGTTAGTGACAAGATAAATTTAGATGTTGCTATTGGGTGTGTGCACAGAGTTGAAGGATAATTTCATGGACATTTTATACATGTATGTGTTATATCCATAATGCGTACATGTTATTTAAAATCTAGGCTTGGGAGACTGAGCCATAATGCATGCACATTTTTAACATTATAAAAAAAATTGAGCCCTCAAAAATGCAAACCATCTCATTTTCAATTTGTTCTCCTTGTCTATCCCATCATGTGATCATGTTTTTCCTGTGGAGAGCCCAAAATTTTGCCAAATTTTTGTTGGAAATCTTGAAAATTCACAAAATCAATGATGTCACCATGAATAGGAGGTAAGTAGTTAAAAACTAAACCTAATTACCTTAAATTTTGGTAACTTTTTTAATTATATTATTTAATTGGTAAATTATGTGTTTCAAATAGCTCACTTTGGTGCAAGAGGAAACCATGTTAAACTTCTTCCTAACCCTTCATCTAACCCTCCTAAACCTCTACCTAACTCTATACCTGACCCTCCTATCCCTTCTAAAATTCCATAAGATCCCCCAAGTGGTTAAGAGGATTTAGCTACACACAATAGAAAATGAAAAAAATGATCTAATAATTAGGAGATTGAGGGACCTCACATCCACCAACACCCATCACATTTATATAGACAATACCCTAAAGTTTATATTATGTCAATTTGACTTATTAATGAGTCAAACTAATAGATGGACATCATACAGGGATAATAAGGATTACCATGCTGACAAATTGCCAACACTTGATATTAATAAAAAAATAAAAAAGGATAGAATTTATACCTTATTCATTGACCCAGCCACTAATGTACCATTTTCACTAACCACTAAACATTTTACAATCCATCGATGCCAACACAATTTTATTAAAGCTAATTTATGGGATTGATGGTGGATGGTGTTTGATTATCAAATCATGTAACAACCATAAGATCCCATTGTATTTTTTTATGAAACTCTACTCTGAGTTCGTTCACAATGATATTCTAATTTATTTTACTATGGTGAGTTTTAATGCCAAGGAAAAGGCTCTATGTAGGATCGACCAAGTGCACATCATGTGCCTAATCAACCTATAAGGATTCCTACCCAAAAGACACTTCATCCAAAGATTCCCTATGTGATGAATTAGGTTATGAAGATCAACATTGGATATACTCTTAGTGTGCTTAATGATAATGATACACTCATTTAGCATATGAGTAGACTTTTAGAGACCAATGTTGGAGATATTCCACCTAGTGTGCATATCTGACCCTACCCCTACAAATCTTGTGGTGATATATGTATTGGACCTTCATATGATGATGGTGGTGCAGTAGAGGGATTGGATGATATGATATTAAGTGATGAGTTTATGGCATGCATATTTGGTGTGCACACGTTAGCCACTACACACATATAGGTGTCTTTTATATAAATTTCTTGTTAAATGTAAGTTATAACATGCAAATTTAAAAGCTATCAATTAATTTACACATAAATTAAATAACATATATGTAATTTTTATGTTCTAAGAGGAGATAGTGACTTCATCATCATGGTCCACACTTCCATTATTTAATATTACTTAGCCCATGTTTACATTTATGAAGCCAACTAGTGAGTCATCTACTACTACATCTATCTATGTTTATACAACACCATTTACATATATATAGGTAAAATTTTGAGTTAATCTTATACTCCATGTACATTTATTCTATGTATATTTTTCTTATACTTAAGTTAAATTTATCTATCAAATATTTCAAAATTTAAGTACACTACTATTAAATACACTCTTGATTTAATAAAGGAGAAAAATTTATCATATATCTTTAATAGTTTCTAGAAAACTAAGCAACGTTATTAGTTCAATTAATGATATGAGTAGATACTCTTATATCATTATGATCCAATATAGACATATGTATTGTTGTTACAATGTCATTTTCATAGAAACTCACAAAGGTACATATTAACTTGTAATTTTGAATTGTAAAAATAGATTTATTTTAATAATTTTACAACATGTACTTGGGTAAATATAACTTATGTGAATTTATTATTTATGTAAGGTTATCAGATGACATATGATAGTCTAATTCATATGATTACTAGGCACCTCCTCATATTTCTGCCTCATTTCACATGCTTATTCATGTAGTTAAACCTATCACTGACTAAGTTGAGCGTTAGAAGTAGATTGAGAAGAACTAAGAGCTTGCAGTAGGTGCATGCTTAAATTATTTTTTATTATAGTTTAAAATTAAATTCTGAACTTGGTTTCATATATAGTATGTTAATTTTCTAATTATATTTTTATTTGAATAGGTTCAACTACAAATGTGTAATCAATGTAGGATCTGCAGTCAAAACTTTGAATAATCTAAGGCATTCAAAGGATCTCCATCTACAAGCAAGGTATCTTAGGGAGAGCCTTCTTCGAGGAAGGAAAAGAGAGGTAGGCTATCTGATTATTAATATGTCTTATATGATGTACTTTTTTGTATGCCTATATGGAAATGTAGTACTTTTGGCATTGTATGCATATATGTCATTCAACCAACATTATATGTTATGTTGTTAGATGATGTAATTTTTTATATGCCTATATGACAATGTATGTATTATTGACATTGTATATATATATATATATATATATATATATATATATATTCTTATGTGCAATGTATGTATTAGTGGCATTGTATGAAATTCTATTATGTTCTTATTTTGTAGGCCTTTATAGTTTTTATTATTATTTTAAAATAACATAGACCCTACACTACACCATATAATGGATTATGGTTTTATATGAGGCATTAGAAACAAGATAAATATTAGAACTAATTTATGAGAAATGAGGTATTTTTTACTTCCATTATCAACAATGAAGTGTAATATTTGACCATTGATCCACATTTGAGAATGAAACATTATTTATACTTGTATTACCATAAAGTGCAATGTTTGACCATTAATACATAATATTATTTTATGTAGTTTAAAAGTAATTACACCCATTTATTCAAGCTATGTAAGTGATGCATGAGCATCAACTAAAATATCCTAGTTTGTACATATTAGTCAAAAGTATCAAAGTAGGTCATATTGTAATCTATAATAAGCCTTGTTATGCTTCAATCTAGAAAGTATGGTTATGTTTAAATGATGTGTAGTCTTATGAGGTCCTTAGGTAGGTGTGACATTCACAAGGTTGGTCATATAGGCATCATTTTGTTTTTCACACCAAAATGATATATTTAAAAATTTAAATGTCTCATGTAAACTTGTAAGGGTGAGGGCCACTTGTAAAGGGAATAAACCTTCTATTCATGACCCTAAAAGTCTACTAGTATGTTGTAAACATTCCTTAGGATTTTATCCATTATAATTATATGATAATGTCTATTTGGGAATAAATACAATGTAGAGGGACATTAGTTAGGCATGAGGAGATAAGGCCTAAGCTTGTAGAGATAATCTTGTGACAATAAACAATATCTCAATATGTTTTCTTGTATTGATATGGTCAAATACTTGAAATGAGGAGCTCAAGAGGGAAATTAAGAAATGATAAATCATGTGTCAAGTCATATTGTACGTAAGTAGGATGAGGTTTAAGGTCTGTAGCAAGGTGTAAGGTCTGTGAAGAAGGTATGTAAGTGTATTTTGATAACTATTTGCAATAAATAAAGTGTTTGTTGTTATGAGATTTTTTATGAGAACATAGAAGTCTATGTTGTCATAGGACTATAATAAGGGAATACGAACATGTTTTCTAATGCACAAAGCTAGACCAACACTTGGAAAGGTAAGATTTGATAGCATAACATATGTTTATTTTATTATCATTGATTATTTAGTTTTAAGAAAGGAATTTCATCCAATTATATCCTCTCAATTTTGGAAAAAAAAGTGACAAACATTAATAGTTAAGGAAAATTCTATTGTTCCACATATATTTTTAAACAAGGTTTTGTTTAGATGAATAGTAAAAGTTAAATATGGTGTATATGAAGTGTTCCAAGTGGTTTTGAGCTTATAAAGTCTCTAAAAATCATGACCAATTAATTAGATGTTCTCAGGTACCTGTTTATGAGGTTAATCCAAGGTTTATAAGACTATACTAAAAAGACCAAATCATGAACTTTTATAAGGATTGTATTGTAAATATTTTGAAGGATTATTCATGTAGGTAGATTCCAATTGCATCAATTATATGTAAATATAAGAAGAGGATACTTGTCACCAAAATAATAGTCTCATTAGTCTATAAGACCAATCTAAGAAGATAATACAAGACAAGTCATATAGATAAAACTCTAAGAGGGATAACATACCTAATTAAAGAAGGTATGAAATTAGTCTATCAAAGAACAATCAAATCTTAAGGATAAAATAAGTCTATAAGTTTAATCAAATATAGGTCACGAGTATAATCTCATTGGTCTTCTAAGACCAATCTAAAGAGGGTAAGGTTATTGAGACAAGGTCAATGAGAGTAGACATAAAAGTGGTGATTACAAACCTATAGTTTAAAAATTGAATCAAACCTTAATTAAATAAACCTACTGAGGGTTAGTATATCAAGAATTGGTCATTAAAAAGAACCTCAAAGATAAATTGAGAACAAATATTATGTACAAAACTAGGTTGTGTGCTTAAATATCTTGGGATAGATAAATGGTATTAGACAATTTATCATTAGTAAGTATCTATATTTTTATCCCAAAAACTTTCATTGTAGTGATTTATAAATTTATGAATTGAAAACCACTTTTTAGTATTGGATTACTTATTTTTCTCATTTCTCATTGACATTTTAGTATTGGATTACAATTATATTAGGTGTTTTCTATTAGACATATAGATTGCAACTTCATTCAATAGCTCCTAGTCCTCTCTATGTATCTTAAACTAAACTTGCATTCTTAAGGCTCTATCCCCACTTTAGAATGTTTTCTTGCTCCATATAAAACTTTAACCCTCCTACTCTATCACTCTTTTAGCAAGAACTTAGAATTATCCCAACATTTTAGTATGAAAAAATTTGATAAAAGAGTAATTGGTATTGAAAGGACCAATCAAAGAATATAATCTATTTGACAAGGTAAATTAAATTGTATATAATTATGAAGACAATTTAATAAAGTTTCTTCATTCAAATAAGGATTTAGACCTAAAGGAGAAGATATAAACTTATAGTTACATCTAGACCTAATGGAAAGCCTTGAATAGGCCTGAACAATTTAATGTTAAACACAAAGAGAGTAATCAATTATAAATTGAACAACAATAGATGTAATTGTGGGTAAGTGGGCTATTTTTAAGTGGATTTAGGCCACTTTCATCACAATTCCTATTCAACATATAAAATAAGAAAAGCAAATGTATTCACAAAAATTTGAAGTCATATATGCTTTTATAGCTATAATAATTAGATATATTCACAAATTACACATGTTTCCATTACCTTGATGTTCAAATCCACCTAGTAACACATTTTCACTAGTGTTTAGGAGCATGGAAACACAAATAAGATGAGTTGTCAAAGTTGAAGCTATAGTTAAATAACTCCATTTTCAGTGCTTCTTAGATGAAAAATGGAATTAAAACATTATAAAATGGGTGGAAAACATATAGGACCAAGTTATTGGCCTCTCATCACTCTCAGTCAACAAACCCACCACCCATTTTGGGCTCAAGAATGCCCTTCCCAACACAAGAAAAAAGTAAATTTTAAACCTAATTTTAGACATGCGTAAAACATAAATTGTAATTGATATGGATGAACCATAAGATATTTAATATGCATATTAAATACATGTAATTACACCCTAGATCAAGTCAATCAAAACTTAGAGAGCAATATGTGGCACAAGTTACAGTAACAGGTCTTAAAATGTAACTTTTTGGTAGTGAAGAGACAACTTCATGAGCTCCAAATAACATTTATACCTCTAGGACCCCTAGGTGAAAATCCATATCTTCAATCACATTTATATTTAAAATTACATGTGCTCCAAAAATCATGAACAATTTCACATGGAAGTGCAGTTTCATTACTTTTTAGGAGTGCAAAAACACTGACAACAAATGTCATCAAAGTTAAAACTATAGTTGGAGAAATCCATTTCCATTTGTTTATTGGTTGAAAAATGGTGATACCAAAATGTTTAGAGGGTAAAAAAATGTCTAATACTAGTTTATTGACCTGCTATCATGTCTGATCAATAAACCCACCACCTATTTCAGGGTCGAGAATACCCTTCCCAACACAACAAAAATGTAGAATTTTAGCCTAACTTCATACATGAATAAAATGGAAAGTATAATTCATATGTATGAACTATAATATCCCTCATATTCATGTGAAATACTCTAATTACATCCCATATCAATTCATTTGAAACTTAGAGATCAATCTATGGTACAAATTGCAATAATGGGTCCTAGAATACATTTTATGGCAGTGAAGAGACAACATTTTGAGCTGTAATTGGCAATTCTACCTCAAGGACCCCCAGGTGAAAATACATCACTCCAAACATGTATATATAATCAAATTTAATATTATATAACATCCATGATATTTAATTCCACTCAATATTTCATTTTCACTACTATTCAAGAGCACGAAAACACTAACAATAAATGTTGTCAATTTTAAAGTTGCAGTTGGAGAACTCCATTTTTGGTGCTTCTTAGATAAAAATTGGAACTTAAAACTTGTTTATATGGGAATAAAATATATAATACCAAGTTTTTTTCCTCTCATCATTCTTTTTCAACAAATCCACCACCCATTCTAAGCTCGAAAACACCCTTCCCAACACAAGAAAAATGTAGATTTTTAGCCTAAATTTAGACATGCACAAAATAAATAATAAGTTATATGAATTAACCATAAGATCCATATTATGAATTTTAAATCCCTATAATTTCATCCTAGATTAATTTGGTATAAATTTAGAGATAAACTCATAGTATAAGTTGTAGTAATGGGTCTTAAAATGCAACTTTTTGGCAGTGAAGAGATAACTTCTTGAGCTCCAACTACCATTTCTATCTATGGGACCCCCAAATGCAAATCCATCACATCAGTCACACATATATAGTTAAATTACATGTAATAAAATGACTATGACATTCAATTTCACTCAAAAGTGAATTTTCACTACTACTTAAGAGCATGAAAACATTGACAATAAATATTGTCAAAGTTGAAGTTACAATTAGAGAACTCCATTTCTGGTGCTTATTAGTTGAAAATTGGCATTGTCAACACATCAAAAGGGGAGAAAAATATTTAGGAATAGGTACTTGGTCTCACATTATTCCTAATCAACAAATAAACCACCCATTTTGAGATCCAAAATGCCCTTCCCAACATAGGAAAAATGCATATTTCTAGCCTAACTTTAGACATGCATAAAATAAAAATGTAAGTTATGTTATCCTTGAATTTAGAAAACTCAATTAATGAGATAACCCTTTTGAAAATTTTCCATTTCATATCCTATGAGCTCTAAGCATGAAAAATGAGGCCAATCACTACCTTTTTGCATTTGTTTTCCTCAAAAAGTTAACCTTTTGAGGGAGTTTTTAACTTCTTATGCAGTTTGAAGAATTTTCTTTAAACTACACCTTAGTTTAAATTAGTGCAGTCCAAATAATTATTTTTGAACTAAACCAAGAAAAGTGGAAAGGTAGAGAATTTCTCTACCACTACACGAGTAATGTAGAGAATTTTCTTTGGACTCCACCAAGCATGTAATAGTAAAGAAATTATTTGCTAATGCACATGTAAGGTCAAAAAAATTCTTCAACCCTGCACTTAGGCCCACCATCACATTGGTAATTAATTCATACTAACTACCTTATATATATATATATATATATATATATATATATATATATATATATATAACCTAGGTAAGTTTGTTTTTACCATTGTTTTTTCTCTCTCTTCACCATTTTTGAGCTCTAGTGCCCCCAACCATCATTTTCAAGCCCATGTGCACCCTCACTTCACCATTCATGTGATCAATTGGATATTATTGTGTTCATGGATGATACACTCAAGTCACCACATCCCATTTTTGTTTTCCTCTTCAGGTACGGTTTTTATTTTCATTTCTTTCATTAGGCTTAATGTTTGTTTTTGTTTTTTTGACATAGGGTTTTGATTTTTAAAAAATTCCCATGTTCTTTAAATATTTTTATTTGAGAATCATGATTTATTCCATGGAGTGATCTTCAAATATTTTTCTCTAAATAAACACCCTATCTCACTCCCAAAACTCTGTGGTACATCTCAAAGAATTTTCTCTGAGATGTACCAAAATGTTTGTTACCCCAAGTTCACCATAGGTGCACTTCAGATAATTTTATTTGATGTGCACATAATTTTATGCATTTCAAAGAATTTTATCTAAAGTGTACATTCATAACCTGGTGCACTTCAGAGAATTTTCTCTAAAGTGCATGTAACTCTGCATGTTCACCACTCAGTGAACTTTAGAGAATTTTATTTGAAGTGCATGATCTACCTTTTCAGTGTATATTAGAGAATTTTTATACAATGTGCACTGAGATCTTATACCAAAAATTTACATTCTCCCATGTAGTTCAAAAAAAATTCTCTGAACTACACCCAACCTCTTCCTGTGTAACTTAGAGAAAATTCTCCAAATTGCACCAAAGTTATTAACCCACTGTGTAGTTCGGAGAATTTTCTTTGGGATACACATTTCATTTTATATCCCATGTGGAAGCATATATTTTATCTGCTCTTACACCTCTTCCAAAAATGATGAAAAATGCTAACTTTGGGGAATCAAGACTCTCTTTTTTAGATACTAAATCAATGTCAGAATGTTCCCCAGCTAAAAAAATGAAGTACAAGTTTCATGGTGTGTTTCTAGAATTTGCATTGGACACCAATGTAGATCAAATTGGAGATACAGAGATTGGTCAAGTTAACATGGCTGAGTTCCTACAAAGGTTAGGTAGGGATCTTATTGCTCTAAATATGCAACCTATTATAAACAATGAAATACATTTGGTAGCTACATTTCTAGTGTTAGCACAAGATTCAAATTTTGTTTTAACAGTTGCTACCCACTTTGATAAAGAATCTAGAATGGTTAAGGATGCTAGTGGGAAGGTGATAATTTGATTAGACATTGAGTACTTTGACAAAATTTTCCATCTCTCATATATTGAGGAATTTTCTAATATTAGCATGATCTCATCCTAGGAATATTATGATAGGAATCCTAAAAAATGCAAAAGGCACATCAATTCACATTGGCTAAAGACACTAAGGCACTCAATTTCAAGATGGCCTAAAAACTTATACTGAAGTGAATTCATAGAGGAGATAGGAGATTTAATCACTCTCCTAAGTAGGGTCAAAGGTCTCCCTACATCAAATATATTTCAAGAATGGATCTATCATTATATCCTCATCATCAAGAAAGATAAATAAAGAATTTATTAGGGAAGTCAAATCAGTGATGATATATGCCACCAAATTTTTGAAGTAAATTCTTCCCTCAAGTTTGATGTGACTTCTTACTTGGTGTATGTTGAAGCCTATATGAGGACCTTTCCAATACTGACTAGTGTTGGTGAGAGGAAGAAGGTTCATGTTCATGATTATTATCCACAACTGACTCTCAAAGAAATCATTAAGCATTTTACAAGAGTTAATAATGCTTTCTTCTATAAGTTCATTTGTATTTTTGAATAGGAACTAGAAAAGAAAAGAGTTTTAGATCAAGCATGGGAAACAATGAATAAGATTGGTTGCCTTTTCCTTCAGATCCTGACTTTTACTTACATCAGGGTGGGAGGATTTGATGAATAACCATACATGCTACCAAAGTGCCCAAGTGATAAATTGGTTTTGATGGAGATGTGTAGACAAATGATGACCATGCATAAGAAGTAGTTAGATGCACAAAGGATTCAATTTTTCAATAAGTATTGGCTGATACACCATGTCAACTACTCTCAAAGCCAAGGCAATGGACACTAAAATGTAATGGATCACCCTTAAAAAGTATAAGGGTAGGAAATTTTTTGATTATAGAATGATGAAGGAAAAGTTGAAAGGAAATTATGCCCATGAGCACAAAGTTGAGGACATCTAGGCTGAATGCAAGACTAAAGAAGATATAAAGAGACTTGATTGCATTTATCTCACTACCAATCAGATTGAAGATTTGAAATTGGCTAACATTCTAGCTAATCTTACTGATTATGAAAATATATTAGATTCTTCATACAAAGGTAATCAAGTTGATTCTACTCATATCCATTTGATCTAATGGTATATAAATGAATGCATATCTATTACAGAGAGATTCCAACCCATTCTTGAAAAAACTAATGCTTGGTTGGAATCCAAAGGTATCAAATTGAAACATTTCAAGATAGGGTTAGAAGAAGAATATGATGAAGAAAATGCAAGGAAATGAGAGGAATTGAGGATGAAGAATAAGGAAGAGGCCTCCACATCTACTCAAAAACCAAAATTCATGTTTGTGAGTAAGGGTAGAAGAAAAGAAAAAGATGCTAGTGTTGAGAAGAATATTGAAATAGAGATGCAAGAAAACACAGTTACAAGTGAGGCACCACATCAAGTAGAAATTACACAACTTCCAATTCAGTGGTTTCTACATCCTGAATCCACACAATCATAAGTTCCTATAATTGAGACTTCTTAACCAATAATTTCATAGGTGACATTTTCTACAGTTCCTTTTATAAGTACTTTTGTGCCAACTATTTTTATTCCCCATCAATTTATTCTCTCAACTCCACCTTCTCCTCCTAGTGTCACACTCTTTCAAGTTCCCTCATAAGGCATGTTGGATTAAGTTTTATATTCATTATCAAATTTACCCAGTCCTTCAAATTTGTTTGGGTCCCCAACTAATCTATATTTCACTCAACAAGATATGGATAAATTCATGTCATCATCTTCCTCTAAAATAACAACCCAAGCTCCTATTACCCTAGTGTCCAAAATACCATAAGACACCAATATTTTAGTCACTCCAACCTAAACCCCAAAAATTATAATTTTTATCCCATTGGTGTCCACTCCACTACTAGATACCTCCACCATTTCCATCCCACCTACGTCACAAACCATTTTTACTCCTCAAGTGTCACAATCCTTGGTTTTTTCTAGACCTAAAGATTCATCTTCTCTTCCTCGGCTCATGTCCTAAACCCCCAAAAGCAATAAGCAAGTTGTGTCTCCTGATGACTTTGATTTTGGTCAACTTGTACCAGTAAAATCCAAAACAAAAAACAAAGCTAAAACCATGTCAAGATTAATCTTTGAGTCTGGACACAAGTATGTTGAGGTTGCAGTGACTCTAGAAGATACAAACATTGAAAATATTCAATCATCTAAATATGCATTAAGATGAGTAGATCTTGGGAAGCAAACTCATGAAAGCACAAAAAAAAATTGTAAGCAAAAATGATGTCCTTGATTGAGATATATGATAAAGACAAGAAGATCAAGGATCAACTCAAAGTATAAGTACAACAACTAACCTCTGTTTTACTAAAAATCACATAATCTTTTGAGTCTATTACACCTATTGAGAATGAGATCACTAAAAAGGCAATTTAGTAGGCTGAGAAAATTGAATCTCAAGGTCAAGTGGTCAATGCCTTGATTGAGAGATTAACAACACAAGGTACTTAATGGTTGTGTTATACTTTTGAATTTATGAAGAACTTGAGTGAAGTGAAAATGGAAATTTAACAAACAATTAAGAAACTCACTTAAAATTTGGAATTGATTGAAAAGGTTATTGATACATGGACTCAACTACGAATATTTAAAATGGAACTTTTAGTTGAGTAGAAGGTCATTCCAAATAGGAAAATATTCATTGAATATAGGGAAGCCATGAAGAATAAAATAGAATTTCTCAATAATTTTGTTAAAGATCTTGAAGAAGTTAAAGATATGTGTGATAATAAGATATTATATCTTATAGATAAAATTAGAGAGCTTCTTTGTCAAGTTAGAGATGATTCCCCAAAGGTTCTTCCTATTGAGATAGTAATTCAAGAGTTCTCATCTTTTATTCAGACCAAGATTGAGGCAAAAACTTTCACACTAGACTCTATTGCCAAACTAGTTGAATTTCAAGTCATAATAAATTAGTTGCAAATAATCTTGGACAAAAGCAAAGACTTGTCAGTTAATCTAGAATATTCCATTTAAAAGGTTCTTTCTATCTCTAGGAGTACATTAGGTCCAGATGACAGTGAGGTCTAAGCTACATTGAAGAGATATGAATAATTTTTAGAAAATAATAAAAATGAAGAAATTCCTATGTCTAAGTACACTTAGTTTATTTTTGCAACTTTTCATATGTATTTTTTTTGGGTGCATTTTGCACGTATAAAAGTACACAGTCCTAAGTCAAATAGGACTTTGTCAATGAATAAGTCACTTTATATATGTATTTCCTATTTTTTTTCATAACTCATCTCTATAAATAAGAGTATGTTCTTTGTAAAAAGGATAACCAATTGCTATAGAATAAAAGTGCTACCAAAATTGAGAAGTAATATTGAAACTTTGAATTCTAATTGTAAATCTTTTATCAATAAATATATTAGAAAGCAAGTGAGATTTCAATCTTTGATTTGAAATTAATTTTTGATGTATTGGAGATGTTCTTATATCTTATCCATTACATTGTATTGTGTAATTGAATGAATTATGGTGTGAATTTTTATAAATCAAAAGGTGACAGGAAGCTGATTTTAAAGTCTTTAAACTGTAAGATCATTATTGGGTTTGTGTTCATTATTGAGAAATGATTTTGGAGAATTTGGGATGTAATTCATTATCTTTAGTGATTTGGTCTTTATTGAAAACAAGGTGGAGACTTTGGGCTACACTTTATTCCATTATTTTATAATACATTCACTGGTATTTTTCTAGTTATTCTTTCAGCCAACTAATTTGAATATTAGTTATTATTTCTCCAATAAATAATTCCATATTTCCATATTCCATTGTAAGAAACAAAATTCTTCAAAGCATTAGATTCAATTGTGTATCAATTTTGAAAAAATAGAATTAGATTATATGATAACACCCACTTTGATAAGAATAGTCTAAATAAGTGTAAATAGTTACTTATTGTGTTAGTTAACAATAAGGGAGCCTCCCTTTACTTGAGGAGAGATTCTATTTCATCATAATGTGGTTGAAATAACCATTTTGATAACTTTCTATCAGTAAAAAAAATCTTCACCCAATACTTTTTGGTGACTCCACTAGGGATTATGAACACACAACCAAGTTCTAGACTCATTTGGTTGACATATAACCAACACCTTATTGTTTGCTACTATTTTACTTTAGTTATTTTCTTTTCTTTTTTTTGGATACTTTCATGATCTGGTGGAACAAAGCTACACTCATTGTAGAAGGGAAGTGGGACATATTGATCCTACATTTGAGCTGTTACAAGAGCATAACTTTGATCTTTTTACAGCACATGCAAGGTCACCTCTTCAATGTACAAGGAGTTTTCCACCTACCAATACAAGATATACTATACCTAGGGAAGCTTCCAATGTACATAGGGTCTTGCATATTTTGCCTTTACAAAGGTTTGTTATTCCTCCATATAATCTACATAGAATGGCTACCCAAGGTCCATGGGGGACTGCTTTCGGTCCATTGAACTTGACACCTACATCTCATGAACTTCCTCATGGTTCACAAAAGAATTCTTGAAGTCCTATGGTTATGGAAAACAACATCTGGATGAACATATTGCTACATTCTACATTACATGAGAAATTCTTAGAGTGGAACATGAGGATGTTTCTATAATATTGTTCATATAAACACTCCTAGGTGTTGTTACTGATTGGTTTTATCATCTTTCAACTAAAACTATCACTAATTAGGCAATGCTTAAGGCTAAGTTTGAGGCAAGGTTCATGCTCACTAAAAATGTTCATGCCTTATTGCTTCAACTAATGTAAATGAATAAGGAAACACATGAACCCATACATGAGTTTGTGGTAGAGTTTAACAAGTTGAGGAATAGGGTTCCAACAGTTACTCAACCTACATATGAGAATCTGAAGTGCTTCTTCATCAATTCTCAATTATTGAAATTAAGTTTATTTTTGTGAAGAGTAGCCCCAACCGATCTCAATGCTACTCAAATTTTGGCCACCAAAGTAGAAGATGATTTAATCTTAGTAGGGAAGGTGATAAATAATTATATCAAGCCTAGAGGCAAGCCCTCTACAACTTCACCTTCTACTAGCACCATGGACCCCAAGGTTAAAAAGCTAGCAAATGAATTGCTAGCTTTCAAGAAGTACATGTTTTAAGGTGTCTCATTTTATCCATATAAGGATGTTCCTAGGAGGATATATCCAAATGATTCTAATTATTCCAATAATGCTGCAAGAAGACAAAATTAGAATAAGCTTCATCCACCACAAAGAAGGCTTATATTGGAAGCACCACTAGATAATGTAGAAGTCAATTGGTTGGAACCTAAAAATGATGATGTTCTAGAATTGGAATATGTTCTAGAAGAAGGTGCAACTCCCTTCACATGAGATGAATAAGGATAAGCTAACAAATTCGATATCAAGTTTCTAAACTTTGAAGAGTAAGAAGTTGAACAAGAAGAGGATACACATGGTGAGTCTTATGCCATCTTTACCCATTTGTAATGTCAATCAAATCAAGATTACAAGGTTGATAGGGCTAAGAACAAAGATGAATCATGAAAGCATGTTATTATTGATAAAATAACTCCTTTGATAGTTTAACCAAAAGACATAGTGATGGATAAACAAGTAAGTTCCCCTCCCCATTCTACTTCTTCTCCTTCCCCATCTAGACCTAGTGCCCAAAGTTCAAAGTCTAAAAATGAAAATATCTTGTCTTCTTCAACTACCCAATATGTAGATTTTGACATTATTAACCATGATAAGAAGATAAAGATCTAAATGTCTAAATCTAAGTACCTCTAATCTAATCCAGACCAATTGGAAATATTGGAAAAATTTGTAAAGGTTAAGATGGTTAATTCCAATCAAGGCTCATTTAAAAATATATTTGTTGACCCTAAGTCAAAACAAAAAAACCCAATTGTAACTCCTACATCTAACTCTATAAAAATAGAAGCTTTCTATATTTCCCTATTTGTTAATGGTTATAAGCTCAATAATTTTGTTATTGATTTAGGTGCTTTCAATAATGTGATGCCATCCAAGGTAGCTACTACCTTGGGATTGACCTTGACAAAGACTTTTGGTTTTTACTTCTCAATGAAGACTAAACAAGTACCTATCATAGGCTGAATCAAGGATGCATAATTTGCATTTTCTACATTTCTAGAGAAAAAGATCAAGATGATGGCTCTAATGGCTGACATTCCATCATGTTATGGAGTTTTGTTAGTACACAACTTTTGTAAATATGTTGGTGGAGAAATAAACATGGATTGGTCTGAGGCCAAAATACTCATCAAAGGTATGATTCAGAAGCTTAATCCATAAAAATAAGTGAAGTATACTATGACAAAACCTAAAGACCCAAAAGCCCATATTCTTTTTAAAACTTCTAGAATGGGTACATATATTTTGACTATAGACAAAGATCCAATATCTTCAAATGAAATTTCAAAAAAAGATCAAGAAATAAATGAACCATCCAATTCAGATGAATAAGTTTTAGATTTTGAAACTATCAAAATTGAAAGTTCAAATGATGTTTGGAATTTAGAATTTGATGATAGTTGTTCTTCAACTATTTCTAGAACCAAGATAGTTCTCATATCCCTGAAAGGAAAAATCTTCCCTTTCTCTTTCAATTTCTAGTTTGATAACACTAACAATATTTTTGAATATGAAGCCTTGTTTTTAGGAATGGAGGTTACACAAAATAAAATAATTATAAACCTTCACACTCAAGGTGATGTTGAGATAGTTATTTGTCAAGTCATAAATCTATATCAAAAAAAGAATGAAAGACTCAAGCACTAATGCAATTGAGTTTGGGATTACATGGAAAGTTTTGATGTGTTTAATATATTAGTAACTATAAGAGAATATAATGATAAAGCTAATTCATTAGCTATTTCAACCACTCTCATGATTCCTCACAAAAATTTCCAAGGAAATAAGTATACCATTGAGTTGGTTTTTTGGCCTAGTGTTTCTACCAATGTTAATCATTGGTAAGTTTTTAATGATGATGAGAAAGTCATCTCATTCTTGGAGAAGGTAGAAAATTTTAGTGAGTTGTGTTTTGAAGGAAGTGATTTTACCCCTCAAGAATCAATTTCTAAAGTTAACAAAGATACTAATGAAGAAATCTTGCAGGTAAAAAGAAATAAAATTCCCAAAGGGTTGGTATCTTTAGAGAGAATTTTTGTTAAGCATGATCAATTCATCAAACATCAATAATTAGAATCAAATTCATCTAAAAAAATTGAGCAAATCAATATAATGATAGAAGATCATCCCAAGATGATAAAAATTAAGAAATTTTATTTGTTGCAAGAAAGGTAGAAGTTGGTGAGAATCTTATGTCAGTACATTGATGTATAAGCACATTCCTATGTTGATTTAAAATCTTTTTGACAAAAGGAAGTACAATATGATATTCCTCTCAAGCCAGGATTTTAGGCTTATAAGTAGAAATAGTGATAGTATAATCCCAAAATCTCAAGCACTATCCTCACTAAAATTTGAAATATGTTGAATGCTTAGATTATCTTTCCTATACATCATTCCACATGGATAGCCAATATTTTTCCCATGAGGAAAAATAATGGAGAAATCTACATCTACATTGATTTTTTTAATTTTAATTAGTTGTCACTTAACGATAATTATCCATTGCTAGTAATGGATCACGTATTACAAAAGGTGATAGGTTCAAAAATGTTATCCATGTTAGATGGCTTCTCAAGATACAATCAAGTGGAGGTATGTGATAAATATCAATATAAGACAACCTTCACTACTCCATGGAACACTTTTGCATATTATAGAATGCCTTTTAGATTGATCAATGTTGGTGCTACCTTTTAGAGGGCTATGAATTTAGATTTCCAAGATATAATCAGCAAATTTATTGTAGTCTATCTAGCTGATTTAACTATTTTCTCAAAAAAATGCCAAGATCATTGTGACCATTTGCAACAAGTACTTGAAAGATGTCATGAACATGGGATATCTCTTAACCCAAAGAAATCCATTTTTTGGGTTACTGAAGGTAAAATCCTTAGACACATTATGTTTAAGGAAGGAATTAATATTGATCTTGAATAGGTCAAGTTAATTCAGAATCTTACATTACCATCAAGTAAGAAAGGAACCCATTCTTTCTTTAGGAAAGTTAATTTATTGTAAAGATTTGTTCCAGATTTTGCTGAAAAGACACACCATATCATTGAAATGATGAAAGGGAAATAAATATTCCATTGGAACATGGAAGGAATAGCTACTTTCCATGAGATCAATGAAGCAATTGCACTTGCTCTTGTCCTAGTTTATCCTAATTATACCAGGAATTTTATCATGTATAGTTATGCTTTATAGCATACCTTGTCTACAATCTTGGTAAAATAAAATGAAGAGGGGATTGAATATCCCATAGTGTTCATGAGTTTCCCTCTAAAATTTCATGAACTCAAGTACTCATCCATGAAAAAACATGCTTATGTTGTAGTGAAAGTAGTTAAACATTTCAGGTACTACATCCTCAACTCTCACACCATTATACTAGTATCAGATTCTACAATCAAGTCCATTTTGACTAAACAAGAGTTTGGAGGAAAAAGAGGCAATTGGATTGCTGAAATCTAAGAGTATGATATGTAAGTCAAGTCTATAAAACTTGTGCATGGAAAATGTTTGTGTTAACTCATGGTAGAGACCAAACCAAAAGAGATACCCAACAATGAAGGAGATACATAAGCACTTCTCATGGTCTTAATTGTAAGTATAATGAATGAATGGTATTTTGACATTACTTATTTCCTCACATATAGAGAGTGTCCAGAGCATTTGTCTTACAAAGAGAAGAGGAAAATCAACCTCAAGGATAAAAACTTCATCCTTTGGGGTAATGGTTTGTATATGTGAAATATTGATGGAATTTTTTTACGATGCATAGATAAAGAACGAGGCAAGTTGTTGTAATATTTTCATGATTTGGCTTGTGGAGTACATTTTTCATCTTTGGTCATAACTCATGATATTTTGTAGGTAGGATATTATTGGCCAACACTTTTTCAAGATGCATATGCTTGGGTGTGTAAATGCAAGAAGTGTCAACAATTTGTGGGGAAACCCAAGTTAGTAGCCTTACCTCTCAAGCCATAGTCATTGAAGAACCTTTTCAATAATGGGGTGTTGATTTCATTGGCATGGTGAATCCATTGTCAACTGTAGGACATAACTATGTTATTATATTACTTCACCAAGTAGGTGAAGGCAATTCCAACCAAACATGCCACTTCATAGGTTGTTTTCAATTTCCTCAAAGAAAATATCATTACAAGATTTGGTGTGCCAAAAAAAATTATAACTGATAATGTTGCTTATTTCACATCCTAAGAGATGACTCAGTTATGCTTTGAATATGGAATCATTTTGTCTCACACCTCAGATTACTTGCCTAAAATAAATGATTAGGTTGAGTCAAGTAACAAGAATTTGGTTACTATCATTAGAAAGTTGCTAGAGGAAAACTAGAGAACTTATCATAAAGCATTATATTATGCATTATGGGTTAATTGTATCACTCCTAAGTGATAAATTGGTATGTCTCCTTTCCAAATTTTGTATGGCTTGAATATAGAAATACCCATCACATTAGAGTTGACTACTCTCAGATTGGCTAAGGCAATTGAAGATGAAACATTTGACATTTCTCTAGATAAGAATATTATGTAACTTGTTGAGATAGAGGAATAACATACATAGGTAGTGGATGGCATTGATGAACATCAAATTCATGTCAAGGAACTCTTTGACAATAAATATAATTCATGATATTTTTGAGTTGGAGATATAGTTATTTTATGGGACAAGAGAAGAGAAATAAAAGGAATGCATAGGAATTTTGATTCTTTATGGAGAGGTCCATTTCTCATTCACTAACTCAGTGGATAACACAATTTTCACTTGGCATACCTAGATGGAACACCATTACCCCTGTCCTACAATGGGAAACATCTAAAGCTTTTCACTTGGTGAGGTTCCAAATAAGTTTATACATATTGTAAATATCTATATATTTTTTATTTTTATTTTAGTCTGGTCAGTTGCTTGACTTTGTGGCCCAATGGAGAAATGCACTTAGAGTTCTTGGATTCTCTTTCCTTCAAACATTTCAAAGAATGTATAAAAAAATTCCCCAATCAAAGCCAATTGTTATCCTTGAATTTAGTAGGATCAATTCATGGGATAACCCCTATAAAACTTGTTCATTTCATAGCTTATGAGCTCTAAAAATCCAAAACAAGGCCAATCACTACCTTTCTTGCATTTGTTTTTCCTCAAAAAGTTATCTTTTTGAGGAATTTTTCAACTTTCTATGCAATTCAAAGAATTTTATCCAAACTACATCTTAGTTCAAATTAGTATAGTCTAGAGAATTTTTTCCAGACTACAAAAAAGTGTAAATATAGAGAATTTCTCCACCACTACATGAGAAATTTAGAGAATTTTCTCTAGACTTCACCAAGCGTGTAATAATAGAGAAGTTCTCTACTAATGCACATGTAAGGTCAAAAAAATTCTCTAACCTAGCACTGAGTCCCACCATCATATCATTAATTAATTCATATTAATTACCTTTTTTATATATATTTAACCCACGTAATTTTTATTTTTACCATTGTTTTTTCTCTCTCTTCACTATTTTCAAGCTCTATTGCCACCCCAACTACCATTTTTGAGCCCATGTGCACCCTCACTTCACCATTCATGTGATCAATTAGATTTTCTTTGGTTCATGGATTCCATGATCAAGTCACCACATCCCATTTTTGTTTTCCTCTTCAGGTAGGGTTTTTATTTTCATTTCTTTCATCAGGCTTAATGTTTGTTTTTTTTTTTCAACCTAGGGTTTTAATTTTTAAAAAAATTCCCCATCTTCATATATTTTTATTTGAGGAGCATGATTTATTTCATGGAGTGCTCTTTAGAGATTTTTCTTTGAAGAAACACCCAATCTCACTCCCAAAACTTTTTGGTACATCTCAGAGAATTTTCTTTGAGATGAACCAAACTGTTTATTGCCCAAAGTTCACCATAGGTGTACTTTAAAGATTTTTTTTTGAAGTGCATGTAAATATACACATTCGCCACCCAATACACTTCAAATAATTTTCTCCAAAATGCACGTAACTAGTACACTACATAGAATTTTTTGTGAAGTGCATGATCCACCTTTTTGGTACATATTGGATAATTTTCTCTAATGTGCACCGAGATCTCACACCAAAAATTTACATTCTCTCATGTAGTTCAAATTTTTTTCTCTAAACTACACCCAACTTCTTCCTATGTAATTTGAAGAAAACTCTCCAAATTGCAACAAAGTTATTAACCCACTGTGTATTTCAAAAAAAATTCTTCAAACAACAAATTTTATTTTATGTCCTATGTAGAAGCGTAGATTTTCTCTTCTCTTACACCTTTTCTAAAAATGATGAAAAATGCTAACTTTGGGGAATTAAAACTCTCTTTCTTAGATACTAAATCAATGTCAGAAGGTTCCCTAACTAAAATATAATGAATTACAAGCTTAGGGTGCATTTATAACATCTACATTAGACTCTAATGTAGATCATATTAGAGATATAGAGATTGGTCATGTTGACATGGCTGAGTTCTTCTAAAGGTTAGGCAAGGATCCTATTACTCCACATATGCAACCTATTCTAATAGTTAAATACACCTGGTAGCTACATTTCTAGTGTTAGCACAAGATTCAAAATTTGTTTTAATAGTTGTTGCCCACTTTGATAAAGAATCCAGATCGGTTAATGATGATAGTGGGAAGGTGATAATTCAATGGATGCTAAGTACTTTGACAAATTTTTCCATCTCTCAGATATTGAGGAATTTTTTGATATTAGCATGAGCTTAACCCAAGAATATTATGATAGGAATTCTAAAAAATGCAAAAGGCACATCAATTCACATTGGTTGAAGACACTAAGGCACTCAATTGCAAGATGGCCTAAAAACTTATACTGAAGTGAATTTATGGAGGAGATAGGAGTTTTAATCACTCTCCTAAGTAGGTTTAAAGGTCTCCCTACATCAAATATATATAAAATAATGGCTGTATTATTATATCTTCATCATCAAGAAAGATAAACAAAGAATTTAATGGGGAAGTCAGATCAGTGATGCTATATGCCACCAAGTTTTTGAAGTAAATTCTTCCCTCAAGTTTGATATGATTTCTTACCTTGTGTATGTTGTAGCTTGTATGAGGACCTTTCCAAGACTAACCAGTGTTGTAGAGAGGGAGAAGGTTCTTGTTCATGAGTATTATCCACAACCAACCCTCAAAGAAAACATTAAACAATTTAGAAGAGTTAATGATGCTTTATTCTATAAGATTTGTATTTTTGAATAGGAATTCAAAAATAAAAGAGTTTTAGATCAAGTACGGGCAACAGTGAATAATATTGGTTGCATTTTCCTTTAGTTCCTAACTTTTAATTAGATCAGGGTGGGAGGATTCAATAAACAACCATACCTGCTACCAAGGTTCCCAAGTGATAAATTGGTTTTGATGGAGATGTGCATACAAATGATGACCATGCATAAGAAGAAATTAGATGCACATAAAAGAGGATTCATGTTTTCAATAAGCATTGGATGATACACTATGTCAACTCCTCCCAAATCCAAGACAATAGAAATTGAAATTTAATGGATCACCCTTAAAAAGTACAAAGATAGGAAATTTTTTGATTATATAATGATGAAGGAAAAGCTGAAAGGAAACTATGCCCATGAGCACAAGGTTGAGGACATCTAGGCCAAATGTAGGACTAAAAAATATATAAGGAGACTTGATTACAATCATCTCACTACCAATCAAATTGAAGATTTGAAATTGGCTAACATTCTAGCTGATCTCTCTAATGATGAAAATATATTGGATCCTTAACATGAAGGTAATCAAGTTGATTCTACTCCTATCTCTTTTATCCAATGGTATGTAAGGGAATGCACATCTATTAGAGAGAGATTCCAACCCATTCTTGTAAAAACTAATGCTTGGTTAGAATCCAAAGGTATTAAAAAAAACATTTCAAAACAAGGTCAAAATAAGAATAAGATGAAGATATCACAAGGAAATGAGAGGAATTGAGGACTAATAATAAGGAAGAGGCCTCCACATCCACTCAAAAACCAAAATTCATGTTTGTGAGTAAGGGTAAAATAAAAGACAAAGAGGCTATTTTTTAGAATAATATTTAAATAGAGACATAGGAAAACACAGTTACAAGTGAGGCACCACCTCAATCAGTAAGTCTATAACTTCTAGTTTAGTAGTTTCTATATCTTGAATCAACATAGTCATAAGTTCATACAATTGAGACTTCTCAACCAACAGTTTCACAAGTGGCATTCTCTATAGTTCTTTCTATATGTACATTTGTGCCAATTATTTTTGTTTCCCCTCAAATTGGTCTCTCGACTCCACCTTCTCCTCTTAGTGCCACACTCTTTCAACTTCCCTCACAAGGCATGTTAGGTCAATTTTTTGATTCATTATCAAATTTACCAAGTCCTTCAAAGTCATTGGGGTCACAAAATAATTTATATTTCACTCAATAAGTTATGGATAAATTCATGTCAACATCTTCCTCCAAAATAATAACCCAAGCACCTATTATCCTAGTGTCCAAAATACCATTAGACACCAAGATTTTAGTCACTCTAACCCAAACAACACCAACTATAATTATTATCCCATTGGTGTCCTCTCTATTACCATATACCTCCACCATTTCCATCCCACCTACCTCACAAACCATTGTTCCTCCTCAAATGTCACAATCCTTGGTTTACTCTAAACCTAAATATTCATCTTCTCTTCCTCCTTGGCTCATGTCCCAAACCCTCAAAAGGAAGAAGCAAGTTGTGTCTCCTGATTAATTTTATTTTGGTCAACTTTTACTAATAAAATACAAAACAAAAAAGAAATATAAAACCATGTCAAGATTAATCTTTGAGTCTAGACATAAGTATGTCAAGGTTGTAGTGCCTCTAGCAGATAGAAACATTGAAGATATTCAAGCATCTGAATATGTAGTAAGATGAATAGATCTTGGGAAACAAACTCATGAAAGCATAAAAGAAGAATTGAAAGAATTAATAGCATCTATGATTGAGAGATATGACAAGGACAAGAAGATCAAGGATCAACTCAAAGTACAAGTAGAACAATTGACCTCTATTTCACTAAAGATCACATAATATTTTGTTTTATTGCATTTGTTGAGCATGAGAACACTGAAAAGGCAATTCAGTAGGATAAGAAAATTAGATCTCAAGGTTATGTGGTCAATGCCTAGATTGAGATATTGACAACATAAGATACTCAATTATTTCATTCTATTGTTGAATTTTTAAAGAACTCAAGTGAAGTGAAAATGGAAATTCAACAAATAATTAAGACACTCACTCAAAATTTGGAATTGATTGAAAAGGTTATTGATACATGGACTCAACTATGCAAATTCAAAATGGAACTTTTAGTTGAGCAAAAGATCATTCCAATCAAGAAAATATTCATTGAATATAGGGAAGCCATGAAGAATAAAAGAGAATTTCTCGAGAATCTTGTTAAAGATCTCAAAGAAGCTAAAGATATGTGTGATAATAAGATATTATATCTTATAAATAAAATTTGAGAGCTTCCTTACCAAGTTAGAGATGATTCCCAAAAGGTTCTTCCTATTGAAACAATAATTCAGGAGTTTTCATCTTTGATTCAGACCAAGATTGAGGTAGAAACTTTCACACTATACTCTATTGACAAACTAGTTGAATTTAAATTCATAATAAATAAGTTACAAATAATCTTGGACAAAATTAAAGACTTGTCAGTTATTATATAAGATTCCATTTCAAGTGTTCTTGTCATCTCTAGGAGTACATCAGGTCTAGATGACAATGAGGTCCAAGCTACATTGAAGAGATATGAGGAATTTTTAGAAAATAATATAAAGGAAGAAATTCCTATATCTAAAGACACTTTTTTTATTTTTTAACTTTTCATGTGTAATTTTTTGGTTCATTTTTCACGTAGGAAAAGTACATAGTCCTAAGTTAAATAGGACTCTATCAATGAATAATTCAATGTATTTATGTATTTCCTATTTTTATTCATAACTCCTCTCTAAAAATAGGAGGATGTTCTTTGTAAAAAATATCACCAATTGCTATAGAAGTGAAGTGCTACCAAAATTGACAAGAAATATTGAAACTTTGAATTCAAATTGTAAATATTTTATCAATCAATATATCAAAAATCAAGTGAGCTTTCAATCTTTGAGTTGAAATAAATTTGTGATGTATTATAGATGTTCTTATGTCTTTTCCATTACATTTTTTGTGTATTTTATTGAATTTTGGTGTGAGTTTCTATAAATCAAAAGGTGCTAGGAAGCTGATTTTGAAGTCTTTGAGCTGTAAGATTGTCATTGGGTTTACGTTCATTATTGATAAATGATTTTGGAGACTTTAGGCTATAAGTCATTATCTTTAGTGATTTTATCTTTATTAGAAACAAGGTGGAGACTTTGGGATACACTTTATTCCATTATTTTTTGACACATTTATTGGTATTTTTCTATTTATTCTTTTTGCCAACTAATTTGAATATCGATTATTATTTCTCCAATAAGTAATTCCATATTTCCATACTATGTTGTAAGAAACACAAGTCTTCAAAGCATTAGATTTCAAGTGTACATAAATTATAAAAAAAAGAGAATTAGATGATATGGTAACACCCACTTTGATAAGAATAGTTTAAATAAGTGTAAATATTTACTTGTGTTAGTTAGCAATAATAAGGGAGACTCCCCTTACTTGAGGAGAGATTCTATCTCATCACACTATGGCTGAAATAACCATTTTGCTACCTTTTTATTAGTAAAAAAATATTCACCCAACAAGTTTTAAGATCCATAATGTACATTTTAAGTACCTATAATTTCATCCCAAATCAATTTGGTAGAAATTTAGAGAGTAATCCATGGCACAAGTTACAATAATGGGTCTTAAAATACAACTTTGTGTTAGTTAAGAGGCATCTTCTTGAGATCTAACTAATATGCATACCTATGGGACCCAAATAAATCCCTCACTCTGAGCACATCTAGATAGAACAATTACACATGAACTAAAAACCATGACGTTCAAGTCTACTCAGAAGTGCATTTACATTACTATTCAGGAGTACAAAAATACTTACAATAAATGTTGTCAAAGTTGAAGTTGTAGTTGGAGAACTATGTTTCTAGTGCTTCTTGGATAAAAATTGGTTCTACCAACACATATGAAGGGGTGGATAATTTATAATACTATATTATTTTCCTCCCATCATGCCCAATTGACAAACTTACCAACCATTTTGGGCTCAAGAATGACCTTCCCTACATAAAAAAATGAAAAAAATTAGCCTAACTTTAGACATGCAACTAGTGGTCTATAATTCCAATCATCCACCCAAAAAGATAATAGTTTTAGAATTATTAAAACCATTTTCATATCTTGATAAATCTGAAAAAATCATTTTCATTATTTTTGTAGTTCTCAACCTAGTTCTTGTTCTTAACCTGAAGACAGGGTTTTAATCACTAAAAGTGGTCTAAATTGAAAACAATCTATCCAAATAGGTTGAAATTTGGTATATAAATATATCATAACCCCATCTATGAATTTTAGATGGTCTCATCATTTTAAGACCTTTCAAAATCTCTAAATAAATTATTATATCATTTAGATTTATAAAGTCAATAAAGTGAGGGTTTTACAATAAATAAACTTGTATATATCCTAAATTATTACATCATTTCAAGACCTTTAAAAATCTCTAAATAGATGACTATATCATTTAGGTTTCTAAAAGTCAAGAAAGTGAGCGTTTTGGAATAAATAAACTTGTATATATATCCTAAATTATTACCTCAAATGAATTGAAACCTTGTCCACACCTAGTAAATGATCATATTAATAATATGTAGGATATTTTAAGATTTGGAATAGTATCTAAATAATATTATAAATAACCATGTGTAATCAAACATGTGTCTAAACAAGAAAAATAGGGGTTTAAGAAACTAAAATTATCATATCTCCCAAATGATTGAGAGATGGAGCCTATAACATTATAGGTAGCTTGGGGAAGTTTTATATAATGTGCCTATGGTGATTAGAGAGTTTATGGATGTAAATATAATCATAAATGAGACAAAATAGACTTGTAACATAGGTGTTAGCAGGCAAATTTATAAATTTTATGAGAATTCACCATAATAAAGGACATAAATTATTGAAACCATCTGATTAATGTTTGTTAATTGTCATATGGAGTTGATAGAAGTGGTTTCATTAGTTAAGGTTGAGTATATAAATATAGTATTGCATGAGCATCAACTAAGAAGATGTAAATTCGTACATATTAGCCAAAAGGAGTCTAATGAGTCATGTTGTAATAACCATATTTAGGTGTAGAAGGTTATATCACGTCCATTTTGAGATTTTTAAACCTATAGATTTTCAATATTTAACTTATAAATCCTCATATTTGGTTTCCCACCAAAATGAGGAATTTGAATATTTGAAATGGTTTTAAGGACTTTAGGAGTGTTTTGAAGGTTGTAAAGGGCTTAAACATTATAAAGGGATTCCTAATGTTTATTTAAATATTTTAAGATATATTTTACCCTCTAGTTAAGTTAAACCCATCCTAAGATTGATCTATAAGTCTATGCTACATTGGAAGAAGACAAGAAAAGTATATTATTAAGATAATCTTGGATTCTTACCTTCAAAAGTGGAATAACAAGCCTAGATTAGGATATCTTAGGTGGAGATAAACCTTCAAAACATTTGGTATAATTTATTACATATAAATTTTCCAAGTCAACATACCTTTGAATTTTAATCCAACAAACCACTAGGATGTGCTCTAATCTTGATAGTATCAAGAATGGCTTCATGGTCTGACTCACAAACTTTCCATAGATTCCTATTTAATGCCCTCCCATGATATTTTTTTAATTGAATACTCATTGCAAGACAAAAATTTAAATAGTGTAGTATCTTCCTATGCATTTAAAAGTATTCAAACAACCATACATATGAATTTTTGATAGGATATCATCAAATCCAAATTCCAATGACTACCATAGACCTAGTGGGATAGTCAATGTTTTTTCCATCTACCATTAGGGAAGTTAATTTTTTATTTTCATCTACAAACCAACATAAATATTAATTTTTTCCCTCTTGATTGTATTTGTCTACAATAACTATAAAAACATGTCCTATGTCACAAAAAACAATTCTTAATGACACTATCAAGATAGATAACAATAATAAATAGTGCATAATGATTAATCTTCTACATGGATGCACTAGATTAGATACATGGGCAAAGTCATGTGATGATGTCATATTTATAAGTTACAATGATAATGGAACCTTCTATGTGTTAATTTGAATTAGAGGTATTCAACTCTAGTCATCCACCCACTTCTGTGGCTCATACTCATTCTAAATAGACTTCATGCATGTAGAATAAAAACATGCCAAGTGTCTCATATGAATAGTCTAAGAACATGCATTTGAGAAACAAAATGAGTGGATATCACATGAACCCAGTAGAGTCATACAATCCTCTTAGTTTTCCAAGTGTTATTCCTCCATTAACTAAAAATATCTATAAATAGTAGAATTTACTTGAGCACCATGGCACATGTTCTCATTACAGCATTCAATCATATTTTTTGCATAAGTCAAATTAGAAGCCTTTTCAAATTTAAACTCATCCCTTGAAATGTTTCTTTTCACACATGCTCCATCACTATCATTCTCCCCTTTTTAATGGCCAACCTCCGTAAAACTCTAAATATGTTCTATTTCAATGGTAATGTGCATCCTACTCAACTAATAAAACATCTATGCTTCTTAAATTATGATGTGAAATTATCTGACCAAATATAATGTTGATTGAAAATAATGTTCCTTTGAGTCAACTATCCATAGAAATTCTTAAAACAACCTTGCATGTACTCTATATAATGTTATCAGTCATCACTACTATATAAATGGTAGTCACTTAATATTTTTTGATCTTTCTTTATACTATTAAGTGCATGCATGAATGTTATATGCACAAATATGGAAACTTGTGATGAGTTTTAATATTACAATTGAACTTCTATTTATAGTTTGAATGTGTAGTTTTTATCAAATTTAACTAATAAAACAATATAATCAAGTAGGAATGTATCCTTTCTTAGCTTAAATTATTCATCCAACCATCTAGCCCTATGTGTGTGCCTTGCATGCTCATAAACAATTTTCTCCCTAAATTTGAAAATAAATTCTAAATCAAGTATCTATATTATAACAAGATCAAACCTTTTAGATTATTTAACATCTTTTAACTGATAAGTCACAAATTTTTATTTTCTCAAACCAATTAACTCCTATCCAATTTCACCTATACGCTACTCATATATACAATTTTTTAATTTTGGCAATCCACCACAAATGTTTTAATTTCCATCCAAACATGATTTATTATTAAATAATTATCCATCTAGTCTTTCGCAAAAAAAATTGGAATAAATTATCTATTTTATTTTAGTATAAATTCTATGCCACACTCCTATAAAACATTGTCAATATGAAAATTACAATTAATATAGCCAAAGACATCATAGTGCATTGAAAATTCAACATGTTGTCTACAATAACAAGTGGTGTGTGTGATTTATTTTTACATAAAAATGTTTGGACAATTCAAAATAACTTTGAATAATATAAATTTATGTATTTTTTTCTAAAAACAAGAGTATAATTGTGTTTGAGTCATATCCAAGAAATGTTTTGAATGCGGTTCATAATTGTGAGAACCAACTCTTTTTTTTTGCCACATCTCTTATATTGGATGAAACTATTGCATTATATTTATAAAATTATGAAAATAAATCTTTGAGAGTATCATCTATATCCTTGTACTTTCATGTAAGTATTCTATAGGATACTTAGAGCTTAGTGTATTAGCATCGTTAAGCCTTTGGTGTCTTCCAATCACTTTCATTAATGTTTCTCTATTCATGTCCAGTGCTTGGCTCTTATAACTAGGTTAAAGGGGTTCAAATTGGCCTCAAATTCCTCCTTGATTGAATGAATCAACTCATTTTTTCATTATATATGATGAAATTAGGGTTAATATCACTCCAAATCACATTCTATATTATATATACATGTTTAACTAGTCTAGATTGACCTCAATTTCATTTATGTTTGAATTTATGTTAAAATTAGGGTTTAGGGTTTATGATATTAATAATTGACTAATTACCTCAATATGTAAATAAATATGAGATAATTTAGTCCCAAATCACATCGTATACTAGTAAAAATAGGTTTAATGAGTTCACATTGGCCTTAATTACCTTCATGAAAATGCATTTGTGATGAAATTAGGGAACTTAAGGGTTGTATTTGTCACAAAATTAAGGTTTAAGGTTTAAGGTTTAGTGTAACATGTTTATATACATGTGATGAAATTAGAGTTTAGGGGAACTATATTTGTAATAAAATTAGGGTTTAGGGTCAACATGTCACGAAATGTGAGATAATTTAACCCCTTTAATCACATTGTAGACTTGCATTTAGGTTTAATAGGTTTGAATGGACCATAATTTCATTCATGTTTACATTTTTGATAAAATTGGGATAAATTAAGCCATATATTGCATAGATTTTACAATTGGTTGGGCCATAAATTTAGCATAGGGACATAATTTTTCCCAAATCACGTCCCTAATTACACCAATTAACTAATTGGGTTAATTAATGAAAATATAAAACTTAATTTATCTTTAAATCATATCCCATGCTCTTTTATTTATGTTGAATGAATTCAAATTGGCCTCAAATTTCTCCTCGACTGAATAAATCAACTCTTTGGTTCATTAAATATGATGGCATTTTAGGTTTAATTTCACTCGAAATCAATCATGTATACAATTTAAAATAGGTTCATGTGGCTCATTTTAACCTTAATTATCTCCAAAATTGAACCAATTGATATTTACATTTATTATATAATGGTCCATTCAAGTTTATTGAGCTCAAAAACACATCTTATGCATGTAAAACTTGCATTTAATGTTTCTTTACTTTAATATTTGATGAAATTGGAGGTAATCAACCCCAAAATCACATTTTTTAGTCATGAAATTAGGTTGTAGGGGCTCAAAATATCCCTAATTTCCTTTAGATTCAACCATGTTTGACTATTTTGTTTATATTTTTTATGACATTAGGGTTGAAATGTTAGTCTAAAACTAAGTCTCAATGTCTCATGATTGGCTTAGGCTACATGATAGATATTCTCATTACATTATAAAATTCAAATATTTTCATCATATCTTCACATAACATATTAACTAAGGTCATATATCCTATCAAAATATAATTACATCCTTTTTGGGAGTGTATATAGGGTAAAGGTACTAGTAGTAACCTGCACCTACCACTAGTCGAACAAGATTTTTGTTAAGGTATGATCCATTGATAGAACATGTATTAGTGTGTATAAATATTAAAGTGCACCAGAATTTGAGAAAACATAGTATCTTATATATTTGTTCAACGTTTACTCTATAAAATTTAAATGAACCAATCACATCTTAAAAAGTAAGACTAAAATATTTGTATTCTAATGCACAACTAGATTGGTACTCAAAAGGTTAAGTTTTGGTCATAGGTTTAAAAAAATAATTTTATGACCTCTCATTATAAAATTGGTTATATCCTAATATGTATAATGGGTTAGACCTTAAACCCTTAATTATAAGTAGTTAAGTTGACATATTAAAATGGGTAAATTTTTTGAGGTCGAATGTGATATCACAACAACTTAATTCACTATCCAAAATCAGGTACCTTTCCCCTATCATGATACACTTCAATTTATAATTGATATTAGCATGATACACCACTATTAGGGAGTTCAAGAACATAGGTATAACTAAAAAAATGCATACCCATAGAGAAATTTATTTTGGTGTTATGAATAAATAATTCATATGAATTATAACATGCATGTGTTATAGAAAATATGTGTTATTTAAATTTTAATTAAAATAACCAAGCCTTTTGTTTCCAAAATAGCTTAGATTCTTGTGCCAAAGGCTTGGACTTGTCAATCTATAACTAATTTTGAGAGTTTTGATAGAAAATTAAAAAAATCAACTTCCATCACCAAATACACTATGGATTCAATAATAAAAATTGAAAAAATTATTACCATGACATTGAGCACACTCTCAAATTTCCAAATATATGATTCTTATATTTTTTGGACTATTTTAAGGGTTCAAACTATGTTGATTTCTAACCATACCTTCTTTAGGCAACTACATGTCACAAATATAAATGCCTATTCATATTTATGTAATTTATTTTTTGTTGATCCATGTGAAAAAATAATTATATGGTCACAAACAAGGCCTAATTATACACACATTCAAAAAAACAAAATTTCATTCTTTTTGAGATAGTTAGGGGGTCGCACAGCTGACTATCCATTTTTTGTCATTTTTAGGATCTATTTACTTACAAAATTAATAATAAAAAATATTAATTAAAAAAATATAAAAAATATAGGTCACACACTATAATATTTTATATAAATATTCACCAAAGAATTTTAAACAATATTAAATGATGCTAAAACAATGGTGGGTTTCACAGATGTCTATCTACTCTGTTTTCTAAAAAAAATAGATTTCCTCTTCAAAATTTTGATGTTTTACCTATTTATACTTATCCATTTTTCAAAAAAAACATAATGTTTTGGAAACTATACTATATTTTATAAAATTTATGTTCTTATACCATCTTCAAATTTTGAGTGTAGCCATCTCAAATTATCTACATAATTTCAAATTTCTGAAATTTTAAAAAAAAAAAAAAAAAAAAAAAACTCCACGGGTAGGCTCTTTTTTGTCCCCCAACTTTGTGCACTTACCATACTGGGAAGTGGTTTTTGGTTTATGGCATCCCATTCAACATTTATAGGTACCATATTTATAAAAAACATATGATTATGGTTAATAATGATCTTAAAGAGTATTTTCCCTGAGATATGAAAAGCTTCACACTTCCATTTTAGATGAGGAGAAGGCATTAATGCAACACTGTATAATATTAGAGACAACTGGTTATATGCATTAGTGTTTATTATCTCATATGGTAGGAATAAAATTTCTTGTAGACCTATAATAAATATTATTGTCTCCTCATTTGAGGTCTTAATGTTTATCAAATCACATGACACTTCAGGTCATGTGAAAGATGTAGTGTATTTGATAGGCCTATTTTGAGAAGCAATTGAGCAAGTAGGAAGAAATTTAATGCTATGAAAATCATAATAGATAGTGATTCAAACAATGTCTTATTATGTGGAAGTATTGATGATGTATATCCTAGCATATTTTAGACATCATGCACACTTCATTGAATGAACTTCATACTCAAGGATTGACACAATGGACTTCCCTATATTGATGAAGTTGATGCACATACAAATAAGATACAAGATTTTATCATCATATATTATATGTCACATTACCTATATATAAAACATTATTATTTATAGTTTCTTAGATGTATAGATACACATTTTGATTCCAAGTTCATCATGGTTGACCATCTTGTGAAGGTGAATCAATCTCTAAGGCAGATGGTGGTTTCAATTGAGTGGGAAAGATGGAGTGATCGATTGAGTATTAAAATAGTTTCATGTGATGAGATTTATAATCTAATTATAGGCATCAGATCAGTTTCATTTTAGCACCAATAAAATTACCTTTTCACCCTCTCTTAGCTTATTTTTAAGGTCCTTCATCTTTTTGATGAGGATAAACCATGCATCAGAGATGTTTTTGGGAAGTTAGAATAGATTAGGGAGAGGCTACAAGATATATTTAAGGTTGGGGAACCTTAATTTGATCAAGAGACATAATACTTGGTTTGGGCATGTAGTTTGAAAAGGTGGAAGATACTCCATAGTCCTCTTCATGTTGTTGGATTCTTTCTTAATCCAAAATGGTTCTATAAGAAACCATGCTTATATGTTGAGGTTTCCCAAGAATGTAAGGTCTACATGAACAAATTTTATCATGATAGAAAGGATAATAGTAAAATCAAGGGGGAGATATCAAAATATATCTATAGACTAGTCAATTTTACTTATGAAGATGTTCCATTTGATTGAGTAAGAGTTGAATTGAAAACATTTGGGAGAATTATTAATCGAATACACCCTTTCTAGGAGACACAAATTTATGTGTATTTTCTAAGATAAAATATTATAAAATCAATTTATTTTATATTTATTTCAATTTTAATCTAAAAAAATTAAAATCAATTATTATATATTTAGTTCAAATTTTAATAATAATAAATTATTGCAAATATATTTTATTTTACAGGTGTCTACTAATTCTACATCAGAATGGAATTGGAGTGATTGCATATTTATACATTACATGAACACAATAATTTAGGAAAAAATAATATGGACTATATTCTATATGTAAATTCTAATCACCTTGTATTATCGCATGCTTCCAATGAAAACAAATCAGGGCCTCATAAGATGTGAGACTATAGAGTCTCAATGGATGATGGAAATGATGAATTACTGATCCAGGTCCTTGAATAAGATGCATAGGCATGTTTAATTGGGGATATAGTGGAGGAAGGGAAAGGAATCATAAAGACTCTGTCAACTTCATGTATATTAGAATCTAATAAAGCACAACTAGGATTTCATGATGACATGTGATATTTTGGTATTTTGTTCTTATATATATATATATATATATATATATATCTATATATATATATGTATATATATATATATATATATGTATATATATATATATATATATGTATATATATATATATATATATATATGTATATATATATGTATATATATATATATATATATATATATATGTATATATATATATATATATGTATATATATATATATATATATATGTATATATATATATGTGTATATATGTATATATATATATATATATATATGTATATATATATATATATATATATATATATATATATATATATATATATATATATATATATATATATATATATATATGTTACGACTCTAAAGAATACTCAAATTATATACATGATTTCTATTTGATCTCAAACTCGATATAATAAAATTTCAAAACTTTTAGAATTTAGTTAGCAATCTTTTACTTCCATAAAAAATTCTTTTTTATGCATTTCATTAATATATAATTTTTTTGGCTATTGCACCTTAGATAAGATTCTCATTTTATTTAAATATTTAATTATTGAACACACACACACACACATACTTACTTCTTACTTACAACCATTTCATGGCCATTTTTCATCATATTTTCATTGCGATTATGGTTTCTTATTTCTCGTTTATAGAAATATAAATTATATTAATATATGGTTGCCTTATAATTATTATAAAAAATATAAATAAGTATTATAATAATAATTATGGGTAATTTCATGGATTTTGGGGATAGTTTCATGGACATTTACTATTGAGCATTATTCTTATTGTTGAATTTTGGCATTGATGTTGTTATTGATGTCAAAGGTTCTTGCCAAAGGTGTTCATGAGGTCATTAAATAATGTTCTTGTTTGATAGAATCATTGAGAGGTATGACACTGTATATAGATCATGTAATAATTATGATCAAGGTATAAGATCATTAAGAAGTGTTTTAAATTCAGTTATCAAGATTCAAGAGCTTGACAAGCTTAGTCATGACACTGGTCAGTGTATGAAGAGACCTTGTGAGAAGGCATGAGCTTGGTGGCCTAGTGATATGGATGAACAGAGGCATGAGAGGTTGTATGAATTTTTTTATCATGAATATGAGGTAATGGATTACTCATGAGAGTCTCATAGTGAGCCTACATGGGTAGGACCTACAAACTTGGTATGCAATTAGACCACCTCTAGACCATGCAGCCTAATGAGGCATCATGATATGTTGTCAAGGAATATTAAGGATGTTTGACATTATTTGATTATTTAAGATGTTGTGTGATCATGTAAGTGAGGTGTATAATGCATGAAAATAGGCTTGAAGGTCAGTTTTAAGGCCTAATGTGGTTTGTAGGTCAAGGTCCAAATAAACAAAGAGAGAGATGGTGGTCAAATGAGGTATGAGTTTCAAATTCAAACTTAAGTATGGAAAAATGAGAATGATGATATTTATTTCATGTTGTTTCAAATGTGTTTACCAATTTTTAGGTCTATGTTTGAAGATTAAGGCAAGAAAAAGTGTTTTATGGTCTCTTGAGTACATATAATGGAGGGTTCTCAACTCGAAAAGAAATATCAAGTGTTCATTGGCATGTTTAACCTATTAATGGTAACCTAAGCTATTAATTAGATATGGATAAGGTTCATATTTAATATCTCTAGGCATTATTTTTGAAAATGAGGGGAAATATTTTATGAACAATCGTTAACACCAAAAATAGTGTTAACCCTCTATAAAACCCTAACACAAACCTAATGTGAAAGATATTTTTCTATAATCATTATAATCAATTGGTATTTATATTTTATATTTTTTAGTATTAATTCAACTCTCTCAGGCATATCTAGGTGTAATTTTTTTGTCAAGTTAGTGAGTGAACCCTACAGAAAAGGCCTTACTTCTTGAAGATTTGTTATAGCAATCAGAGTTGACCAAGTCAAAGCTATTAAATGGATGAAGGTTAAAGCTTGATAATTTTATTTTATTTCCATGGTGGTTTTTTGGTATTTTATATCCTTCAAAGGATCTAAAATGGGCATACAAGTTGACCAGTTACTAAAAGACCTAATGATGCAAATAATGAGAAAATCAGGCAAAAGTGATAAATTGATTAAGAATGTGTTATCATGGATTAAGTATGAATCCAAGTAAATAGATAAGTCATTAAATAATTTAAATAAATTTTAATAATTTATTTAATATTTTTAGATCATTTATATAGCAAAAATTTGCTCTCAAGTTGACTTGTCTAGCTTAGTGAGGTGTGTGTACAGTGAGGTCATGAGATTGGTTTGCAAGACCAATATTGCCATTAGAGATTATGATATTTTTATTGGAGGTTATTTTTATAAGGTTTTAATATCATGTTTATGTATTTTGATTTATTTATTATGTTATTTTAGGTTTTATAAGTTCATGTTTTTATGATTGTATTTTGAGGCTAGTTGGTAGTTCTGAGTGGGTTACTTGGAGAGAAGGGTTTAAGTCTTTTTGCCCTGAGTTGTGGAGTATAAATAACATGATGATGAATATGAGTTAATTTATCTTATTTATATGATTTTTATTTTTTTTTCAAAATTATGTTTATGCTTCAGTTGTTTAAGAAAATTTTTTTTGGTATGCACATGCCTAATTATAAATAGTACAAATGACATACTTCAAGTGGTGATTGGAGATAAAATGCAACATGGACCTAATATGAGATTATTAAGGAAATATTTGAGATAAATATGATATTTTCATATCATGTGATAATTTTTATTTTTTTCCAAATAGTTTGAAGCGTAATATGTGCTAAGGAAGGCCTAATTGAATTAGGTCTCCTTAAGGCCTAAAAGGGGATTTTGGTCCTATATGATATGACCAACCTATTTTAATGTTTGTTTCATATTTTTAGGCATGTTATAAGGAATAATTTATTTTAAATATGTTTGGTAAAATGTGTATGTCTGACCAAGAGGTGTATGAGTATGAACCTAGTATAAGAACAAGGCCTAATATGCCTAATTGTTTGGTTAGAGATTGAGTGAGTTAAAGCCAGTGAGATAGAAATTTGAAGAGCTAAAGGAGTTCCAATATATGATTATTAGGATTTATAGAAAATATCATGAATATCTGAAATGGTTATTATAGATAATTATCAATGTCATATGACCTATCCAAGTCAAGGAGAGGGGTAAATGAGTGAAGAAGGCTAGAGACCAGTTTAAGAAGAATAGAAGTTTGTGAAGAGATGAATAATGAGATAATAATATATTATATGATAAATAAAGGATTATTAATTTAATCAAAAATTTTATGTGGCTAAGTTATTTCTAATTAATCTAGGGGGTTGGTGCTTCCTTGCAATTGGGTGCTTTCTAAATACTAGTCAAGTTAGTATTTGGCTAGTTGGGTTGGTGCTCCAAGTGAAGTTAGTACTTAACTAAATATTAATTTGCATCTTATAGGAATTTATTCAATTTTCATTAGTAGTGTATTTTTTTCCCCTTTATGGTTTCCCACTCAAATAATTGTTATATGTGTTATGTTATTGTCTCATGCTCATGGCTCTTAATGTGTTGATAGTTCACTACATTGTTTTGATAGTTCATGAACAATAAAATAAAATTGTAAAAAGTTTTAAATACTGATTCAGCCCCCCTCTTATCCATTTTTATTCCAATAATTTATATCATATCATGGTCATTTGAGGCAAGTCTAACAGCTTGAATGTGATCCTAAGAAGCACAAGAATGTCTTGTGATCAACAAGAAGAAGACAATATGTATGATGAAAAAGTCTACTATGAAATTAAAGAAGGAGAAGTTTTATTAGAACTTAAAGCTAAAATCATACATACCCTTGATTATTTGAAACGTTAAAATAATAATATCAAGGATCTCAAGAGTTAGTTAGAAGAGTTCAACACGAGGTGTAAGTCAAAGGAAATTGAGTATGACCAGTTGAAGACAAAGCTAGATTCCTTGAAGGTTGAGCATGAATAGCTCATAGAAAAAGTGATAAAGTTTGAGAGAGATCATGCGAAGTCATAAAAATTCAAGATTACTAACATGAAAAGACTAATCAGACAACCTAATGCCATAAAAGATAAGTTATCATGGAAGCATAGTAAGTACAAAAATGTTCTCTGTTATATCTATCACAATATAAGACACATTGAAAGATTCTAATCTAATAGAGTTAGAAGGTCCACAAGATTGAACATAATATATGAAGCTCTTAGAATGCATAAGAAGGATAAAAAAATTTTATGGAAGCCAAAGCAAGCAAGGATGAATCAGATTGAGCTCAAGAAGCAAAATAGACTATTTTCCAAGGAAGAGCAGAAGATCAAAGAGGACTCTATGCTAGCTCAGAACTACCTTTCACATTCAAGATGAAGGCATGAAATGGTATATAGATGCTGGTTTCTCAATTCACATAATTTTAGACATAAATAAGTTCATCTCATTAAATAAGAATGTTATATGATTAATGAGGTTTGGAGACAACATAACTACTGATATAGTTGGCAAGGGTGTCTTGAGTTTGGATAATGGAAAGACCAAGACAAAAAATTTGTTGTATATGAAAGGTTTGAAACATATCATGCTTAGTTTGATTCAAATGTGTAATCAAGGAAAGCCAAATCAGGAAGGCTAATTACCAATGCCAAGAGGACTGAGAACAACCTATATATTTTAAATGAGATCAAGAAGGAGAGATGTTTCATGATCAAGATCGATGAAATTTAGCTATGACACAAAAGGATAGGTCACCTAAATTTTGACAACCTAGTCAATATTATCACTAATAACTCTATGAATAACATTCCTAAGATCATCAAAACTACAAACATACTTTGTAAGGCATGTTAACATGGTAAGTAGACTAGAATAAGGTTCAAGTCCAAAGATCACTCTATTACAAAAACCTTGGAGTTAATGTAAAATGATCTCTGTGGGCCTAGAATAATTAAAATCATTTAAGGAGATATCTCCTTCATGCTACTCATTGATGATTACATAGTAATGACTTGGGTTGCATTCCTAAAAGAGAAATCAAAAGCTCTTGACAAGTTCAAGGCATTCAAGGCTCTTGTTGAGAATGAGATAAATGGGAAGATCAAGTGCCTAAGATTTGATAGAGGAGTGTTTTGGTCTAATGATTTTTATGACCTCTATGAGGTTCAAAAAATAAGGAGATAATTCTCAATATCTATGACACCTCAAAAAAATGGAGTAGTGGAAAAGAAGAATAAGATAGTTCAAGAGATGTCTAGAACTATGATAAATGAGTCTATATTATCTGATGGATATTAGAGAGAGGTAATAAACATTTTTGTATATATTTTAAATAGAGGATAGATAATTACTAATGAAAACAAGAATCTTTATGAAATATGGAAGAGTAGAATTTCCAATGTAGAACACTTTAGAGTGTTTCGGAGCAAATGTTTCATCAAAAGAGATGATAAAGACTTGGAAAAGTTTGATACTAGATCTGATGAAGGCATATTATTAGGATAATCATCAATGATCTTAGCCTATAAATGTTATAACAGTATATTACAAAATATAGTGGAAAGCACCAATGTTAATATTGATGAGAGAAGGAAATCTCACTCATAGTCAAAGAACACTTTAGAGAATATGGACTTCAAGAATGAAGAGGAGGATATAAATGTTGATGAGGAAGAATAAGAAGTTGAAGAGAGATAGGAATAAAAAATACCCTTAGGATAGATCCAAAGAGATCACCCTAAACCTCAAATCATTAGCAACAAGAATGCAGGTATGTAAATAAGGAGAAGATTGGTAAGTAATCTAAATCAAGAGAATGTTTCTCTATTATCTAAGATTGAAGCTAAGAGTCTTATAGAATCAAGAAAATAAAAATTTTGGATAGGTTATATGGATGAGAAGTTAGACTAAATAGAGAATAATGAGACTTGGGAACTAGTTTATAGGCCTAAAGATAAGAATGTCATTGGCACAACATGGGTGTTTATAAATAAGTTGAATGAAGATGGAGAAGTCATTCAGAATAAGAATAGATTTGTATGCAAGGGATATGCACAAGTTTAATGGTTAGACTTTGAGGAGACCTTTACACTAGTAGAAAGATTAGAGGCCATCATATTATTTCTAGATTATGTAGGATTCAAAAAATTCAAGGTATAACAGATGGATGTTAAATCTGGATTTTTGAATGGGAATATGGAAAAAGTGTACATTGAGAAACATGAAGGATTATCACTATCAAATGATAAATATTATGTTTTTAGATTGAAAAAGGCTCTCTATGGTATAAATTAAGCTCCTAGATCTTGGTATGTTAGGTTGGATAAGTATCTGTTGGACCAAGGATTTAAAATAAGAGTTATAGACAATAATCTATAAATCAAGACAAAAGATGACCATCAACTGATAGTAGTTTCCTAGGTGGATGGCATCATCTTTGGTGGAAAAAATGAGAACATGACAAAGGCATTTGCATAGGGGATGAATAAATATTTTGAGATGTCTATGTTATGATAACTATCATTCTTTCTTGGGTTACAAATTACATAATTTAAAAAATATATATTCATCTCACAACCCAAGTACATAAGAGAAATGTTGAAGAAGTTTGAGATGGAGGATTGAAAGGAAGTTAGTACACCCATGATCATAGGATGTTAGTTGAGTAAGGAAGATGATTCTTCAAAGTTTAATCAAATGTCATATAGGTCAATGATTGGAAGTTTATTGTACACCACTACCTCTAGACCTAACATCATGTAAGCAATAGGTCTTGTGGGAAGGTTTAAATCAGATCTAAAGGAGAATCATATTCAATAAATCAAAATGATACTTAGTTATCTCAAGGGGACTATAGAATATATATTGTGGTATCCAAAAAGTAAGGAGTTCAATTTGACAATTTACATAGATGTAGATTGGGTAGGAAGTATAAATGATAAGAAGAGTACTAGTGGAGGAGAATTCTTCCTAGGTGGGTCCCTAGTTTCATGGATAAGAAAAAAATAACCATCAATATATTTTTCCACTTGTGAGGCTGAGTAAATTACAATAGCTTCATTTTTCACTTAGGTATTATGGATGAGACAGACCCTAAAACACTACAAGGTAGAGTATGATGGTCCTAGCCCTATTTATTGTGAAAATACAAGTGTTATAAGCATCTCAAAGAACCCTATCATGCACTCAAAGACCAAACACATTACCATCAAGTATCATTTTCTAAGAGATTAGGTAAGTGAAAAAGTGTCAAAATTGAATATGTCTCTACATAGAATCAAATTTCAGACATCTTAACCAAATCACTTCCAAAGGTAACATTTGAACACCGAAGACATGAATCAAGTGTAGTTATTAACCCTAGAAATCATTGAAAAAGTCAATTACTTAGGTGGAAATAATCATTATCATTATCTCCAAGAACATATGAGTTGTTCCAAGAAGTTATGCATGGAGATAGGGGAAGCATATTTTTTTATGTCTCATAAACTCATAAGTTCTGTGTGTTGAGTATTTTGGTTACAAGAAATGTGATCCAAAGAGTTTTAGACATCAATTTATAATTTATGTCAAAGGGGGAGAAAGATAAACATATAAAAATAAGTATGATTATCATATAATATGTCTTTCCATCAATGAAAAAGGGATAACTTGTTGAAAATTATTCCTATTGTTTAATTTTGGCATTAATGTTATCATTGATGTCAAAGGTTCTTAAGAAAGGTGTTCATGAGGTCATTAAGGAATTTTCTTGTTTGATATCATCATTGAGAATATGAAGCTATCTAAGGAGTGTGTAAGACTTATGAGAAAGTTATAATAGCATCACAAATTGTTTCAAGTTTAGTTATCAAGTTTCAAGAGCTTGAGAAGCCTAGTCATGACACTAGTCATTACATGAAGAGACCTTGTGTAAAGGCATGAGATTGGTTTCCTAGTGATATGGATGAATAGAGGGATGAGAGGTTTTATGAAGTTTTTTGAGCATGCATATGAGGAATTGGATCACTCATGATAGTCTCAGAGTGAGGTTACATGAGTAGGACCTATAGACTTGGTATGAAACTAGACCACTTCTAGACGTTGCTTTGCCTAATCAGGCATCATGATCTCTTTTCAAGGCATATGAAGGATGTTTGAAATTTTTTGAGCATGTGAGATTTTTTTTGATCATGTAAGTGAGGTGTAAAATTCATGAAAAGAGTCTTTAATTTCATTTTCAAGGCCTAATGTGGTTTTCAAGTCAAGGTCCAATCAAGCAAAGAGAGAGATGGTGGTCAAATGAGGTATGAGTTTTAGATTTAAATTTAACTATGGACAAATGAGAACTTTTATAAGTATTTCATGTTTTTAAAAATATTTTGACTAATTTTCACGTTAAATTTTGAAGTTTAAGGCAAGAAAAAGTGTTTTAAGGTCTCTCGAGTGAACATAATGGCTGGTTATCAACCCTAGAATAACTTTCAAGTGTTCATTGGCATGTGTAACCTCTGAATGGGAACCTAAGATATTGAAGAGAGATGGGTAAGTGTATGATATAATATCACTAAGAATTAATTTTGAAAATTAGAGGCAATCCTTTATGAATAATCATTAACACCAAAAATAGTGTTAACCTTATCTAAAACCCTAGCACTGACTAGATGTGAAAGATATTATTATAAAATGATCAGAATGGATTTGTTTGTCTAGTTTAGATAATATATCATGAATTAAACTCTCTCAAGCATATCCAAGTGTGATTTTTTTTCAAGTTAGTGAGTGGACCCTACAAGAAAGGCCTTATTTCTCAAAGATTTGTTGTAGCAATTAGAGTTGACCAAGTCAAAGTTGCTAAATGGATGGTTAAAGCTTGAGAATTTTATTTTATGTACATGGTGGTTTAGAATCAGGATATATCCCCAATTGGATCTAAACCATTCATATAATTTGACCAATCACTAACTAACCTAATGGTGTAAATAGTGAGAAAACTAGGTAGAAGTGAGAAGGTGATTAGGAATGTGTTATCATAGAATAGGGATGAATCCAAGTGCATGGATATATTTTTCAATACCTATAATAAATTTACATATTATATATAATATTTGGAGATCATTTTATATAGAAAAAAGTTGCTCTCAAATTGACTTGTCTAGCTCAGTGAGGTCATGATATTGGTTTACAAGACCAATATTGCCATTAGAGATTATGATATTTTTGTTGGATTTTGTTATGATAAGGTTTTAAGATAATTTTTATGAATTTTAATTTATTTATTTTGTTCCTTTAGGTGTCATAATTTCATGTTTCCATGACTGTGTTTTGAGGCTAGTTGGCATTTCTGAGTGGGCTATTTGTAGAGAAGGGTTTGAGTCCTTTTGTCCTAAGTTATGGAGTCCAAATCACATTATGATGACTATAAGGTCATGTATCAATTGTATATGTGATTTTTTCCATTTTTTTTAAATTATTTTTATGCTTCAATTTTTCAAGATAGACTTTATGGGTATGCACAAGCCTAATTATGAAGAGTACTAATGGCATGCTTCAAGTGGTGATTGGAGATAAAAGGTGTCATGGACCAAGATGAGATTATTACGGACCTATTTTAGTGAAATATGATATGTTATTTGTGTGTGATAATTTTTATATTGTTCTAAAGATTTTAAAGGGTAACATTTGCTAATGTAATGCTATTTGAATCAGGTTTACTTAAGGCCTAAAAGAGATTTTTGATCCTATATACTGTAACTAACCTATTATAATGTTTGTTTCATGTTTTTAGTAATGTAATAATTCCTATTATATTTAAATTATAATTATTAAATTGTTAATGGTTGACCAAGAGGTGTATGATCATGAGCCTAGTATAAAAATAAGGCCTAATTGTCTGGTTAGAGATTGAGTGAGTTAAAACGAATGAGATATAAATTTTAAGAGATAAAGAAGGTATTTTATACCATTAAGTAGGATGCATATAAAATATCATGAATATTTGATATGAATACTGTAGATGATTATCAAGGTCATATGACCTAACCAAGTCAAGGAAAGGGCTAATTGAGTGAAGAAAGCTAGAGACCAGTTTGAGAAGAATAGAAATTTGTGAAGAGTTGAAGAAAGAGATCATCATATATTTTATGAAAAACAAATTATTCTAAATTTTGTCAAATTTTTGATGTGGTTTAGTTTGTGTTGAGTCATCTAGGGGGTTGGTGCCTCCTTGCAAGTGGGTGCTTGCTAAAGCCTAGTCAAGTTGGTGCTTGGCTAGTTGGGGTTGGTGCTCTAAGGGAAGTTGGTTCTAAAATAAATATTGATTTTTGTCTTATAGGATTGTATTAAGTTTTAATTATCAATGGTTTTTATTCTCCTTGAGGTTTTCCCACTCAAATAAGTGTTCTATGTGTTATATTCTTATCTCATGCTCATGGCTCTTAATGTGTTATTAGTTCACTACATTGTTTGATAGTTCATGAATGATAAAGTAAATTTTTTAAATGTTTTGAAGAATAATTCACCCCCCATCTTAGTATTTATGCTTCCATCATTTACCCTAATGCATATTCATAATGTAAATAATGTGTACATGTTATTGAAACTTAGGCTCATGAACACCATACCATAATGTGTATGTGTTATATTAACATGAAACAAAAATAATAGTCCCAAAATAAAAATAATTGTCATTCCAACTCATTTTACTATTTTTTTATATCATTCTCTATGCTAAACCATGCTCATGTTGCGATTGGAGGAGGAGAAAACATGATAAAATCACCCAGTACCTTAATGAATTGATAATACCACTACGGAGGGAAGCGAAGCAATCAAAAACCAAATCTAGTAACACTATATTTTAACAAAAAATTTATATGCATTATTTTATTGTTAAAACCATTTTTTTAATATCCCATTCAATTGTAAGAGAACAACCTGATAACACTAATCATATCTCTATTAACCCTCTACCTCTCCTATCACTCCACAAGACCCCCTAGGTAGTCAAGAGAATTTGGTTTCACACATAGTGAAAACAAAATAAAAATGGAATAAATAATTAAGATAATTAGGTACCCTAATTTGACCAACACCCACCACACCTATTTGAATAATACACTAGAGTCAGTATTAGGTCAAGTTAACTTAATAAAGAATCAAATTGACATATGGGCATCATATAGAGATAGATGTAGGGCTTATTATGTTGATAAACTTGCAGAACATGAGGTGAAGGACACAAAAATATCAGAATACTGAATTTATGCATTATTCATCAACCCAACAACCAATGTACCCTATCCACTATCCACAAAATGATTCTTGATCAACTGATGCGATCACAATTTGATTAAAAGTAAATTTTGGGACTGATGATGGATGGAATTTGATTAATCATCATGTAACAACCATGAAGTCCCAATGTATCTTTGAGAAAACACTACTATGACTTTTTCCTAAATGAAATTACCAACTATTTTGACTACTCAGAGTTTCAGGGCTGAGGGAAAGGATTTGTGCAAGATATACCAGGTGCATGTTATGTGCCTAATTGGACTACAAAGGTTCCTACTAAAATACATTTCATCTTGATATCCCCTCTATGGTGAATGAGGTCATGGAGTTTGACACTTTGTATGCATTTAGTACGCTTATTAACACTCTCATTCAACATATGAGTCAACTTTGTAAGATTAATGCTAGAAATACTCTACCTAGTATGCATCCTTGACCTCACCATTGTAGATTTTGTGGTGTTATATGAACAAGACCTTTGGATGATGGTGGTGGTTCTTCTAAGGGCTTATATGATATACTTTTTGAGTGACGAGTTTTTGACATGTATATTTGGTATACACACATCAATCACTATATATGTGCGTATCTTTTATATTAGGTATTTTTTAATTTATAAGTTAACAATTAATTTAAATAGGACTTGAATAATATATATGTAATTTTTTATGTTGTAGGAAGAGATGATGCCATTATCTTCACAATCCACTACTACATTTTTGGGCCAACTGATGTTTACATATGCACAACTAGTTTTTGGACCATATACTACTACATTTTTTTGATGTTATTAGGACAATATTCACATATACAAATGTAGTTTCAAGTTAATATTATACTTGGTGTACATGTATATATATATATATATATATATATGTTCTTGTCTAAAAATCATACATGTTTAAATTAAAATTTGAATGATAGTGATGTGAATGCAAATTGTATGTGTGAGATGTGTTGAAAGATATAGAGATAAATTCCATAAAAAAAGAGCCCCTAATTGAATATATACCTTATAGGGTGTGTTGGGAGAAGAATTTAGATTATAAATTTGTGTAAGATATTTATCTAATATTCATGCATTATATACTCATTTTGTTGTATACAAGTCTATTTTGTCCTATCTTCATGACTTGTAATAGGTTAGAATATGAACATAATCCATTTTTGGTGCCAAGTACAAGAAGAAGATGAATAATCAGACTAGAAATGTCTATATATACTTATGTTTTTATGAAGAATAGAGTTCCACTTTTGAAGAGATCAATAAACACTTATCTGGTTTTGGTTACCTGTCTAGTTTCTTACTTTTTTCCTTGAATGCATTTTCATGTATAATATGTGATTACTTTCTATCTAATTTAATCTAAATGTTATTTTTATGTTAATGAATCACTGGTTGTTCTTAATTTCTACTTAACACAAGATAATTCATACTTTTTATGTTTCTATTATCTAACCTCTTATCTGAATATGATACACTATTTTACGCACTAAAGTATATCATAGTTATCCTCACCCTTAGCATGTTCTGATGCTTCAAGAACCTATAATAAAAATGGTGTGGTGTATGTGGAACACTCCTTATGAAGGAAAGTATGATAAGATGGTAACTAGGGTAGAGAGACATTGAGTCATGGCTATACCAAAGAATATGTAATTTTATAGAAGAAGAATTGAAATGAACTAGTCTTACCATACAAGAAATCATTCGAGAGCATATTTATGAAATTTTTTGGTGAGAGTTGATTGAATATATAGATGATTGCTTAGTATGGTTGGAATATTATTATTTTAACCCAATAATGGAAGAAATAATAATCTAGATTGAATAAAAGATAGACCAGTTGAAAGAATTGGAAACTAATTAGACAAGAGTAATAAATTTTTGGTTTTCTACTACTATATATGGATATATAACCTAGTTTTCATTACAAGGATACATAGATTTTGAAGTTATGGACATCTTTATTAGAGGAATTAAAGGGAAATTTTTGTAGTGACTACCTATCTTTGTGAAGATGTTGTTTTTGGATAAGGCTATGATTCTTACTCCAACCAATATGAATTAGTCACTTTGGTCATATAGGGGTATGTGAGACATGATAGTGAATGATTATTATATGAGAGATAAGACTTGAAATTGAATATAGAATGGATAAATTAGGGAAGAAGAGTTATAAGAAAAGTTTAGATTTAGAACATGAGATGCGATAACAAAATAGATGGAGTAAATAGAAGAATTCAAAGGTAGCTACGAATAGAGTTAAGAGTAGTAGGTAGATAGATGATGAGTGAGTAATATGATGTGACAATGTTTGAAGGATGAATAAATAAGATGATGAATTTTATAAGAAATGAAGAAGTGATGAATAATGAGAGGAAGACAAGAACTTTGAAGAAGGTGAGAATAGTGTAGAAGTAGAGTTGTTAGATGATAGATGTAGTGCATAGCTACAAGAATGGGTATTATCAAAAGGACACAAAGAATTGGACAAATAAATAGAGAAAAGTCATAGATTAATCATAGTTTCAAGTATATAATAAGAATAAATTTCAAGAAACAATCATTCACCAAAAGAGCACATTTCCCCATAGCCTAATTTCTTATATTCTAGTAGAAGTTTTCAACGAGGTAGAAAGGAAGATACTAGTTAGAAAGGTCCATTTTTAGAAAAAGTACATCATTAAGGTGTTGAAATTAAAACAACATCAATTTGAAGGGATTTAAAGTCCATAGGGTTTGTTGAAACCAAGAAAATAAAATAAGGAAACACAAAAAAATAGAGTGCACAGGTTAACTCTCCTAGTGTGTAGAAAAAACTTCATAGTACACAAATAGGATTGCATAGAACACAAACTCCTCTTGTAACAACTAGAAAATAGATACCTTCAAAATCAATTTACATAATGGGTGTTTTAGGATCATTTATAAATCTTGTTACATATGATGGATCTATGTACCCTAAACAATACTTACTAACTTGTGAAATGAGATGGCAAGCTAAGGGCATTAATGATAAAGCTGTCAAAAAGTATGAGTTACTAGGGGCACTAACTAGAATAGCACTTAAGTTTATATAACATATATAAATTTAGAAAAAAAAAATATAACAGGTTAATGAATGGATCATCATAGAGATTAAGATAAATAAATGTACAAGTTAGACTATTCAAGACTTGAAGGAGATAAGGCATGAGTTAGAAGAATTAGTTTGTGACTATGACTATAGGTTCTCTGATGTTATGAATAAGGTGGAATTTAACTTAATAGATAAAGATAAAGTTGTGTGGTTTTTCAAAGGACTACATTCCATAATCATATTTTCTACTACACAAACTTAATATGCTACTAAAGTAGATGCTAGAGCTGCTACCCTACGAGTAGAGCAAATTGAAGATTATGAGAAAGCTCCCATCATAAATTCTAAGATTGAAAATACATTGTATGATTCTATGAAGAGGATGGAACAATATCATGAGGTAGATAAACATAAGTTAAATCTATGGTGCATGGAGTATGGAAAAAAAAAGGACATCATAGGAATGATTATCCTAAGATCAAGATAGAGTTATGTGAAATCTGTCAAGTAGCAGGGCACACAACAATGTAGTGCCATCTCTTGAAATAGTATGGAAAAAAAATATATAATTTATATTTAAATTTTTGTAAATTATGTAATCACAATGAAAACAATTATAGGGCTTTGTAAGATCTCAAAGAAGACATCACCAAAAATGTATTCACCATCACTACACATTAAGTATCCTAAATGAAATAGATAATTACAAGCCTAGATGTCGATAAAGGTTGTGTGACCCAAGTAGATCCACAATGGATTCCTAGTTCACCTCAATAATAGTTACAATTTTTGGCCAATTAGACCACTCCTTTGTCGAGTTGGACACCTCATCACCATAATACTAGTATGCAACACCCTAGAGCCCAGTAATGAAGCAACATTAACAAACTAGTAGCACTCCACCAGTTATACAACAACAATTTGAAATTGAAGAAATAACATTGAAATACAACACATCAATAATGAGGTTATAGAGGAGGTTATCAATCTAATAGAGGATGATCTAAGGGTAGATACAGAGGAGGTTTTCAAAGTGGAGGAAATAACTATTAAAACCCTCTGTAATGTTATTTGTGTGGAAAGTATAATCATGTGAAACTCAATTTCCATTTGAATCCCCAAAAATAGTCTTACTATGCATACTATAGAGTATATGACCAAAATGAGATAGAAGACTATCCCATCTTAGAAAAGCAAAGAAAGGATAAATCCATCAAAAATGTTAATATGGTGAATGTGTAGATTAAGGAGGATGAGTTTTTGAATGTTGTTACGTGACACTAGCATGTATAAAGAGGTTTATATCCTCTTGATATGCCTCAGGATTAGGGATTCTAAAAAGCAAAATAGGATAAATATCAAAACCCAACTATAGAAAAGGGGAGCATGTATGAAGCTATAGAGATGTTGAAATATATTCAACATCAGGACACTACTAAAAGAGATGTTACATTAATATATGCTTAAATATATGGCTAGATCATATGCATTATGCATCAGGATGGAATTGTGATTGCATTGATAGATCTACTAAAACTTTTAATCATACTATGCAATGAAGGCATCTCTTAGAATATAACAAACTTGATACATAATCTACTCGAGTATGGGTAGCAAGGGCAATATATGAAAAAAAGATTTTTTGGTATGTCAAAAAAAATCCATGAGATGTAGATGCACAAATCGATATTGAAGGTATAGGATATGAAATTCTAAATACTATCTTTGATTTTGGCAACATAGTCAACATCATTCCTAGATATACATGAGAGGATATTAGATGAATGGTTCTAAGTTACATCCCAATAACTTTGCACTTAGCTAAATATGGTAGAGTCAATCCCATTGGCATATTAGAAGACATTGAGATCAAAATTTTATAACTAACCCTATGAGGTTACTTTGAAGTCATCGATATGAAACCAGTAGCAACACATTATCATGTGCTAACTAGCAAGAAATGGGCATATGATGGTTAGATGACTATCAATACTATGCAAAATCAACTAGAAAAACATCAAGGAGATAAGTTTTCCATCATTACTATGAATAGGGTGCACAAACCCTACATCATTCTATCTTAACTAGATTATCCATATGTCATGCAAGAAACTAGTTAGATGAAGGTAAATGTTAAAGAGACCCTAAAATATTTATGCACAACTAAGTGAAACTTCTTATATGAGCATACTAAACCTTAGGTAAAATATCTACTCACTCAACATTTTAATACATATGAATAATGGAAGCATAAACTAGTAGTTACTTAGCCATTGGCAACCCAGTTTTTCATAGAAATTATGGTCCATGTCTACTAAATCCCCTACTCATTTAAAAGTTGACTTTCTCTATCAAGTGGATGGTCATATTTAGGATTATATATATCTAACTAGATAAGTCACATTGCCTTATAAAATAGCTTCATTTTTTAGTGGATGCTTAAACACATACCTAATCAACTAGGCTCATGGTGATCATGAACTCTGACCTATTAGAATGGTATTGACACATGAGAGACAATTTCCTATGTACTATATGATTGAGAATATCAATAAATTCATTATATGCCTAAAAGTGCATATACCTACCATTATTCAATGGGTTAGTGATTTGAGTTATGATTTAAAGGGAGTTGTAATGACATGGTAGGTAATTCATAGAAATGATCAACTCAATTGGGATGATACATGCGAACTCATGATTAGCATATTATAACTACCATAGGTCATTAGAAGTAATTAGTCTTTCTTTCAAGAAGGTGAGTGCCCTAAAATTGATATTCATAAATGTGTTGAAGTCTAGAATGAGAAACATGTGTAGCTAAAGTACTAGGTTCACATCTTTTATTACACATTGGCTCTTTTACCATCAACATGGTATATGCATCAAGAACGTAAGATGGAGACAAAGCATTGGGTGCAGGTACAAAGCAACTTCATATAGATTTTTTTTTAAAGATGAGAACCCTCTAGTTCACAATTCACTTCTAAAAATCAAACATGTCCTATGCCATGGGTGTGTAAAATATTTAATCACCATGATGGAATCTACTATGTAAAAGAATGTAGTTTATCATCTAAATATAGCATTACAAAGATATAAAGATGTCAAATTATAAGAACAATATCTCATATATCCATGCCATTAAATATAAGATGAATAAGAGGACATTTAATATTTAGATACTAATGGTGATATCGATTTGACTAATTTATTTGAACCTGAATGGCCAATAGAACTAGTAAAGGACCCCATCACAAAACCTACTGAAGAAGACAAGCTGCACACCATACAAATTCTAGAGCAAGAAGGGAAATAAATGATACAAGAATTTACTAATGAGGAAAGGTGTAATATTTACTAACAGCTAATTAAAAATCATGTAACAAACATTAGAACTAAGGATATTCCTAAATTGGCACATATATGTGATTATTGGACTAAAGCTGAAGTTTTTAAAGATATGCAACTCCTACTAGATTGTCAAGATGTATTTCCCACTAAATTTTTAAATGTTAGAGGATTTGATCCATATCTAGGTGAAATTCATATTGAACTCAAGGAATGTTCATGACCCACAAAGAAACAACCATACAAGTTTAATCCAAATAGGTAGTTAAAAGTGAAGGCTAAACTTGATAGAATATAAGACATAGGTATAATCTATCCCATAGAAAAGGTAGATTGGGTTATCCCCATGGTAGTGTATCCTAAGAAAATAGGGGAGATAAAAGTATGTGGTGATTATCATATTCTAAATGATGCATGTTTGAATGACCCATTCCCAATTCCCTTCACAGATGAAGTTTTGGAATCTATCATAGGCCATGAAGTTTACTCTTTCACAGATGGCTTTATTGGCTATCATCAAATACCCATAGAAAAAGAATATAAATATAGAAAAAAATTTACCATGGAATGGGGATCCTTTATGTACAAGGTAATACCTTTTGGCCTAAGAAATGCACTTGTGGTGTTTTCTTGCATAGTGGTGACTATGTTCAAAGATTTCTTTCATGACTTTCTAGAAGTCTATCTCAATGATTGGGTAGTCTTTTATTTATTTAAAGAACATTTGTCTAAAAATTTCCTCATGTTATAATGTTTCCAATCTCTACTCATTGCTTTAAATTTTAAAAATGTTTATTCTTTACACCTTTTGGTGTCCTGCTAGGTCATGTAGTGTGAAATGAAAGCATTTTGGTAGACCAGGGCAAATTTGTAGTCATTATGAGTATACCTCCACTAGTCAACTCCATGGAAGTGATATATTTTCTTATCCATATATGTTATTACCACAAGTTTATCAAATGATATGCATCCATTTCATCTCCATTGGAATATTTACTACAGCAAGGTGTGAATTTTGTCTAGACTATTAAGTGTCAAAAAACCTTCATAGAATTGAATCAGAGATTGGTCACTACACCTATCCTTGTATTTCCATATTGGATAAATCCATTTCATGTGTACATTTATGTTTTAGGTATCATAGTTGGTGTTATACTTTTACAACTAGGAGATGGTGGATTAGACCACCCCATTCATTTTGTAAGTTGAAAGTTGTATGATGTAGAAATAATTACATGATAACTAAAAGATAAGCACTAGCTATAGTGTTCACATTATAGAAATTTTGACACTATCTTCTTGCAACACCATATTAAGTTTTCATAGATAATCAAGCTTTGTGATACCTTGTCAATAAGCCAATGCTTGGAAGATGTATTTATAGATGGTTGATGCTATTTTAGGAATTTAAATTTCACATTCATGCCAAGCCTAGTAGAGAAAACATAAGATCAAATCATCTTAGTCACATTCCCAATGGTGATGAACTAGAATAATTATAGGAAGATTCTCTTGAGGATCATCTATTTCATGTTTCTATGATCCCTAAAAATTTATAATCAATCACCAACTTACTTGAATAAGGAGTATTCCCTACACACTACCAATAAAGAGAAAAGAAGTAATTTGTCACCAGATCTTTACCATATACCATCATTAATGGGATTTTGTATCATTTGGGGAAGGATGGAGTACTATGCACTACCATGAATGACCACATCTCTTATAGGAGGAACACCAAATAATATTAGGAGGACATTTTAATGGTGAATATATTGATAAGAATTTGATATAGATTGGTTATGGTGGCCAAACCTTTTTTGGGATGCATATAGAGTAGCGCAACACTACAATGTATGTCAAAGCATGGGTAAACCACTATAAAATGATTAAATTCCCTTATGGACTTTATTAGATAAATAACTTTTTGAATAGTGGGGTATTGATTTTTTTAGACCTATAAATCCACCTATTAAACATAGTAAAACAAGGTATATTATTATTGTGATAGATTAATTTACCAAGTGGGTTGAAGCTACTATGACTCCCAATTATGGTGAAAAGGATGCAAAAAAGTTTCTATATGAGAATATTATTACAAGGTTTTGACACCCCATCAAGATCATTAGTGATCAAGGGACTTCCTAAAACTCATTATAAAATTACTACATACCATTTGCAATCTAACAGCCAAGATAAGGCTTCTAACAAAGTGTTGGGAAAAATGTTGATGATATCTATGATGTCAAGAGGGATGATTAGGAAGATCACATACTTACAATTTTATGGGAATATAACATGCACTATAAGAGAGATACACTTTTTACTCCATTCCAATTGGTATATGGGATTGAAGCAGTTATGCCAATGGAATATTTGGTACCCAGTCTACACATTACAATGTTCATGAGACCCAGATATTGTGAGTCTCTCACATATAGACTTATTAAAATGAATAGGATGGATGAATATGGATTAAAAGCATATTAGATGTAATAAGTTCATAATAAAATCCAAAAATAATGACATGATAGTAATCTATGCCATAAGGAATTTCATAAATATCAACAAATTTTTTTATGTGATAGTTATTTTAGAGCATTTTCAGACAAATTATAGATTCAATGGAAAGGGCCTTATATTATACATGAAATATATTAGAAAGGAACCATTTTTTTAGAGATATAAAGGAAACTATTTTTCTAAGGTGGGTGAATGGTTTTATACTTAAGCCCTATTACCAATAGTCTTAATTGATATCATTCTACTAAGTGAGTGGTTGTTGAGTAACACTAAGTAGATTAGGATTTCTCATTTCTACATGTTTTTGTGTCTCTATATTTTTGTGTGTGTGTGTGTGTGTGTGTGTGTGTGTGTGTGTGTGTGTGTGTGTGTGTGTGTGTGTGTGTGTGTGTGTGTGTGTGTGTGTGTGTGTGTAGATGATATCTTCACTACCATTTGGAAACTAAGATACCAAGTATAGAGTGTGCCAATCGTGCATATGAAAATTCACTTGCACCATTGTGAATGTCAATAGGAGTAGAAGAAAACAATTAAGTCCAAAACATATATGAACAAGTCACATCAACCAAGATCTTCATTGTATGAAGATCATCCCCAAGTAGTTAATGATGGTAACATCTATATTGGCCCAAACACCATAGTCATTATCAACATAGAAGCTAGGGCCTAAGCTTTGGGAATATCTATACAAGGGGACTCCCTTGCTCCATATAAGATAAGAACACTACCTCTTCTCTAGAAGGTTAGAGATTTGTATGTTTGGGGATCTACAAAAATCCCAATTAAGGAAATTCATGATGAACTAGTGCATATCCTCATAGAATTCATCATATGGAGGTTTTAGAAAATGACCATGTTTGCAAATCAAATTTCAAAAAGGGTCATGGACATCACCCACCATATGATCCATTTAAATGATTAGTTTAATTAACTTGAATACTTCATTCAAGAGTTACTCACCAACATTAACAAGTGTCACACATCATCCAAGCAAACATTCTAGTACTTGTTCCGCATTTTTATTCTATGATTTACATAATAGAAGTCCTTGGAGGGAGAGGTGCACCCTAACATCAACTATTAGCTAGTGAAAAAATTTCCCAACCTTATATGGATACCTGATAAACACAAATTCAAGGCATGGTGGGATAATGCCTAGAGATGATCACCACACATCCTTAGGTGTCCCTAGATGTAATGTAGTACTTGTGCCAACACACTATTATCACCTTCCTAATAAAAGGCATATTCATGAGTTGTCAAGGTCTCCCTTTAGACCTCTCCCATTATTTGTCACCATGGTCATGGGGTAGGCTAAAGTTTCCAAATAGAAAGGTTTCATATCTAGACATGAAACACCACTCTAATCCATAGCACTTGGCACAACCATCTCTGTAGCATAATAATAAGAGGAAGCCACCAATTTCCATCCATAGAAAGGAAATTGCAAGATTTTCATTTAGCATCAATTTATGTCTCCTCTATTAAATTATAAGACAAGGAGAACAATGGCTTGGATAGATGATCTTAAAGTGCCCCAAATCATAAGCTTGTGTAACCTATCATAGATGGGCATAGATGAATAAGAGGTTTACCAAGTAATTATTTTTGATATGGCCATAGACTTATATGATAGAGAGGATGAGAAGGAATTCTTCTTCAAGAAGGCTATTTTCATGGTCCAAGTGTGTAAAAAGGTTCCTCTAAATATATGGATTAACCTACCACCATGCCCTACATCCATCATCATTAACATTATGCAATAAAAATTAAAGTATCTAAAGTGAAACGTTAACTTCTTCTAGTAGTAGTATTCTATCACCTTCATAGTTGAAGATGTCATTGTGCCACTTCTAAAAAGCTAAATAGAGTCACTTATGAATATAAAATGAACCAAGTGTGAGGCTAGGGTCTTATCTACCCTTGAATAATGTAAATTTGATTAACTAGCGATCATACAAGAAGCACAAGCTACTCTATCTTCTACTTTACCACCACCCAGACATAGGTTGATCACCTTAGGATGTAATACAACATAGGTCTCCAGCTCTGTGGTCTAACAAAGTGATTCACAACCTTCACCACAAACCAAGGAATTTGAAGAGATAACACTCAAGTAACCTATATTATAATAACATTAGGCTTTATGAAAATAAGTAACTCACATAATATAATGATGAGTTATAAAGGAGGAAAATAAATTCCATAAGGAACAGGCTCAAAAATAACAAGCAAATAAATTGGCATGCTAAAGAAGTCAAGGCTACACAAAAATCCCAAGATGTAGAGGTTGATTGATAGAAAGCCATTAAATTGGCTAAGAAGGCACAAGTACCTATCAACATAGCCAAGAAAGCATAGGAGGTATAGGCACAAAAGGATAAAGAAGTTGAGCTTATTTCCAAGGTTAATGTAGAAGAATAAAAACATAAATAGGATGTAGTAGTGTAATCATAATAGTCTATGTAAGATGTCATGTGTGCACAACATCAATTCAAGGAAGTTAAAAGGAATAAAATATAAGAATAAGATGAAGCCTTGAGCCAATAGTAGGCATAAGTATAGGAACAATCATAAGTGTAGACATAAGATACAGTTGAATAAGCCATGGCAACCACCCTGGTAGATAACAATAAAGAAGAAGAATGTGTGTAGAAGCTTCAGGCAAATGAAGAATGAGTGAAATAAAAATCTATGAAAAAAGAGTTGAATAAGAAAGTAGAGGAGGTCAAAGGCAAATAGGCTAAAGATGATATGCAAAAACTCAAGCTTAGAGTAGAGGCCATGACACAAAAACAATAGGTACTTAAACAACAACAAGATGAAGTAAAACAATTAGAATAAGAATTAGTTTTAGCTCCAATATGTCCATATCTCCTAAAATTTCCCTTGGGACGACTTTGACTCTGGGATGTCCCGACTATGGGTGTTCATTTCACCACTTTACCTCTCCCACTTATGATTATTCCACAACCTAACCCTTTAGCAAATTCAAGCACATTGGTATTATTCCTCCTCTAATAGGAAGCATCATTAGATGTATCTAGACTCCCATTAAAGAAACAACTTGAGGGTACATCAGTATTTTAGGAGTTCATTATACATAAGGTTGCCTCCTTGGAGAAGAAAATAGATCAATCAAAGGCTGAGAATGTTGAGTTGAAGACTCATCTCCATGAAGCTACCAAGCTCATCTAGGATGCCTATTCCAAGTTTTCTACTTAAGCAACTGAGGACCAAGTCATTTTTTACCAATGTAGACTCAAGACTCTAGTCTATGAGTTAACCAAGGAATGTGCATAGCCCAAAAACTCCATGTAATCAACACATTGGGATAAGACTTAAAAACTAAGGATATGATTCTTATCACTTTTCTAGAGGAGTATCAAGGCATGTTAGATATCGTTGCATTATAAGCACAATAGGTCACACACAACTTACTAAATTGGAAGTAGAAACTGGATAATTCCCTAGCCAGTTTTAACATAGACTTTGCAATGGATACCACTACAAAATTAACCATAGTCAACTACACTACCACTATAGAAGACAAGGATAGATCACTTTAAGAGTTGCTCAATGCTATGGATAATGTGTGTGATAACCTTCTCAATTGGTAGAGTCAGATTCTATGTAGTTAATTCACTTCTCTCCAAGCTCAAGATCATGTAGACAAAATGGAATAATTGAGTGGCAATATTAAGACTAGGGTCACCAATACCAAGGCAGGCATGAACATAACTAATGATATAGTTCTCAAATAGATCATTGTTTACCATACTCTTTTATGCACCCTACTACATTTGATCCAATCATTCATGTTAGACTAGAATACCTACAAGATCAATCTGAGTCCCTTTTCCAATGAAGTCACCTATATTGTCAACACACCTATGTATCAACCACCATCGAAGCTCAAGTAGATCATTTCTTGGTCAAGGATGCATAGTCTAAGTCCAAGGACTCTTTTGATCAGTCATCATCTATGTCTATGCTACCTCCATCAAGTTAAGTATTTTGTAGAGTACAAATTTTATAAAATTTTGTATAGAATTTTGTATTGGGGATGAGTCAATAAGATAAGTAGGACCAATATGGTTGGAAACCCATAAAGGTTAGCCAACTAGTTATGCTAGCCTATTGAAAAATTGAAAGGATGGTAGATTGGTATGATACTTAGTTGAAAACTTGAAAAAGTTGTAAAGCAATGTGTAAAATCTGAAAGCTAAAAATGGTGCTTTGAATGATTACTACAACTCTTATTGGTCTAACCACTTATTCAACCTCTACTCACTTGTGAAATTTTAGATATCTTATGATATTGTCTCAATATGAGACAACATTTTAAGTCTAGGAAAGTGTTAGGAGAATAATTTAGATTATAAATCTGCATAGGATATTTGTCAAATATCTATGCATTACATACTAATTTTGTCATGTACAAGTATATTTTGTCCTATCTCCATGACTTGTATTAGGTTAAAATATGAATAGACTCCACTTTTTGCACCAAGTATAAGAAGAAGATGAAAAGTCATAGACTAGAAACATCTATATATACTTGTGTTTGTAAGAAGAATAGAGTTCCACTTTTGAAGAGATCAATATCGACCCATCTGGTTATGATTACCTATGTGGTTTCTTACTTTGTTCTTTGCATGTGTTCTCATGTATAATGTGTGATTATTTTATATCTAATTTAATTTGAATACATTGTTTATGTTAATGAATCATTATTTTTTCTTAATTTATACTTAATTCATGATAATTCATACTTTCTATGTTTTTATTATCTAACCTCTTATCTAAATACAATACACTATTCTATGCACTAAAGTATATCCTAGCTATCCTCATCCTTAGCATGTTCTGATGCCTCAAGAATCTCTACTAACAGGGTGAATAATGGACATTTGAATGCTTTTAATAATTATTAACCATCTAGAGAGTCTCTTTTAATGTTTAATGATGTCTTTTCTCTAATTTTTTTTCAAAATATATTCTTCCTCCTATTTATTCCAATTTCATATTATTGATGTTCTTTCACCTTCTCAAACTTATTATAATTATTCACAAGTTTCTTGGTTATCATCTCTTTTTCAAAGTGTTTCTTAAATATTCAATATTTTCATTGTTACCTATATTACCACTACTTATCTTCCAGAGACTTAAGTTAGTTCCCTTGTGTAAATCATACATGTTATGCGACAACTTAAGTTAAATTTATCTATCAAGGATCTCAAAATTCAAGTACACTATTATTAAATAGTCTGATCTTGGTCTATTTTATTCTTAGGTCCCTTTGACCATTTTCACCCTAATTTTTTTCTTCTCTTTTTCATATTTTTATTCTCTTTGTGTGTCTACTTCCATGCTAATATGGTCCTAACTTGAGATAATGAAGTTTAGAAACACACAAGTGCACAGTGCATGTATATAAGATAAGGAATAAATCAAGAAAATGAGTAGAGTTTTAGAGGTTAAGAGTGATGAAAGTTTAAGTATAAGACCTGAATTTAAGTGGCTAAGGAAAATTATCATCTTGATTCCTCAAATTACATCAATTCCATTTGGTTATGCAATTGAAAATGCATCTAAGGATTAGGTCTTACATCTCCATGAATTATGTTTTTTTCTAAATTTATTTCTACTTTCCAATTTTTATAGAGAAAATGATTTTGAAATTTATTTTAGTTGATTATTGGTTTAATAAAGGAGATAAATTTTACATATATCTTCAATATTTTCTATAAAACTAATAGATGTTGTTTGTTTAGTTGATGACAATAGTGGAGACTCCATCTCTACAAGCTGAAATAGACACATGCATTACTATTACAATGTCATTTTCCTAGGCACTCATTGAGGTACATGTTATTTATAATTTTTAATTTTAAATATATATTTGTTTTAATAATTTTAATAGATAATTGAGTAAATATAACTTATGTGAATGTATTGTGTATTCAGGGTTGTCTGACGACATATGATAATCTCATTGAAATGATTAATAGGGCACTATTTCATATTTTATCACCATTTCAAATTCCTAATCATGCACCTCTGCCTATCACTAACCCTATTGAGCATTATTCATAGATTAAGCATGACCATGAGATTGCAGTAAGTGCATGTTAAATTATTTTGGTATTCTAGTTTAAAATTAATTTATGAACTTGGTTATATATATGGTATGAAAATTTTATAATAATATTTTTATTTAAATAGGTTCATCTATAGATAATATTTGAGTGTAGAAGGACCCATATTCTGACCTTGGAGGAATCCAAAGCATATGAGGGATCTCCATCTATGAGCAGGGCATCCTAGTGAGAGTCTTCTTCAAGGAAGGAAAATAAAAGGATACTATTTGATGAGTAGGATGTCTTATATGATGTACTTAGCTGTATGATTATATATAAATCTACACATTTTTGGCATTGTATGCATATATGACATTCACCTAACATTCTATTATGTTATTAGATGATGTATTTTTTGTATGCGTATATGACAATGTATGTATTATTAGCATTATATGCCTATATGGCATTCACTTGACATTTTATTATGTTCTTATTTTGTATGATTTTATGGATTTTATGGACACACACACATATTCACATGTGATTATAGTGGCATGCATTCTCATTTTATGGTGACCATATTTACACATACAATTTGGCTCGCATTATTATTGCAAAACTAAATTTTTTAGTTTTATGGTCATATATAAATATAATTGTCTTTAATATTTCCTTCATGTAATCTATTAAAACTAACTTAGAATATTTTACTATGTGTTAAAATTAAAAGTGTATGGGATAAAATGGTATAATGTTAAGATAGAGTCATATATTACTATGAAGTTCCTCTCATGATTGGGCTACACTACTTATCACTATTCTAAAGTGGATACACTGGTTACATTAGTTTAATATCATTTGGGACTTGATATTCACATTTTGTATTCATTAACTTTATATACATACCACATTTATATTATAAGTATAATTAAAATAAAAAATGGAATACTCATCTCTTACATACCTTCTTTAGATGCCCTTATACATTTTACTTATGCAAGTTTGATGAATTGGTAATGCTCTACCTCCTCCTTTGGGATGTTCTCTCTTTGGAAATGTATTGCATTCTTGTTTGATGATTTAACCTTTATTGAAAGCTTTCCATCTTCTTGGATTAAACTTTTATTTATCCATGTAATCATTAAGTGATGTTTTGCTATCTCCTTCTCCATAGAGTTGTTGCCCTTCTTTTAGAGATTCTTCTTTGGTCCTTTAAAGTAGTGAAATACTTTAATTTTCATGTCTCTTGAGGCCTTATAATATTGTTATAGTTATAAATCTTATGTTTCACCTCATAAATGATGTTCTTTCCCTTTATAATGCACTCAATTTGGTATTTTTTTCTTTTCTCATCATATATCATTTGTTCCACTGTCGAAGAGTGCATAAAGACTGACAATAAATGTCGAAATTGAAATGATAGTTGGAGGATTCCACTTTCAATGCTTTTTGTCCATAAATTGGAATTTACAACACATATGAGGTGTTTTTTAACATATAATACTAGGATTTTGACATATGATCATGCCCATTTGAGAGACCCACCACCCATTCTGACCTCAAGAACACCCTTCCCAATATAAGAAAATATAATTTTTTAGCCTAATTTCATACATACGTAAAATGGAAACCTAAGTCATTTTAATGAAACATAAGAAAATTCATGTTCATTTTGAATCCCTATATTTTCACCTTAGAACACATCAATGGAACCTTCAATTCTAATTTTTGACACAAGTTATAGTAACGGATCTTAAAATGAAATGTTTTTGCAGTGAAGAAATAAGTTCTTGAGATCCAACTAAAATTTATACCTATGGGACCTATAGTGAAAATAAATCACTTTAATAATGTATATATAGTCAAATTACATATGTTACCATGACCTCAACATCAAAACCCACCTACAATTTTGATTTCACTAATGTTTAAGAGCATGAAAACATTGACAATGAATGTTGTCAAAGTTGAAGCAATAGTTGGAGAACTCCACATTCATTATTTTGTGGGTATAAAATAGCATGTAAAACATGTGTATGGTGGTGGATAACTTATATTACCATGTTATTTACCTCCAATAATTCTTGATTAATAGACCCACCACCCATTCTAGCCTCAAGAACACCCTTCCCAATACAAGAAAATTGTAGTTTTTAGCCTAACTTCAAGTGTATATAAAACAAAAACTATAATTTATTTATATGAATTGGAAGAAACCTCATGTATATGTAAAATATCTATAATTTAACCCTATATCATGTTTATTCAACCTTTAATACTAATATGTGGCATAATTTTCAATAATGTGTCCTAAAATGTAAGTTTTTTTAGTGAAGAGACAAGTTCTTGAGCTCCAACTAACATTTATGCCTAGGAGACCTCATGGTGAAAATAAATCACTTCAATAAATTTTATATAGGAAAATGACACATTATCCCATGACTTATATGTCAAAATCCCCCTAGAATCATGTTTCCACTATTGTTCAAGAGTGCCAAAACATTGACAACAAATATTGTCAAATTTGAAGCAACAGTTAGAGGACTCCATCTCTAGTGATTTTTGGCTCAAAAATCGCACTGACAAAAAATTTATGGTAGAAGATAATGTTTAATACTAGGTTCTTGGCCTCTAATAATGCCTAGTCAAAAGAATCACTACCCATTTTTGACTTAAGAATGCCCTTCCCAATATAATAAAATTTTAGTTTTTGGCCTAACTTTATACGTGCACAAGACAAAAAGATTAAGTCATTAGAAAAACCAAAATAACCCTCACATACACATCTAATCCCTATAATTTCACCCTATATCACATATATGGAAACTTGGAGATGAATCCATGGAATACATTGCAATAACATGTTATAAAATGTAACTCTTTTATAGTGAAGAGAAAAGTTCTTGTTCTCTAATTGACATTTATGCCTTCAATACCTCCAGGTACAAGTCCATCACTTAGATAAATATGTATAGGAAAATGACTTGTGATCCCATGACCAAGACTTATAAATCCATTTGGATGCATGTTTTCAATATTGTTTAGAAGTGTGGAAATACCAACAACAAATGTTGTCAAACATCTAATACCATATTCTTGGCCTCCCATCATGGCCGATAGAGAGACCCACTACCCATTTTGACTTAAGAATTCCCTTTTATAACTAATTACTTATATTAAACTTTTCTTACATTTAAGACTATGAAATTATTCACTAATAATGTCAACCACATGAATATAGAAGCTTATTTGGCACCAATAACCTATAAAAAATGTTAGTAAGTAATTAAAAATGAAATTTATATGTACTACCTAAAAAATCAATAAAATATGGTAAAATTGAATACATATATATTTGAAAAGTCAACAAACCTTGGAATTTTTATTCAGCTGATCTGAAAATAGGGTAACAACAAATTGACTTAGTTTCCCATTTTTATGGATACTCAATATTTTATTAATTTTCTGTAATTAACTTAAAAATTTTGATAAAATTAATATTTACCATTTAATAACTATGAATACATAAAATACATATTTGTAAAATCAGAGATAAAAAAACATGATAATTTGATAACGAAGTTCACCTAATAGGGCTATGTCTCTAGGTTAGATAAGACACGAACCGATATATAGATGATGCAAAAATAATAATACAATTTTACATCAATTCTCTAGATATAACTTCTTCCAATGTGATACAACTCTTTAACTCTATAGGATGATAATTTTCTATAATAATCTTTTATATATCAAGCTTCTTCTCAATACTCTTCCTTACTTCTTCTCCTTTAATGATCTAATAAAGGAGAGCTTAGAAATTTGACTGTGAAAACTTGAAATGTTTTGAAATGATTTGGGATGGAAACTTTCTAATATAAAATTTCTAATGATTTCCCAAATGCAAACTCATCCTGTTTATACTATTTAGATGCCCTTAATTTATCGATTCAATCTCTATCTAGGGAGATAAGAGTTTATGCCTCATTTCAAGGCATTTAAACCAACATTAAAAGAATACATAACAATCCTTTAATGTTTATCCTCCAAATTTGGGCATTTCCCATTGATCAAGGCATAATATAATCCTTGGGGTCAAATCCATTTTGAAAAGCCTTGTATTTAGGCATGGATAATGTTTATCCCATTTTGAGTGGGATTTAATCTCACATTAATGGGGAAATTTTTAATCTCCTTTAAAATGGAATTCATACCAATCTTGGATAATATATTGGGTATGTTTTGGATGATCCACATGTAAAATTTACATTGGTCCACATGTAAAAATTCCATTAGACCACTTGGCCACGAATCATCATAGTACCATCATTACTACTCCTTGTGCATATATTATTACTTGTATATTACCATATTTAATAGGCTATAACTTTCACATACAAAGTCTATTTGAGCCCATTTAAAATACATAGAATTTGTATTGATGAAGTCTTGTATTTGATGATGGTATTAGGAAGATTATAGACCATATAAATTTTTCTAATGTGGAGATCTTCCTAGATCACACCTCCCCACTAAGACACTTTTTGTCCACCAAAAGTGTTCTTTCTTCTGTATAAATAAATTCTTCATGTAACTTGTCAAGTGTCTCAGGATAAAAATCAATAGAATAGTCTCACCTTGATTCATGACCATATAAGGTTGACCTCTCTTTCTTGGAGGCTAACCAATGTTAATATCTATCCTTGCCAGATGACTTTCTTCACTCTTAGTGTTTGTGACTTTTTCTTGATAGATTCTCTTAGTCATTTCACGACACTGCATGTAGGATACAATGACACTCTCCCAATTGAGATGTTTTCATATTCTCATTTCAATTTAATTTTTAACAAGGGTGAAAAAATACATTTCATACTAAGTGGTGGTATAATAGGTCACTACTTTTAAGATTTGACCTTCTTGGGGTCTTACAATAACTCCATTATAAACATTACCCAATCTAAGGTCTTACAAAATATGCATACATACAATTTCACATGCATACATTTAAATAAACATATTTTAATGAAACAAAATTGGATGCCAATAATCGTCCATAGAACAACTTTGATTTAATTAAGTGTTACTCACAATGGAAGAAATTTTCATGTTGATGTCTCTTTGTCTCCCTCTTGGAAAAACACCTCAACTCATGTGCATGATAATGATTCTTATCAACATGTCTAATACTGTCATACCCAAAAAATAGAATTAGATAAACTTTGCTTAGAGTTATCTCTCAATGGAGTGCCTCTGTACCCATATTTCCAAATGTTATAAGAAGTGGTAAGAAAAATAAATATGAGAATGAAAAATAAATAATGATAAAACCTCTCATAATGGGATACTCATGATGTGATTCTAATCCTAAATGGATGATCTAATTTCACTCCCAATGAATGATCTACCTCCACACTTTCTCATAAAAACAAGATTAGTTTCTTCAATGCTTATTCAATAATGGAAACATAAACAATAATTTAGAAGTAATTTAAGCATTTAAAAAAAACTTAGCTATTAAAATATTATACACATTTATTACCAATCCAATCTAATGGATGCTCTTCTTTGGGTTATGATAGGACCTTCCTTGGATAGGTGGGCTTCTTCATGGGCTACCTTTTGGACTATTGGTGTTTGACTAACTCTTTCATCTACTACCTATTGATTTGTGGGTTATTTCACAAATTATTTCTTAATTATGGATTATTATTAATTCTTATAAGACTCCTTGTAAATATTTGGATAGAATTTCAGATGAATTTTCCAACTTTTTCCAACCCAATGGCCACTCATGTTATAATGAGTGTAATAATTCTTGTCTATTTTCTTGGATGACTGGTTCTTATCCACACTACATTTTAGAGAGTGATATTTATGACTTGTCAACTTTTTTTAAAGGACCTGATCTACCTTTTCAAGGACTTTCTCTCTCGATACATGGCCACACAATAGTTAATTGATTGACAAAAGGTACATGGATATGAAAACTAGATTGTGTACATTATAGGATAATTTTTTGCATAATAAAAATAGTGTTGGAATATTTATGTTTTTTATTCCTTGTAGAGCTGGCCTCTTCCTGATTACAACTTGCACTTACTCTCACCATCATGGAGAGGTTATTTTTGTAGTGGCTTGGCATCTTCTCTTGATGTTTCCCTTGTTTTAGCTATTATAGAGCCTTTTTCATCTTCTCTTTTGCCACTAACATAGAATTGTGAAAGGAGGCATCTATTGATGAAGAAAAAGATTGGTATCAGAGCCACAGTACCTATTCAAATTATTTTTATTTGGATAGTCTATAAGAATTTCTTGTTATGACTTTTGAGTTCTCTACTTTGAAAAATTCTTTGGGAAATTTTGATTTGCATCGAGTCTCTGGCCATTTTTAAATTATCATAGGCCCTTTTATCTCTACATCCTTATCTCCCTTTCCAAAATTTTCTCACTTACCAGAACCTCAATCTCTTATCATGGAATTTGGTAAATCCCAGACATCCTCCACAAAGAAATCATGAATGAATCAGAATTAGAAGGATTATATGAACTTCCTCCTTTTATTCCTGAACAATTATCTGACTATCCAGATATTGAAACTATTGAAGAAACCATCGAAAAAGAAAAAAACCTGTATAAAAATTTGGCTATTAAGGATTCTCATGTCTATAAAAAATTTGAGCTTTTAAAATCTAAGTTTGTCTACAATTCTACATATCTATCTTTTGTCAAGCCTAGAATCAAATTTATAGAACTCACTCTTAGTTATAAGCCTAAGCAAAACTTCTAGACAAATTTATTATCATTATAACCTGAACCTGAAATCAATTATATTAGGTCACATGAAGATGTAAAATTTATGCACTTTGGCCTTATAAGAGTCCATATAACTCCATTGATTCCTAGAAATATAAAACTAGTTATATATCTTACATTGTGTGATCATCGTCAAGTCAGTTTCAGACACTCTTGTCAAATATTCAGTCTTGGTCACTTGAATGATGAAGTAATATGTTTTGAGTTTTGTCCAAACCTCTCTGTCGCAGTCTGTGACAAGGGTTGTAAAGAAGTCAAATTTGGATCCCTAGACTATTGGGGTTTGTGCACTTCTCTTTTTGGTTTAAATATGTTTGGTGTATTCAAGTATGCTTCTATAAATATTTCTATTATCTATATCATGACAAACACAAACCATCCAAAGATCTTAGAAAATCTGCCATATGCTAGACAACTTAGTGGTATTGTACAACTCCAGAAAGGTCATATAGAGTCAGTTGAGATACCTTTTAATTGGAAACTTGACTGGTTGAAAAAAAATTCTCATAAGATGAAAGGTCAAGTCTCAGTACACCACAGTGATGGTAGAATTGTTAATATACTTCCCAGGTCTTTATCTATAAAAAATTATGCTAATCTTTCTCCATCCAGACCATCTAAATCTTCCTCTCGTAGAGCTATAAAAATAGGGCATATTCTTATAGAAGATGAAGAAATCAACCAAGAATTTTATCCAAAGGATCATTTACCATGTACAATGATGAATCTTCCCAGGGAAGATAGCTTAGAATTCTATACATAGAACAAATCTACTCTATATAAAGGTGGAAGATGGCCACCACAAAAGGGAATCTACAAGCAGCCTGCAGGTTTAATCCAATATTTTTCTACTGCTTATCAAGGAGAAACTAAACCTTCAAATGAATTCAAGCAAATGAATTATACAGCTAGATTCAATTCTCATCTCTCAAAAAACTTAGATGATCTTTGTAGAGATGTTTTGTATATTAAGAATAGTATAGAAAAACTAACTATTCTTGAAGACAATACCAATGCCCTTTGTATAAATATACAGAACCAATTGTCTTCCATAGATTCTAAAATAACATTGTTAGATGAAAGTCTTAAATGGCTTTCTAAATAGGATTAACAGGTAGAATCCTCTGTTAACCAGTTAGCCCATAGCATAAATCTCGGTCCTAATTTTAAGCCCAGGCAAAAACACCCCAATACTACTCTTATGCAAAGGACACATGTCTAATTAAAACCATGGTACCTCAATATAGATGATCTTTTAAACCCTTTGAATGAGATTTCAGCTTGGTGTAACTCCATGAGAGTTATTACCATTAATTCTCATCTAGATCCAGTAGGTACTACTAATTTTGCTCCCAAATTCTTTTGGGGAATAGTAAACCAATGGTGGGATTCCATGATCAAAGCAGAATAGTATGTAAGAGTCCATAACCAGCCTGATCCTTTAGCAACTAGGTTTCATTTATTAATAGATGAATTTGCTCCTCCAGTAGCAAATCGTGAACTGGAATCCAAAAAATGGCTTCTCAAAATGGAACTTTGTGATTTAAAACAATTTGATGCTTTTGACAAATAGTTTAGAGAATTGGCATATGAAAGTAAAAAAATTTCTTCTACTAAGGTTAAGATCAAATTTTTGCATGCTCTACCTTATAATCTAATTGATAAGGTTATTTCCTATATTGATCTTAAGAATATTACTATTGAAGATCTCTCTCAGACATCATAGATTTTGCCAAGCAACAAGCAATGTGTTTAGTCTATGAGACTAAATCCATCCAAAAGCTTACCAAGCATTAAGCATCCTAGTTTACTCTAGAATTCCCTAAAATAACCCCATTTAGCTATCAACCATTTTTCCAGCCTCGCAAGCACCAAAAACAATGTCGCAAACATCTTTCTTTCCAGCATCACTCTTTTCCTTGTAAGCACTCCTATGCACCTCCTCACCATTTCCTCAAGAAATGATGTACAACCCATCCTCTATCAAACCAGCCCCTTTGCTATATATGTCACAAACCTGGCCATATTACTCCCCAATGTCACTACAAGAACCCTGCAATTAAAGCTATTTTCACATCTAACACAGTAGCGTGGTGGGATATTATTAATTTTGATGAAGATCTCTATCTATAGGATGACATCTATGAACCAATTCTAGATGATCTCTCTGAAGATGATTCAGAAGAAAACAATGATGCAGATGCTCTTGAGTCATTAGCCAATGACTTGGAAAAATCACTAACCAACATGCAATGACCATGGTATTGACCTAGACACCATGACAATTCACAACTATCATATGAATCACACATCACTTGGTCTCATCATCATCATGAATTACCAGAGAGAGAGACAAGACCAAGGAATAGAGGACATCTAGAGGAGAAGGATCAACCAGAGGGAGATAGCCCTCAATGCCTTATATACCTCTAACATTATAAAGACCTCAGCATCCTCCTTTGAAATACCAGAGCTCTTTCAACCCAAGCACCTCTTGGATCAAAAATAAGTTCACCAGCACAAAATCTCCAAGAAAAATCCTAGCACTAAAAATAGAGCCACAGTGGAACATTTTGTTACCCATAGAAGAAAAGGAAGAGGATGAAGAAGTAGAAAGTTCTTTCTACTCTAATCAAGATTACTATCTAGGTGAATACAATAATTTCCAAGAAGAAGAAGTAGGCCAAGAATCAGAAGACATCTACCTTGAATAACCTCTTGTCTAAGACCTAGGGAGACAAAAATTGGTATGTACAAACATTCCTCCCTTAGAAATTCCACAACCAGCTTACCTAACATAGCTGATTAATGGAAAGTTTACCCAGTTTATAACATTAGAAATCAATGGTAGACTTGTAGATGCCCAAATTGATATAGGAGCTTCTCTCTCTTTTGCCAAATCACAACTCATCCATGACTAGAAGACATTAGATGATACCATGGCTTATAAGAGCCTAGATGTCTAAGGGAATAGTTTCATCTATAATAAATATAAACATTAGCAAACCCTTTGGATATAAGATAAAATCTTCCATGTTGATTTCTTTGCCCTAAATAGGATGCCTATAGATATCCTACTAAGAGGTGCTTCATAGACAGATACTCACCTTATGGTTCAACCATAAAGAGTATCATGTTTACTATAAAAAATGAAAGGCTTAGGATACCACACCTTATCTATGCCACTAAATAATTCCCTAGTTCAATGACTCAAATACCTAAAATAATAATCCCTACTAAAATCCAAGCCATAGGTGAAAAGATAAAAAACACTATCTATTCTAACAACCCTCAGTAGTTTTGGTTAAAATCCATCCCTGAGATGGATATAAAAATCATCGAAGGTAAACATATGAAGATGGGAAAAAGGATTCCAATACAAGCACAAGATTATGATGATATGGAACTACAAATCAAGGAATTAGAAAGTAATGGTTTTATTGAGAAATCAATTTCTCCTTACTATTGTTATGCATTTGTGGTTAACAAGCATTCTGAGCAATAAAGAGGAAAGAAAAGAATGGTCATCAATTATAGGCCATTAAATGCCATTAGCTAACCATTTCCATATCCAATCACTGATAAAATCTATCTGTTGGAAAAAGTAGCAACATGTAAGTACTTCTCCCAATTTGACTGTAAATCTAGATTTTATCAGATTAGAGTCAAAAAAACTGATAAGGAAAAGATAGATTTTAGTTGTCCTTTTCGCCATTTCTATTGGACAGTAATGCCTTTCAGCTTGATGAATGCCCCTACATTCTACCAGGCCCATATGGATAAAATATTTCAAGGCACTTCTAACTTTCTTTGTGTATATGTTGATGACATACTAATTTTTAGTAATTCCCTCACTGATCATTTTACTCATCTCTCCAAATTCTTTCAACTGGCTCAAGATGCAAGAATTGTACTCTCAGAAGCAAAAATTAAATTATGTAAAACTAAATGTAACTTTCTTGGGATGATCATCCAATATTCAAAATTGTAGATCTAGTCACATATAAAGTAGAAAATCATCAGTTTCCCTGAGAAGCTAGATAAGTCTAAGATTTAGGCCTTTTTGGGATTATTAAATTATTTAAATAGCTTTTATCCTAACTCTGGTGAAGACAGATTTATACTCCAAGAGCTTCTCTAGAAAAAAAAGCTTTCTATTGGAAGAATGAACATACAGCCACAATCCAAAAAATCAAATCTATGATAGCTCTACTTCCAGAATTGCATATCCCAAAATCTGATCAAATGAAGGTCTATACTGATGCCTCTACTATTGCATGGGGAGGAGTACTTGTTTGTGTACATAACAATAAAGAATTTGTCTGTGAATTCTCTAGTGGATTTTTTAGTACTGATGCGCTTAAATGGATTTATTCTAATAAAGAAATCTATGCTATAAAACAATGTTTAGAAAAGTTCATGTTAAAACTATTGCACTTTCCCCATTTTATTGTAAAAACTGATTGCACTAGATTTCTGACCTTTAGAGAAAAAGATCATGGTCAGAAAGATGGTCATGGTAAATATTGTAGATGGCAAGCCTTTTTCAATTAGTTTAACTTTTCAGTAGAGCACATTAAAGGTACTAATAATATAATAGTAGATTAGCTCAGTCGGCCTCTACCTGCTACACTAATGCATCATCTCGTTCCTAGCTTTAATCTAACTAGGATCTATAATCAATGATTTGCATCTCTGAATATTCTTATCCAAGAACAAATCCTTTGTGAAGGGTTGCATCCAAGGTACACCTGAATATCTTTTGCAGCAAGTAAAGACTTACAAATGTCTTTCACAATAACCATTCAGGCAAACCGTCATTAGAACACTGGTGTAATAATAATTGAAAGATTAAATAGTGAATTTCTTTTCCACCAGTTCACTAAATTGTTAAAGCGTCCCTTATAGACATGGATGGTAAAAATTAGGTCCTTACACAATGAAAACCTTTATAGATGGGTGGAAAGACACGGTCCTCACCGTATACATGAAGAAGAAGAACATGAACAAGATATAGTTGTCCATATGATCATCAGGCAATAGCTAAAATGGGAATCTTACTTCTACATCAATCTTCACGATCATGCATGTGAAGCTGGACCCCACCATTGGCATCTTTCCAACACTTTTTAGATAAGGTGTATTTTCCAATCAATCAGTGAAAATGAGCTACTGACTGAAGTGGAAGCAATGTTGGACCCACAAAGCCAGATGTCCTCATCTAGCGCCTCCAACAGCATCTCACTTAGCCTAACTTTCATGCTGTAAAAGTATGATGGGACATGACACCGCCTTGGCAAAGATTCTAGGCAAGGCCTCCCAAAATACTATAAATAAGTCTCTACTCGATAGAGTTATCATCAAAAAATTTTGAAGCTTTAGAAATCTAGTAGCCTTGTTTCAAAAGTATGCTCTTCTCTTGCCCTTCTTGAAGGATCCTGAGAATCAAAAATTAAACAAGTGTTTGTAAAAATTTGATTTTATTAATAGAGTGAAGTCTAGCCATTCTGACCTTGGCCATTAATGCCAAAGCCCTATCCATAAAAACCCATATTGATTCTCAAATTGGAGTCAATACCATGAGTATACATCTCAAATTGACCAAAATAATCATCTAAATCTTAATGGGAATAAAGAGAACATGATTAATTACTTATAATACATACCTCAGTTTGGGTTTTTGCATTTGAGGTAAAATATGGTATCCTTTGCATGTTAAACTCTTATTTATATTGAAACTCAAGTTGTAACTCTTGGATGATTCCCATGATAAATTCACCATGGGATAATAATATGTTTTGTAGTTCCTACTTCTCATCTTTCAAGAACTATAATATTCTTCTCAATTAATATTTCTCCTCTTGAATCTGGGGATTTATGGTTTAAAGCTCCTAAAGCCTTTCTCTCTTCAGAGCTTTTCCCATGGTTGTAATTTTGCAACCTTCATTTCCTTATTAATGAAAAAAAGGAAGAATATTGACACAAACCATAAAAATTGTTAACAAACTCCAATTAGAAAATCATTGTGATACCAAACTTGATCCAAAAATAGGCTAACAATAAATTGACTCATTTTACCCATTTTTATGGATACTCAATATTTTCTAAATTTTACTTAATTAAATTTAAAATTTTCATAAAATTAATATTTAACATTTAATAACTTTGAATATATAAAAAATGTATTTATAAAATCAAGGATAACAAACATGATAATTTGATAATGGATTTAACCTAATAGGGCTACATCTTTGGGTTTGATAAGACACGAACTAATATATAGATGATGTAAAAATAACAATACAATTATTACATAAATTCTATAGATACAAATTTTTCAATCTATTTTAACTCCTCAAATCTATAGGATGTCAAGTTTTTGTAAAAATCTTCTCTATATTGAGCTTCTTTTCAATACTCTTCCTCACTTCTTCTCTTTTAATGCTCTAATAAAGGAGAGTTTGTAAATTCAAATGAAAAAAATTGAATTTTTTTTGCAATGATTTAGAATGTAAACTTTACAATGATTTCCCAAATGCAAACTCTTCCTTTTTATATTTTTAGAGGCCTATGATTTATGGATTTAATCTCTATCCATAGAGATAAGGGTTTATGCCTCTTTTTAAGGCATGTAAATCAACATTAAATGGATACATAATAATCCCTTATTTTTCTCCTCAAATGTGGAGCATTTCCCATTGATCAAGGCATAAGATGAGCCTTGGGGTCGAATCTATTTTAAAAATCCTTGTATTTAGGCATGGATAATGTTTATCCCATTTTGAGTGGGATTTAATCCCACATTAATGGGGAAAGATTTAATCCTCTGTAAACTAGAATTTATCCCAATCTTGTATAATACCTTAGAATTATTGTGGATGATCCACATATAAAGATTATATTAGTCTATGTGTCAATATTCCATTGGACTACTTGGCCACTTTCAGTCATCATGCTTCCATCAGTGCTACCCCATGTGCATATATTGTTACTTGTTTATTACCATCTTCAATAAGCTATAACTTTTTCATATGGAGTGTGTTTGAGCCCATTCAAAATACCTCAAATTCATATTTAGGAAATATTCGATGTGTTGATGGTATTAGGAAGATTAAAAACCATATAAATGTGTCAAATGAAAATATCCTTCTAGATCGCCAACAAACCACTAAGATTTGCTCTAATATTGATAGTAGTAGGAATAGCTTCATGGTTTGACTCATGAACTTTCCATAAATTATTTTTTATTGGCCTCCCATAATATTTGAACAAATGACTATTTATTGCAAGAGCCAAATTTAAATAGTTTAGTATATTCCTATGTGTTTCAAAGTCTTCAAACAACCATGCATATGAATTATTTATAAGATATCATCAAAGCCAAGTTCTAGTAACTATGATAGACCCAGTGGGATATTTAGTGTTTTCTCCATCTATCATTGGGGAAGTCAATTTTTTATTTTCTTCTACACACCAACATAACTAGTAATTTGCTCCCTCTTCATTGTCCTTATAAGCAATAACTACATAAACATGCCTTGTATCACAAAAACAAAATTATTAATTATTTTGTCAAGTTAAATAATGAGAATAAATAGTATATAATGATTAATCTTATAATGAATTAAACTATATCAAATGCATGGTCAAAGTCATATGATGATTTTATATTTGTAAGTTTTAATGATAGTGGAACATGATATGTGTCTATTAGAATTAGAGGTCAATAGTTCCATTCATCCACCCACCTTTGTGACATACACTGATTTCAAATAGAATCCATGTATGCATAATAAAAACATGCCAAGTGTCTTGTATGAATAGTCCAAGAACCTACATTTAAGATATGAAATGAGTGGAGCTCACTTGATCCTATTGCAATCATAAATCCTCATACTTTGATAAGTGTTCTTCATCCATTAAGAATAAATATCCATAAATAGTAGAAGCTCTTGAGCACTATGGCCCATTTTCTCATTACACCATTCAACATATATTTTTTCTCAATAAAAACAACACCATCTTCAAACTTTAACTCCTCTCTTTTAATGGTTCTTTTTACACATAATCTATCATTTCCATGTTCTCCTTTTCCATGTTCATCCTCAATGAAACTCTAAATATGTCCTACATCATTGGTAATGTGCATATTTCTCAACCAATAAAGCATCTGTACATTCTTGAATTATGATGTGTAATTATCTAACCAAATTTAATGTTGATTGAAATTAATATTCATCTCAGTCAATTATTTATATAACATCTCAAAACAAACTTACACGTACAATGTACAATGTTATTGTTCATAACTTACATAGAAATGATACCTTCTTAATATTTATTGATCTTGATTTGTACTATCAGGTGCATACATGAATGATATGTGTACCAATATGGAAACCTATATTGATTTGTAATACTACGACTAAACTTCCATTTATGGTTTGAATGTGTAATTTTCAGCAAAGTAAACTACTAAAAAAATAGAACCAAGTGGAAATGTGTCCATGCTTAGCTTCAAATGTTCATCCAACCATTTATCCCTATGTGTGTGCCTTGCATACTCATAAATAATTTTCTCCCTAAATTTGACCATAAATTTTGAAACATGTATCTATTTTGTAACAAGCTCTCACCTTTTAGATTTTTTGCCATTTTTAATTGATAAGTCATAGATTTATATTTACTCAAAGCAATTGATTCATGTCCAATTACACTTTTAATCTTCTCATGGATAAATTTTTTTAATTTTGGAAATCCACAAGAATGCTATAATTTCCATCAAAACATGTTTTAGTATAAAATAGCTATCCATCTGGTCTTTCAGAAAAATGGTTGGAATAAATTCCCTAGCTGATTTTGGTAGAACTTCTATGGCACACTCTTGAAAAATGTTGTCAATATGCAAAGTAAAATATATGCAGTGAAAAATATCATAGTGCATTGAAAATTCAACATGTTGCTTGCAACAAGTGGTGCATGTGTGATTTATTTTTACATAAAATGGTTTTGCTAGTTAAAAATATGCTTGACTAATAGAAATTTATGGATATTTTTCCAAAAACATAGAGTACAATTATGTTTGGGTCATATCCAATAAATTTTTTATATGTAGTTCATGGTTACGAGAACCCATTATTCTTTTCACTACATCTCTTATATTGGGTGAAACTCTTGCATTGTCTTTCTAAAATAATGAAAATAAATCTTTGAAAGCATTGTTTATGGCCTTATCATTTTGTGGAAGTCTTCTAATTAATACTAAGATATTAGTGTATTGGCATCATTAAGTCTTTGGCATATTCCAATCACTTTCATTAATGTTTTTCTATTTATGTCAAGTGCTTGGCTAGTTTTTAAAATTAATCATTTTTTCCTATTTGACCACTTATTACACAAGTTATAATTATATGTTGAAAAGTGTTACAATATTTATTACATTATTTTATGTTTATAGTATCATATGCATCATGTATATTTTTAATAGTTACATTGCTTTCATCATCTATGTTATATGTTTTTAGTCCTAGGGTGTAAATTATAGGTATCATCTTAATCAATTTCATCAACGAAACAAACAATTGACATTTTTGACTATCAAAATCTAATTTATCATATAAATTATCCCAATTTTTTTAGCTAGTCTTCATGAGTGATGGTGAGACATCTTTTTATGCATTGGTTTCAAAATATTTTCATAAATTACAATTAAGTACTTACCTTTTATACACATAATCCTTAGAGGTATTGTTAATGTTGGAATTTGTTGAGAGGGTGTTTCAAAATTAGTATGTTCATTACTAGTTTCTTCATTGTTACTTTCATTGTTTAGTGTTTCCATGGCATTTTCTTCATTGTTACTTTCATAATTATATGTTTTTTTGAAATTTTATTCATTGTTAGGGGGTAAATCACCATTCATAGCTTCATCATCAACAAAATAAAAATCTTTATAGTTTGAATGTGGACTTGTAACATAATTTAGACTATTAGGTAAACACTTATCATCGTTACTTAATTCATAATTGTCAATTTCATCATTATATATGGCATTTGGTTCATTAGGGATAGAGTTTATACCTTATCTTGAAAGAAATGTTTGAATTTATACCTTTTATTTTTCTCTCAACTCTTGTAATTGCTCTAGTGTTTTGTGATTTAACTGATTCCCTTTCCTTAAATGAGAACCATCACCCATGGATAGACAAATAATAATTTGATTCTTTTTTATGGTGGGGTACCAAATAACAATTTAATTATTTTTGTCTTCATCATACAAAGCATAGAATGATGTAGAGAATGTAAGTGGGGTCAAAATTCTTGAAACACCCTAAAAAAAATTTGTTAGACAGATAGTTTTTATGTATTATGACAACAACATATGTGTTATATATATTATATATACCATCATATATAATATTATGTGATGCAATCCTATGTTATATTATTATGTTATATGATTATGTCATGCAATCCTATATAATTACCTTCATATTTGCATTTGTGATACAATTCTAGGGTCAATTCAACCATATGTTACATCTTATATAATCGATTGAAACATGTTTTACATTAACAAAGCTCAATTTTTCTTAAATCACAACTCTAATTACATCAATTGAATAATTAGATCAATTCATGACTAATTTAGCACCAAATCATGTCTTGCTCTTGTCTAGTTATGTTTAAAGGGAACAAATTGGCCCCAATTTCCTTCACGATGGAATTGGTAGACTATTTGTTTTATTTTTTTATGATATTAGGGTTGATTGACGTCAAAATTACATCTTATATAGTAAAAATTAATTTCATAGTATTTAATTTTTCTCAAATTTCATCAACTAATAGTAATATTAAACCCTAAAACCTAAATTCTAAGCCATAATTTAGGCTCACAAGGCTCAATATGGACCAAATCACATCTCTAATTATGCCAATTAACTAATTGGACTAATTCATAACATAATTAGAGCTAATTTAGCCTTAAATCACATCTTGCTCTTGTAGTTAGGTTGAAAGGGCTCAAACTGACCCCAATTTCCTTCATGATTAAATAAGTGGACTATTTGGTTTAGGGTGTTATGATAGTGAGGTTGATTGACCTCTAAATTACATCTTATATAGTGAAAATAAGGTTCATGAGGTTGAATTTCATCAAACTTATATCATTAATTATAATAATCGACTAATTAGCTTGATATGTAAGGAAATATTGTTGGAGAGTTGTCAATGATGTTAGGTGATGTCATGGAGGTGTTTTAGTGAGTGTTTGAAGTGATTTGATAGTATAAGTGATAATGACAAAGTGTGTAATTTTCTTGTCCTAGTTTGATTGAAGAAGACTTGGTTGATCTTTAGAGTTTACATAGTTTGAGATGTTTAGAGATGAGTATGGTGATTTGAGGATGTGAAAGGGGTCACTAAGATGTTTTATATGCTTTTGAGCACTTGTGTGCATGATTGGTTTTCATCTGGGATTCTATTGTTTTCATCTAGACTTTTTGGGGCCAATTGAAAAAAAAATGAGTAGGCAATTTGCAGACATCACCATTTCTACATGTGGATTAGTCAAGGGGAGTTGGTCATATGGTTGTGATCAAATTAGTCCCTATTTATTTTTATATAAATTGTAGATCATGCACCTAAGTGTGTCAAAATATATGTGCATGAAAAGTTGGGCTCTCAGTCATTTTGACAAAGTCTTCCCATACTTAGCCAAATTTACATGAGGCAAGAAGAGCCAGGTAAGTATTTTGATGATGGAATATCTCACATGTGTGGATGTTTTAGGAGAAGGTGATCATATCGGTTTGTTAAATTTTGTGCCTAGATGAATTACGCTAATTTTTAGGTCAATCATTGAAGCATGATAAAAGATATGTAAGGGAAAAGTTAGCTTCTCAAGCAATTTGTAATGTTTTCCAAACCATCAGAAACCATCATGTAGACATGGATGAACTAGTAAGTTTGTGAATTTGTTTTAGTTACATGTAAGATAAATTTGGGCCAAAGGATATAATGGAGATGTTTTCTATAATGTCAAGAATCTAATCTAAAAATTTGGGCTCTTGAAATGTTGTCCATCTCAAGATTTAAATCTTTAGAGTTGTAATTATAAAAATTGGAGATCATCAAGTTTATTCAATTTGAAGGATGAGGTCATTTAGTCTAGAAGATCCAATGGTCCACATTAAATTGTACATCTTGATCCTATGATGCGCATGAAGTCAACATTACATGAGAAGATGCAAGGTGGCACAAGCACATAAAATGTTAGTAAAATGCTCAAAAGGCATGTGAAGGTGTTAAGTCTCATAATCTTAGGGGTTTTGAGATAGATCTAATGATGAGCATTGCTATTTAAAGACCTAGTTGATTCAAAGAGATCAATAGTGTGCATTTAGTCAATATTGTAAGGGTTTTTGGTATGAGGTCAAAGTGACCAAGGTTTAATGATTGGCATTGGTAGAATATGTGTTAAAAGTTGAGAATCATACAAAAATATTCAAGGTGACTGTTTAATCTGAGTGGCAAAGACCTAAGATGAGAGCATAATGTGCAATGTTTAACTATGACTATTTGAATTCGTAAAGGAAAAACTAGTGATATGTATTTAAGCTATAACTTTTGATCTAGGAAGAATTTGCTAATGGTGTAAAAAGTGAACTTGTAGAAGAATCCAAGGTGCATCTAGGAATAGAGATTTTAAGATATGAAAACGTGTAAAGTTAAAGATATTAAGGTTAAAAGTTGATTGTGTTCTACAAGTAACCTATGAAGGTTGTTTGATCTTGTAATGTTGTTTTTATGTTTAATGTTTAATTAGAAATTGGAACATGCTGTAAAATCTATGAGGATGATCTATGTGATTTTTGGATGCATGATCAATCTATCTTGAGTATGAATAAGACTGAGTAGTTGACTATGTATTCATTCATGGTGTCCTTTTAAACAAGGCTATTATTTGAGTTGATTGAGCTTGCACATAAGAGAGAAATGATGAATGTAAGAATTTAAGGATGACTTAAGGGTCATGTAGAGTGGACCTATACATTTGTTAGTGGTCCTATGTTCTTTTTTCCTTAATTAATTGCTAAATGAGTGAATGGGTCTTCAAGAGACCTATAAGGGTTACAATGGCCTATTTGAAAGGTGTAGTTCCTTAAGGGTGACCTATGGGTGTTATGGCCAACCTATGTTGATGGTATTGAGTCATATGTTTGTATATGAGAGATGCATTAAGGGTTAAGGCATGCCTAATGGATGACCAAAGTGTTGATAATCATGATGTAATGTCCCCATTTTCATGAGTATCAGTTCGTAGAGGGTTTAGCCTATTCCTGGCTCTCGTAGGCTAATGAGGCATGGTGAGAGAGTCATTTTTGCAATCACTTGGTGATTACCTGGCTTAATTTCAATTGGAATAAGGTTTTTCACTATATTTCATTATTATTTCTAATTATGGAAAATCTTATTTTATAATTTAATATTTTAAAATATTATTTTATTAAGGACAACCTCTTGAGGGAAAGCTTAAATAGACCTTGAGGTCTCACCATATGGGCATCTAGATTTGTTGAATTGTTGTGTTGGTGAATTTCATCTTGAGTATTTATAGAATTGAGTGGTTTGCAGATAACCCGATTGTCACTGGGAATGAAAAACTCCCATTAATAGCAATTTGAGGGTGTGCAATATCACATAAATTATTGCAGTGAGAAGTGATATTCCAGTCACTTTGTTTGGGTAGAATTTGTGGCCTAAGGCCAATTTTTGAGATTATTATATTGGAGCCTATTAGCCTTGGAGAGATTTTATTGGACGTGTTAAACAATTGACTGGGAGAATCTAAATTTCTTATGCCGAGTCTAAAGCAGTAGGGACATAAATAAATATTCTTTCCATTTAGTTTATACTGGCAGTGATTTCAATTTGGAGAGTGGGGCACATCATTCTAAGGAAGGCATCAGAATTGGAAGTTGCTCAATTGTTTTATTTCTTTATTCCAGATCTGAACAGGGCGACTTCCTCAAAATTTGTGTGGACTATATTGGGTTTCCACTTTCCATCTATTTAATTAATTATTGGAAAGGCAAGGAGACTCCCAAAATCAGGTTCCATTATTAAATTTTATGCTCTTTAAACATTTTTTTTAGTGGCGCTAAGAATGGTACAGCTATAATCTTTAGATCTAAACATTAAGTCATATATATTAGCCAAGAGTCTTGGTTGTTTGACAATTGCTTGTATTGAAATATTCATATTAAAGGAGATATAAGTCACTGATTGTGTAAAAGATACTCTTGCAAATAGATTTATTTGATGCATGGTAAATGTTTTACAAAATGTCTATGTGATGTGGCTAGTCTTTGCATAGCTAGTTTCCATATATTTGCATGGTAAAAAGTCCAAAAAGAATTGCATATCTACATGTCGATCAACTGTAAGCATTGTAAGGGTTTAAAAATCAGTCTTAACATTCATTGATATCAACCTAATTCAACTGAAACACTACATTAGCAAGTTACAAGGTTGCATATAAACTGTTTAATGAAATTACCAATCAGCCAACTAGGGCAAATTTTGGAAAATTTTGAGTCCAACTCATTACAAGGGTATCAGAGCGGTTCCCTGCCACCCTTTGGGTTAGAAATCATCTTCATTTATGTACCAAAGTGATAGAACCAAGAGATATATAGCTAGAGAAGAAAGGAAATAGAGACAAGACACATTATCAGCAATTGTAGCAGTAGGGGATAAAGTGATTGGTGGCCCTATGAAAGAAAGAAGAGAAGGAAGTCCTCCTAGAAATGGAGGAAGAGATGATGATAGAGAGGTACTTGATACTTTTAGGAGTTTAAGGGAGGGATAGCAATAGATATCTGGGGTACTTGAGCAACTTGGAAACACTCTACAATAGTTGGATTTACCAAGAAGGCAGCCCCAAGATCATGATGGTGAAAGGAGCGTAGCTGGTACAAGGAGAATACTGAGATCATCTTCTCACATGGTAGACAGACCTACACAAACTACTTTCTTGAGGTAAGAATGTGTAGTAGAAGAAAATGTTGAAGATGCTGAGGAGCCTACCTTCGCTGATGCATATATGGCTGCTCATGATGAATGACAACTATTAACACCAGAAGCACGAGGGCTTATGCATTTTGATCATTTTATACAAACAAGGATGGACTACTATAGGTCTCGATGGGAGAAGAGGCCTTGAAATCAGAATAGGGACCTTAATCAAGCTAGTAATAAGCTCACCTTGTCCATGTTTGATGGTAGTGGCAAGATCACTACACAGTCATGGATTCATAAGTTGGACACCTTCCTGGCTCTTTGACCCATGATAGAAGAAGAAGCCATCAAATTTTCCATGTTGCATTTGGAAGGAGCAACACACAAATGGTGGTATCATGGATTGGTAACATTACAGCATAATTATATTTCATCCTATCAAGAGTTTACGGATAGACTTGTGGAACGTATTGATAGGAAAGATCCAGAATCTTACTTTAGGGATTTGGCCCAACTCAAACAAGTTGGAAGTTTGGAGAGCTACATTGGAGATTTTTAGAAATGATCAGTGATGGTTCCTAACATCTCAGAGAGATGGTTGGTGGTCCTATTTATTGAAGGATTAATGGAGCCTATCAGGGGATGGATAAAAGCCTTTGATCCTCCTACTCTTCAAGACGCTATGAAGAAGGCCAAGAGTATGGAACTATCAAAACCAAAGATTAAGTTTATATCAAAGGGATCTTCTTTGAATCAAGATAATAAATCTTTCTCTAAGAAGAAGAATGATCTAGATCTCAAGGACAAATCAACACCACCTTTGGATCATGACACACTCAATGAATTAAGGAAAAAGAAGTTGTGTTTCTATTGTAAGGGGTCGTATGATGCAAATCATGATTGTCTCTTGAGACCAAAGGGAAAGGCTAATCGAATAATGTGGGCATATTATGAATCTAATTATGAAGACTCATAAGTAGAATAGGAAGAAGAAAAACATGAAGGAGCAATGAGGCAACTTGATGCACACATCACTAGCATCCAATAGGAAGGTTCATTTAGGATGTGTGGGGTCTTAACAGGGTAAAAGATAATCACTCTTCTTGATAAAGGAGCAATTCACAACTTCATTGATGCTCATTTGGTTGATAGGAGAGGCATCAGGATAGAGAACTTTGAGGGGATAAGGGTTAAGGTTACAGATGGCTATACCCTCAAATGTGAGAAGAGAATTTCAGACTTGCCCATATGATTGAACAACTATGAGTTCAAGACAGACTTCTATGTAGTGAAGATGGGTGATACTGACATGGTGCTTGGCATGAGATGGTTACATGATATTGGGAAATTCACCCTTGATCTTAAGGAGATGGAGATGTCTTTTCAGGTTGATGAAAAGACTCATGTCCTTAAGGCAATTTGGGACTCTAGTTTTAGGATGATCTCTTTCAGGAGAATGGCGAGGCTAGTAAGACGTGATATGGAAGAGGTGGACAGGGTCAATTTGGAGATGTAGGCAATTGAACGTGACTATGACTTAAATCAGGAAGCTAAACTCAAGTATGGGACATTGATGTCTCTTCAGTGACAATTAGAAGAAGCTGAAAACAAACTTGTTGAATATAGGATGGGTGGTAAATCAATGCTTCGAGAGGAAGTTACAGATGTTGACATTACTGAGATTGTGAGTAAGTGGACTGGCATTCCAATTTCAAACCTACAACAAATGGAGAGGGAGAATCTTGTTTTCTTAAAATAAGTGCTTCACAAGAGGGTTATAGGTCAGGATATTGCAGTTAAGTCTATAGCTAATGCAATTCGATGATCTAGAATAGGGCTTTCTTACCCTAATTGACCAATTATGAGTTTCATGTTAATGGGCCCAACTAGAGTGGGGAAGACTGAATTGGCTAAAGCTCTTATAGGCCATCTCTTCAATATTGAACGTGCACTTGTGAGGATCAATATGAGTGAATATATGGAAAAGCATGCTGTCTCTTGTCTAGTTGGAGCTCCTCTTGGGTATCTTGGCTATGAAAAGGGTGGACAGTTAATAGAGGTTGTTCATAGGAGACCTTACTTAGTTTTATTATTTAATGAAATTGAAAAAACTCACTCTGATGTATTCAACATCCTCCTCCGGTTATTAGATGATGGGAGGATAACTGATTCCCTAGGGTGCACCGTTATCTTCACAAACTGTGTGGTTATCATGACATCAAATATTGGGTCCCAATCTATTTTGGAGATACTTCAATGTACACACGAGTCTCGAGAGGTAGTTTATGAATTAATGAAAAAATGAGTGATGGAAGTTGCATGGTAGAAATTTTGTCTAGAGTTCATGAATTGTATTGATGAGTATATTGTTTTCTAGCCTCTAGACTCTCAACAAATAAATCACATTTTTGAATATAGCTTGAGCATGTACAATCTTGACTAAAGCAAAAGAAGATCAATCTCAAATTCACTGAGAATGATGTTGTTATGATTGGTATTCCACCAGGTGTGGAATCTCGTCTTGCTTCACTTTCTCTAGATATGAAGGATGTCGAGAAAGTTGTTGCCATATATTCTCCTACAATTTCAAAAGAAATATATGGCTTGATAATTTATCACATCAAGGAGGATTTGGTAGATGAATATGAGTACAAACTGTATTGGGATACAGGGGTCATTTTGTATGATAGATTGCTTTTCATCATTCACAATAGTGCTGAGCATGATTTAGTATCTTTTCGGGCACTCTACAGAGTCATTTGGGATCCAGGTAGAGTAGAGTTTTCTTGGCAGCTGAGATTGCTTGGGGATAAGCAATTTTAGGGAGGGTAGATTGTAATGTCCCCATTTTCATGAGTATCATTTCATAGAGGGTTTAGTCTATTCCTAGATCTCGTAGGCTAATGAGGCATGGTGAGAGAGTCATTTTTGAAATCACTTGGTGATTACCTAGCTCAATTTCGATTGGAATAAGGTTTTTCACTATATTTCATTATTATTTCTAATTATGGAAAATCTTATTTTATAATTTAATATTTTAAAATATTATTTTATTAAGGACAACCTCTTGAGGGAAAGCTTAAATAGACCTTGAGGTCTCACCATTTGGGCATCCAGATTTATTGAATTGTTGTGTTGCTGAATTTTGTCTTGAGTATTTGTAGAGCCGAGTGGTCTGCAGATAACCCGATTGTCATTGGGAATGAAAAAATCCCATTGATAGTGATTTTGAGGGTGTGCAATATCACCTGAATTATTGCAGTGAGAAGTGATATTCCAGTCACTTCATTTGGGAAAAATTTGTGGCCTAAGGCCAATTTTTGAGATTATTATATTGGAGCCTATTAGCCTTGGAGAGATCTTATTGGAGGTGTCAACCAATTGACTGGGAGAATCTAAATTTTTTATGCTGAGTTTGAAGCAGCAGGGATGCAAATAAATCTTCTTTCCATTTAGTTTATACTGGTAGTGATTTCAATTTGGAGAGTGGGGCACATCATTCCAAGGAAGGTGTCAGAATTGGAAGCTGCTCAATTGTTTTATTTCTTTATTTCAGATCTGAATAGGGCGACTTCCTCAAAATTCATGTGGACTATATTGGGTTTCCACTTTCTAGCTATTTAATTACGTATTAATTGGAAATGCAAGGTGACTCCCAAAATCAGGTTCCATTGTTAAATTTTATGCTCTTTAAACATTTTTTTAGTGGCACTAAGAATGGTATAGCTGTAATCTTCAAATCTAAACATTAAGTCATATATATTAGCCAAGAGTCTTGGTTGTTTGACAATTGCTTGTATTGAAATATTCATATTAAAGGAGATATAAGTCATTGATTGTGTAAAAGATACTCTTGCAAATAGATTTATTTGATGCATGGTAAATGTTTTACAAAATGTCTATGTGATGTGGCTAGTCTTTGCATAGTTAGTTTCCATATATTTGCATGGTAAAAAGTCCAAAAAGAATTGCATATCTACATGTAGATCAGCTATAAGCATTATAAGGGTTTTAAAATTAGTCTTAACATTCATTGCTATCAACCCACATCAACTAAAACACTACATTAGCAAGTTACAAGGTTGCATATAAACTGTTTGATGAAATTACCAATCAGCCAACTAGGGCAAATTGTCGACAGTTTTGAGTCCGGCTCATTAGACATGATAGCTCTATAAATATTAAAACTAAATGTGATGGTTTCTAGACTTAAGTGAGAGACTTGGGAGAGATTTAAGAGAGGATTATGTGTGTGATTTATGGATCAAATTATGGATAGAGTGCCCTATGGATGATTTCAAAAGTAGAACAAATTGAGCACTATTTGTATGACTAATAGGTCATAATACTATTATCAGATTAGTGCTCTTATTATTTGAGTATGAAAAAAGGTGAAGAGTGATAATTAGATGTCCATCATCAGGTGTTGAAGACATCATTTCATAGGTGGATGTGCTAATAGGTGTTGTTATGTAAATTTAGCATCTAATGGGGTTTTAGCCTCCTTACAAGGTGAAACTTGCTAAAAGTATGGTTATTATTACAGCTCATTTAGACAATTATTGTAGTACCTTATGGGATTATAGTCTCACTAAATAGGGATTATAGTTCCTTAATCAGTTATAGATGGTCTAAATTGGTTATTTTTTATATGAAAATATTCCATTTGTAGGTTCCAAGGGGTTTTCTCCCCAAAGACGGTTTCCCACATATGTCATGTGTTATGTAATTGATCTTGCATTGTCTCTCTTACTCATTGCTATGAATGATATTTATGCTTCATGAATGCTTATGGGAATTGTTTAAGAACTTGAAAGTATTAAAATTGAAGTTGGATTTTCTAGGCTTACTGATTCAACCCCTCCTCTCAGTGATTGTACCTCTAATAAATATGAGCTAATTTCTAGCCCCAAATCACATCTTATACTTACATTTACGTTCAAAAACTTCATATTTTCCCCAATTACCTTTGTATTTGAATTTTTAATATAATTAAAGGGTTGATTAAGCCATATTTTGCATCTTATAATTTTATTGATCCATAATTTAGGTTCACAGGGCTTAAATTGGCCTAAATAATGTTGGGTGAATATTTTGTCAGTCAGCGTACTGATGAGAAAAATAGGTCTGATCAACCACAACAAGAAAATTAGTCAGCCAAATGTGTAGGCTTACCACATCAAAAGGGGACTAATCTCTCCTCTCATCTAGGCGAGGTTCCCTATAGATATGTAAGAGTTATATATATATATATATATATATATATATATATATATATATATATATATATATATATATATATATATATATATATATAGAAAATAACACTCAAGGGTAGGATAAACCATCCATCTCTCTTTTTTTAGAGATGATGTGCACAAATCAAAGGAGAAATCTTGATGAAATGATAAAAGACACTCCTCTTCTTTTAGAAGTGTTGTTCAACAAACAAAAGGAATCTTTTGGGTGATTATAAGTAACTGTAACAGGGTGCAGTAACACGGCAAGATGAAATGAGGCACAAAGTCTCCACCTCAACTGCAAAAGAGTGAAATATGAAGAACAATGAGGACACAAAGTCATCCCAAGGTTATTTACATAGAAACAATAAATAAATACATACTGAAGACAATTATGATAGCACAAAGTCTAAAAGTAACTAGCTCTAGGACACCTTCTTTGTCACTTCCATTAGCTCTGCTTGTTAAATTGCATAAACAAGAATACATTTAGGAAATAGACATAAGAACAATCTCCTAGAATGATACAAGTTATAACAGCACAAAGTCTGAAAGTAACTTGTTTTATGATTCAAACAAAGAAATATGATGAACAATCTAAGCTCAAAGTCTTAGTAATGCCTTTCAATTTGGGCAGAGTTTTATTTCTGATAATGGAGAGAGATCTCCCTAAAATAATAAGAGAGAGTCCAATATATAGGCATCTAAGAAAGACTTGGGAGTAGTAACACAACATGTTTCATTTAATGCCTTGAATACATTTTAAATATTGTCAAGAAGATATGCTAGAATCGGGTGTATTTTCTCATTTACTTTTGTCAATGCAAAGAAATGAGTCATGCCATTAAATGTTTGTGTTCTCTAATGTCCACCTAGTGGTCTGCTTCTAGAAACATATCTTAAGTGTGAATGTTTTTGGTCTTTCTTCATCATTCCTCTTTTCTTGGCTATTGAATTGGGTCCTTGGTTCAATCAAATCCCTAATTTTTGCTTGCTTTCTGCTAATCTTAATAATCAACACGTGGCATGTTTCATTGCAAAAAAAGATTAGGACACTTGCCAGCATCTACGGGACTTTGAGAGATGCTTATTGAAAGAAGCTTTGAAACTTGTAAGAAACTTGAGATGTGGATGCAGACACTTGTCACACTCCATCGAGTTATAACGGGATACATGGCATATTCTGAATGTCTTTTGAGAATCCCATAGAGGATGACATGTGGCAGCTTCCGCTGAGTTCCTAGAGACAATATGGAAACATTCAAGACTTTTTTTAGGTTTCATGTAGACAATGACACATGACATCTTTTGCTACAACTTTATGAGGGACACATGGCATGTTTTGGGCTTTTATTTCCTTGACAAAACCATTTTTCCATGGGAACTTTTTTGAAGGAATTCCCTATGTCTGTCTTTGCTCATTGCCCTCTGTAAGGGCATTTAGCTTGGTTCAATGTCCTCCACAAGGGCACTTTTTCCTTTAGCTTTACCTCAGTCAATTTTATACTAATCTCAATAGGTGACATGTGGCAGCATCTGCTGTGAAATAGGTGAGGACATGTGACGGCATTCGCTTAACTTATAGAGGCTTTGGAGGCTTTTTGAGAACCCATGGAAGATGACACGTGGTGGCTTTTGCTAAGCTTGAGAAACACTATAGAGATCAATGGGATTCATTTAGACTCTCTCAGATGATGACACTTGGCATGCTTCACTTACTTTAGCATCTCACTAGGGGCCCACCACAGTCTTTACTCAATAATCGAAACCAAAGGAAGAAACTATAGATGTCGACATTTGGAGGCTTCTACCGAGCTTCATCAGGGACATGTGGCAAATTTTGCTTATTTTAGAAACAAGGTATAATGGGGCTTGACAAAAGACACTTGGAAACATCCACTGAATCCTAAGAGAAGCTTTAGGAGAAACCTAAATTTGATGTCCATGGGGACATCACTGGTTGATTAGCACTTCTTTCTTGTAGAGTCCATAGTTTTAAGCCCGCGGAGTCTATAGAAACGTATCTGCCAAGTCCCTTAGTGAAAAAGTTTGAAAAATAGAGAATTTGAATGCTCAAAATAAATTTTTTGAGAAGGGAAGAGATAATTTTAGCCCTATAGGACCAAAATAGCTCATATGTTATTCAAAAATGAGTGACATTTTTGGGGAACAACAGCTGGCTCCAATTGGGGAACTTCCTTCAATTGAGAACTTGGAACAGCTGAGGGGAGTAGAAACCAAAATCTCCAGTGCCTTGAAGTGTGCCATTGGGATATGGAGTCATGCTACCTAAAAAATAAAAATAAACAAAACAAATTGGAACTAAAAACTATGCAAATATACATATGTATAGATGAAATGATCTGGTACTTCAAGAATTGAAGTGTTTTAGATGTTGCCCACTGTGAGGTAGAGAAAAGAGCATGTCATCTTGATACTTCAGTAGGAAGCTATTTTCACCATTGTGATAATGGATAATAAATGGGCCTCTCCAAAGTGAGTCAAACTTTCCATGCATCCCCTTTGGTTCTCTTCTTTTGTCCCACAATAGGACTTGATCTCCAATTTGAAAATCATAGTTTTTTGCCTTTTGGTCGAAGAGTTTCTTCACTAGACTTTGATGGGTAGTAATTTGGTCCACCACCATAGTTCTCTACTCATTCAGCTCAGTCAGGCACGTGATCCTCTTATCAATGGGGCTTTCATATGTCTAATCTTTAATTGCCTTAGCCAATTTTAATGCTGGCAATTCAAGGTGATTGGTATCTCAGCATTGATACCATAAAGAAGTTAGAAAGGAGACATACCAATTACTCTCATTGGTGTAATTTTGTCTACCCATAGAGCATAAACCAATGCTTTATGCCATGTCCTTTGGTTGTCATCCGATAGCTTCTTGATGATAGTCACTAGGCTCTTATTGCTTGATTCAGCTTATCCATTCCTTTGTGGAAAGTAATCAGAAGAGTGGGAGAGTGTAATCCCATAGTAGAAATAGAATTGTGTAATATCCTAGGAAGTGAAACAAGCTACATTATTAGTAATAATCTTGGTTGGGACTCCAAATCTAGAAATGATATTTTCCTTGAAGAAATTTCACACTACTTCTAAAGTAGCATACTTGGTTGGAATTGCTTCCGTCCACTTGGTAAAGTAGTCAGTTGTTGTAAGGACATAATCATGTCCAGCACTTGAAGATGGGTTTACAGCTCCAATAAAATCAATTCCCTATTGCTGGAATGGTTCCTCTATGACCACTAGTTTGAGAGGTAGGGTAGCTAACTTGGATCTTCCAACAAACTACTGGTAGAGTTCAAATTTCCTTACCCACTTATATGCATCTTGGAAAAGAGTTGGCCAGTAATACTTGGCTCACAAAATTTATGGACAGTCACAGGAGCAAAAAAATGTCCTCCACAAGCTAGATTATGGAAGGATTTCAAAAGTTAGCTTTACTGCTCCTTGTCTACACAGTGAAGGAACACTCCATCAAGGTTCCCTCTTGTATAGGCCATTTTCCCAAAGGACAAAATTGGCAGCTTTCAACTCAATAGTCCTCATTTCTTTGTAAGATAAGTGAGCAGGACACTCACCATAAGTAAGGAAATGAGAAATACCTAGATACCACTCATTTGTAGTGGAGATAAAGAGGTTTTTTGGTGTGTCTTCCACCTTTGCTTCTACATGCTCTATTTCTTCTAGTCTATTATCAATAATTAATTGGCATAGACCTTTTCCCTATACCAACTTTGTTGGCTTGATGTCTAGATCAAAATCCTAGATCTTTGCAATCCAATTGCCTCTTTTTGTCCTAAACTCCTGCTGAGTTAATATGGATTTGATTGTGGTGTCAGGAACCAAGGTAGTAGTATGTGAATTCAAGATGTAGAAGCAAAAATGCTTGGCTGCCTTCATCACTACATAGGCATGCTTCTCCATATTTGAGTACTTTAGCTCATGAGCTTTGAGAGGGCAACTCATGAAAGAAATGGGAGATTCTATATCTTCTTTATCTTGTTGAACCAGAATTGTTGAAAGTGTGTGTTTAGAAGCATAATTGTATATGGTGAACTCTTTGTTATAGTCTGGACAAAACAGAGTTGGGGCATGGGCAATGATAGTCTTGATATCCTCAAATATTGACTTACCTTCTTCATTCCAATTAAAGGTGGCCTTCCCTTTCATCATGTTTACAATGTGTCTAGTTTTCTCAGCAAACTCAGGGATGAACCTTCGTAAGAAATTCACCTTTCTAAAGAAAGAGTGAACAATATTTTTACTTGTAGAAAAGGTAAGTTCTTGGATAGACTTGACTCTATCTGAGTCAATCTTTATGCCTTATTTGGACACAATGTGTCTGAGAAGTTTCCCCTTTGTTACACCAAAAATAGACTTCTTGGGGTTCAAGGAAATGCCATTCTAGTGGTAGTGCTCTAGCACTTGTTGCAAGTGGTGTATCTGATCAGAGCAGTGCTTGGAAAAGATGGTCAAGTCATCAAGGTAAACTACAATGAACTTACCCATCTCATCCTTGAAATCAAGGTCCATTGCTCTCTGAAAGGTGGTGCCAGCATTTATCAAGCCAAAAGGCATCCTTTTATATGCAAACATGCCCCAAAGTGTGGTGAAGGTAGTCTTGTGTTGGTCTGCTTCACCAACTTTAACTTGATTATATCCTGAGAAGCCATCTAGCATTGATAACATCTCTGAGTCTATCACTATTTGAAGCACTTGATCCATGATTGGCAAAGGATAGTTATCCTTCAAAGATGACTGATTTAAATTTCTGAAATCCACACATATATGAATTTTGCCATTTTTCTTCCTTACAAGCACTATGTTTACAATCCATGTGGAATGATGGATTGCGAAAATTATCCTACCATTTAACATTTTTTTTATCTTAAACAAAATAGTACCTCATATTTTTAGATTGTACTATCTGGACTTTTGCTTATAAGGCACTGAGTCAGCTTTGAGAGGAATGTCATGGTGGATTTCATCAAGCTTGAGATATTTTAGGTCATCATAGGAATATGCTAAGACATCCATGTATAGGCTGAGCAAATTGGTGAACTTGAATTTCTCTTCCTAAGTGCAGCACTTCTCAATGTTCACCATCTTGGGATTTCCTTTGGTAGTCAGATTTATTTGATCAAATCCCTGAGAGGAGCTTGAATCTGTTTGTTGCTATTTGTGAACCTATCATGCTTGTCAAACAGTTTTTCAAAGGAAATCAGGCCTTTGGGAATTTTATTCCCTTTGAGTTGTAAGAATTATTCATTTATATGTGAACTTGATTTAGGAGTTGGTTCACACTTATGAGGTTCACTGCCTTCAAAATGTGGTTGTTTAAAGTTGTCTTTTTGTTTTAGGAAGGCAATAATTTGGTGATCATCATTGAATACTTGCCAATGATCATCATTGTTAGGCATACTTGGTCAAAAAACTAGTTCAATGGTGTACCTATCTTCTTTGAAGTCTGAGTGAGGGACTAAGAGAGTTGTTAAAATAGCAAGTGCATCAGCTCAGTCATTGACTTCTTTAGATATGGCAGAGATGTTGAAAGCATCAAAGATTTCAATTTGATCCCAGACTAGATTATGGTAGTGACACAATCTCTCATTTTAAGTTTGACACAGGTTTCTCACCTGACAAACCACCAATTCAGCATCCCCTTTGGCATGGAGTTTGACACCTTTGTCTCAAGCAACCCTCAATCCAAGCAATAGAGATTCATATTTAGCTATGTTATTAGTGTTACTAAATTACAACTTATAGGATAAAGGAAAAATATCTCTTTGAGGAGATATTGACACAATCCTGGCTCTTGAACTGATAAAGGAGTAGCTACCATCAAATTCTAGAATCCATACCTCATCAGACAATGCTTTTTCTTTAAAATCTTCTTCATTTGGAGGGGAAGATTCTTCCACATTTCCATTGTGCTTCATCAATTCTTCTATTGTTCTAGCTGAACTAATTTTTGGGTTGACACTTTCAAGATTTTTATCAGATGTTTCATGAACTTTGTCTATAAATAGAAAGTAGTTACCCATGCTTGAAGACTCAAACAAAATTTGAGCTTTAGGGGCTGATGTCTGAGTGACAATATATTTTCATTCCTTTTCAAGAAGCAGCCTCTACGTGATGCCTTTGATAGGGATCCTTGCTTCAGATAGGTCCATGCTCAATTCTCCACCAACATCCTTGTAAAAAAATTTCCCCAAAAGAATGCCATATGAGGCTAGAACGTCAGCCACTAAGATAGTCATCTTGATTCTCTCTTTTGAAAAGGTGGCAAATGCAAACTGGGCATCTTTGATTTGTCCCAATAGTGGTACTTGCTTGTTCTCCATGGAGAAACACCTCTTGAATGTCTTGGTTAGTGTGAGATCAAGAGATTATACAACTTTGGTAGGCATGACATTGTTAGATGCACCTACTTCTATGATGCAGTTACTCATTTTGTGACCATTTATCAACAAGAAAGCATAGAAAGGTTCTATTTTCCCAGGGGCAGTAGGAGGAGTAATGACAAGATTGTTTGGGATGGACATGTTCTTTAGGGGATCATGAGTTACTTTCTTGACATCTTATCTTGTAGGGATGGCCTTATTCTTCACACACTCAACTAACCTATCCAACTACTCAGGATTAGATTGTAAATATTCAAACTCAGTCATTTGTATTTTGGTCTTCTCAACACGATCAATTATGTCAAATGACTAAATTAGACTAGGAACAAAGGAAGGTAATTCAACCTTCTAGTCTATGGGGGGAGGACTGATTTATGAAATTGAAGTTAAAGGTGAAGGTGAACTTGATGTACTTACCTTTTTGGTGATCATCGGGTCCTTTGGCTGGAAAGACAGGGTGGTTCCCCACTTAGCAATTGAAATTGTAGGCTAAGAAAACTCTTCCATTTTTCTTTTATCAACTTGTTGAGTTGACTATTTATGTGACCTTGTAAACACTGCGTATGATCCATCAAATGCTTCTCCTTTACTTCTGGGTTCATCTTGGTAGTTCAAGAAACCAATGTTGGAGTCACCAAATAATTCTTCTTGGCCTTCTAAAGGAGATCAGTGTCATTTTCTTGACTCTATTCAAGCTAGAAAGAGAAATCTGATTCTACTTCAAGATATCCCACTGTTGAATTGGATGGGGGTGCTTCAATGGCAAGTTTCCCCTGTGGGAGAGGAAGATGATTTAGCTACCCTTGATTCCTAGCAACATTGCCCTGGTATGACTGATTTGGAAATGCCCTCCTTGTCATAGCTCTATATGAAGGAGCAGAAGACATTTCTTGCACTATTTATTTTTTGAGAGCAAGCAATTCATTTGCTAACTTTTGTACCATTAGATCAGTGGTACCTATGGATGGATATTTAGAAGATGATGAGGGTCTATTTCTATTAGGATCTCTCCTTATCTTCCCTACCAAGATGATATCATCTTCTACCTTAGTGGCCAAATCTTGAGCTATAGTAAGGTCTATTTGACTAGCACGTCTCAATAAGAAACTCACTTCAGGTAGCTGAGAATTAATGAAGAAACATTTGAGATTCTCAATTGTAGGTTGAGTAATTACAGGGATCTTATTCCTCAGCTTGTCAAATTTAGCTATGAAATCCCTCATTGGTTCATGAGGTTCCTTCTTCATTTATCTGAGCTAGGCTAAAAGGGCATGTTCATCTTCTACAAGTTTAAATCTAGCTTCAAACTTGGCTTTGAGGGTGTTCCAATCAATTACTGATCGAGCCTACAGATGGTAGAACCAATCTACAACAGCATCTTGTAATGTCTCTACAAATAGCCTGACTACTACATCTTCATAGTCTACTCTAATTACACCATAGGCTATGCTAAAAGCTGCAATGTGTTCATCAGGATGAACTCTCCCATCACCGTAGAATTTGGGGAAATTTTTTCTTGAGCTACATGGAATCTCATGCAGAGGTGGAGTAAGATTGAGAGGGCCAAAATAATTACCCCAAGGGCCTTGAAATGTCATTGTATGACTATGAAAAGGGAGAATAACAAATCTCAGAGGGGTAATTATTGGCAAAGCTTTATTAATAGTAGAAGTGGATGCTTTGCCTAGTAATGGAGACCTGACTTTAGTAGGAGGAAAGCTCCTAGTTCGTTAGAGGAGAGATGGTGAAGGAAAAACATCAAAATTACTTTGCTATATCAACTCGAATATAGGGTCAACAATACCTTTAGCCCTTTGGTTTTGTGCATAGCATGGATCTGCCATATTGTAAAACAAAAATGAGATAGAATTGACCTTGCTTCAACTTGAACCTTGAGGCTTAAGACTGCGCATTCTATCCCAATTGGCATGGAGGTAGAGGGAGATGGTAAGACTATAATTATAATGGGTAAGACATAGAATAGAGTCACCAGAGTCTATAATGGATAAGGTTAGGGACTGCTTCAATCTAAAACTTGAGACTTTAGAATGCATGTAATTCCCTAACAGAGTTGCCAAAAATTGTTGGGTGAATATTTTGTTAGTCAGCGTACTAATGAGAAAAATAGGTCTGATCAACGACAACTGGAAGATTGGTCATCCAAATGTGTAGATTTACCACATCAAAATGGGACTAACCTCTCCTCTCATTAAGGGGAGGTTCCATGTAGATATGCAAGAGTTATATACTATATATATAAATAGAAAATAACACTCAAGGGTAGCATAAACCATCCATCTCTCTTTTTTTAGAGATGATGTGCACAAATTAAAGGAGAAATCTTGATGAAATGATAAAATACACTCCTCTTCTTTTAGAAGTGTTGTTCAGCAAATAAAAGGAATCATTCAAGTGATGATAAGTAATTGTAATAGGGTGCAATAACACGGCAGGATGAAATGAGGCACAAAGTCACCACCTCAACATTCAAAGAGTGAAATACAAAGAACAATGAGGGCACAAAGTCATCCCAAGGTTCTTTACATAGAAATAGAAAATAAACAAACACTGAAGATAATTATGACAGCACAAAGTTTGAAAGTAATTGGCTCCAGGACACCTTCTTTGTCACTTCCAGTAGCTCTAATTGTTAAATTGCATAAACAAGAATACATGTAGGAAGTAGACATAAGAACAATCTCCTAGAATGATACAAGCTATAACATCAAAAAGTATGAAAGCAACTTGTTTTTTGATTTAAACAAAGAAATATGATGAACAATCTGAGCTCAAAGTCTTAGTAATGCCTTTCAATTTCGGCAGAGTTTTATTTCTGATAACCAAGAGAGATCTCCCTAAAATAATAAGAGAGAGTCCAATATATATCCATCCAAGAAAGACTTGGGAATAATAACACATCATGTTGCATTCAATTCCTTGAATACATTTTAAATCTTGTCAAGAAGATATGCTAGAATCAGACATATTTGCTCATTTACTTTTCTCAATGCAAAGAAATGGGTCATGCCATTGAATTTTTTTGTTCTCCAATGTCCACTTGGTGGTCTGCTTCTAGAAACATATCTTAAGTGTGAATGTTTTTGGTCTTTCTTCAACATTCCTCTTTTCTTGGCTATTGAATCGGGTCCTTGGTTTAATTAGATCGCTACTTTTTAGTTACTTTTTACTGATCTTAATAATCAACACGTGGCACATTCTGCTGCAAAAATAGATCAAGACACTTGGCAACATCTGCAAGACTCTGAGAGATTATTATTAAAATAAGCTTTGAAACTTGTAAGAAACTTGGGATGTAGATGCAGACATTTGTCACACTCCGTGGAGTTATAACAAGATACGTGTCATATTCTAGATGTCTTTTGAGAATCCCACAGAGGATGACACATGGCAGCTTCCACTGAGTTCCTAGAGACACTATGGAAACATTTAGGACTTTTTTTTAGGTTTTATGCTAATGATGTCACGTGGCAGATTCTAATACAAATTAATGAGTGACATGTGGCACATTTTAGGCTTTTATTTCCTTGGCAGAACCATTTTGCCACAGGAACTTTTCTAAAGGAATTCCTTGTGTCTGCATTTGCTCGCTACCCTCTGTAAGGGCATTTGGCTTGGTTTAATGTCCTCCACAAGGGAAATTTTTCCTTTGGATTTGCCTTATTCAATTTTTTGCTGATCTCAATAGGTGACATGTGGCAGCATCTGCTGTGAAATAGGTGAGGACACGTGGTGGCATCTACTTAACTTATAGAGGCTTTTTGAGAGTCCCATAGAAGATGACATCTGGCAGCTTCTATTGAGCTTGAGAAACACTATAGATATCAATGGGATTCATTTAGATTCTCTCAAATGATGACACTTGGCATGCTCTACTTACTTTAGCAGCTCACTGAGGTCCCACCACAGTCTTTACTCAGTAATCAAAACCAAAGGAAGAAACTATAGATGTCGACACTTGGTGGCTTTCGTCGAGCTTCATTAGGGACATGTGGTGACTTCTGCTATTTTTAAAAACAAGGTATAATGGGGCTTGACAAATGACACTTGGCAATGTCTGCTAAATCTTGAGAGAAGCTTTAGGAGAAACTTAAAATTTGATGTCTGCAGGGACATCACTAGTTGCTTGGCACTTCTTTCCTATAGAGTCCATAGTTTTAAGCCCACAAAGTCTATAGAAATGTATTTGCCAAGTCCCTTAGTGAAAAAGTTTGAAAAATAGAGAATTTGAATGCTCAGAACAACTTTTTTGAGAAGGGAAGAGATACTTTTAGCCCTATAGGACCAAAATAGCTCATATGTTGTTCAAAAATGAGTGACATTTTTGGGGAACAACAAATAACATCTCTAATTATATCAGTTGACTAATTGGATCAATTCATGACTAATTTAGCCCTAAAACACATCTTTATCTTGTTTAGTTAGGTCGAAGGAGCTTAAATTGATCCTAATTTCCTTTAGAATTTAATTTATAGACTATTTAATTTATTTTTTTATGATATTGGGGTTGATTGAAACCCAAATTACATCTTATATAGCTAGAATTAGGTTCAATTGATTCAATTTTATCCATATTTCATCAACTAATTATAACCTTAATCCATAATTTACATTCACAAGGCTTAATATGGCCTAAAGCATGTCTTTAATTATACCAATTGACTAACTAGATTAATTCATGGCATAATCAGAGCTAATTTAGCCCCAAATCATGTATTACTCTTGTAGTTAGGTTGAATGTGCTCAAATTTGCCCCAATTTCCTTTGTGATTTAATAGGTGGACTATTTAGTTTAGGGTGTTATGATTATGGGGTTGATTAATCCCCAAATTACATCTTATATAGTCAAAATAAGGTCCATGGGTTTGCATTTCATCTAACTCGCATTACTAATTATGCAAATCAACTGACTTGATATGTGAGGATATATGATCTAATTTATAATCTCAAATCACATCCTATACTTACATTTAGGTTAAATAGGTTCATATTAGCCCCAATTACCTCTACATTTGCATTTATGATACAATTAAATGGTTGACTAAGCCATATATTGAATCTTATACAATCAATTAAGCCATAATTTAGGTTCATAGTTCTCAATTTATCCCAAATCACATCTCTAATTGTACCAATTGACTAATTGGATCAATTCATGATTAGTTTAACCCCAAATCACATCTTCCTCTTATAGTTAGGTTGAATCTAGGCTCAAATTGGCCCTAATTTACTTCTTAATTTAATTTATAGACTATAATATATATATATATATATATATATATATAATATTGTGGGGTTGATTGACACCTAAAAAACATCCTATATAGTCAAAATTAGGTTCATGGGGTTTAATTTCATCTAATTCACATCAACTAATTATAACCCTAAACCCTAAAATCTAAACCTTAACCCATATTTTAGGTCCACAAGAATTAATTTAGCCCAAACCATATTTGTAATTACACCAATTATCTAATTAGATTAATTAATGATATAATATGTGCTAATTTATCCCCTATTCACATCTTACTCTTGCAATTAGGTTGAAAGGGCTCAAATTGACCTCAATTACCTCATTTATTAAATGAATCAACTATTTGGTTCATTATATGATGACATTAGGGTCAATGTCACTCAAAATCACATCATATACAATTCAAACTACATTTAAATATGGCTCAATTTTTTCAAAATTATGTCATTGATTATACCATTTGAAAAATTGTCTCAATCTATGATGAAATCATAGCCAATTTAGCCTCAAATCACATTATATAGTCATAATTATGTTGAAGGGAATTTTATTTCCCCTAATTACCTCCATAGTTAAACTAATTGACTATTTCATTCATTACATGATGACATTGGAATTTAAAGAGCCTCAAACCACCTCCTATACATGTCAAAATTGCATCTATCATTGAACCAAATGATTCTTTGCTTCATTCTCTGATGAAATTGGATCTAATTAAGGTCTAAATCAAAAAAAATTGTCATAATTATGTTGAAGGGTCTCAAATTACACCCAATTACCTTTAAAATGAACCAATGGACTATTTAGTTTATTTTATTATGATAATGGGTCGAGAGCACCAAATTACATCTTTTATAGTCAAAAGTAGGTTCACAAGGCTCAATTTCACTCAAATTACATCATTGATTTCACTAATTCACTCATTTTTTACATATGTTAGAAAATCTAAGCTAATTTAGCCCTAAATCACATTATATAGTCGTAGTTACATGCAAGGGGTCCAAATTGGCCCTAATTACCTCTACCATTGAAATGATTAACTCTTTCATTTAATTTGAAAATGGGCTTGGTTGAACCATAAATAATATCTTACATAGTCAAAATTATGTTTATGGGTGAAAATGCACCAAAATTACATCACTATATCAACTATATCCTTTTCTAATAGAGTATATATTGATACACTCCACTTTAAAATAAAAATCTAAAATTATGAATATAAACAGATATAAACACAAACATAAACATGTATAAATATACATTTTTTTTTGCAATGTCAACATAACATGTATGTTATATAGTGTGTATACACATTATGTTTATTTTAATTTAAAAATCAAGTCTGTTGTCTCTGAAATGGATTAGATTCCTAAGCCAAAGGTTTGGACCTATCAACACAAATAAATTGAATACCTTTGATATAAATTAGGAAAACTAAACTTCCATCACCAAACACACTATGAATTTCAATGAACTAATTTATAAAATTTTACCACAATGACGAAAATGCTCTCCTCTTTCCAAATATATGATTTTTTAAATTTTTAGACTATTTTAAGGTTTATATCTATGTTGATTTATAACTATGATTTTTTTAGGCCATTACATGTCACAAATATACATATCTATATATGTTTAAGTATTTTTTTTTTCGTTGATCCAAATGTGAAAAAACTTATATGGTTAGAAACTAGGCCTAATTCTATATACATTCAAAAAAAAACTTTTTTTGAGGTAGTTATGGAGGTCATATGACCATCTATCCATTTTTTGGTCAGTCTTCAAGATCTATTTACTTGTAAAATTAATTAAAAATATATTCATTATTTTTTTAAAATAGAATATAGGTCATAAAATAGATGATCTTATATAAATTTCCATAAAAATATTTCAAAAAATACTAAACTTTACTATAAAAATGTTGTGTCATACAAATGACTATCTACTTTATTTTCCTAAAAAAAGGAGTTCTTTAAATTTTATATGTTTGACCTACTTATACTTAAACATTTTTTTTTAAAGTGTATTGGAAACTAGACTCAAAATGATATAATTCATATTCTTATACCATTTTCAAATTTTGAGTGTAGGCATCTCAAATAATCTATAAAAGTTGAGAGTTTTCAATTTTTTGGAGAAATGTGTCCATGAGTAGGCCCCTTTTTGTCCACTAGTTCCTTGAACTTACCCTTATTTCATATAATTAATAGACTTAACATAATAATTATGTTAGGTTGTGGAGCTAAAAGCTTCACTGATGCAGACATGGAGAAGGCCATTGGAGGGGTTACTGAAGGCTGCTGAGCGTCAGAGCAACCAGCGTCGGTCTGATCAGCCGACGTCGGCAGGATAGTGAAGAGAAGAAACCGACGTCGGTCATGGGTCGGCTGGCGTCGGTCACCTCCAGGCAGACAGGGACCGATGTCGGTCGCCTGTGTGGTTCGACTGCGAGCTTATTACAGGCAGTTAGCTAACGAACCAAGTGTTTGCATGAAGAGAGCTATTTTTAGACTGAGAGCTACGGATCTAATTATTGTAATTAGATGTCTAATCATTATTTGGATGAGATCTATATAATAGACTCATGGTTGTATTGGAAAAGTTGTTCTAGTTTGAGTTGAGCAAAGTTTGCTCCTTCTGTGTGTGAAGTGAACAAGGGTGTTCCTCCTAGTTCCCTATCAGTGCCAAGCTTGGTACTGGTTGGAGAATCATAAGGACTTGGTGAGGCAAGGACAAGGGTTCTTCAGGATGTAGAGTGATCTACATGGTAAGTAAGATCGTTGATCTGCAGGTGTATGTGTGTGCAAGGTCAAGGTTCACAGGTGAGCAGAACTGTGTTTGATTTGCAGGTGTACAGGATCATATAGACAGCAACACAATAGGGAGCAGTATCAGGCAGGATCTACTTGGAGTACAGGTGTGTACTCGGATAGAGCAAAAAGGAAGGCAAGGGAGTTCCTTCCATAAGTATGGTCTGTTGAAGTGCAGGTTATTACAGGTTCATGGGAGATCTACTTGAAGTACCTTGAGTACTTGTGGAGCATGTGGAGTGCTTGTGGAGTGCGTGTAGCACTTGTGGTGTGCGTGGAGCACAGGAGGTGAACACCAACTCTGTATTTTGAGTTGGGTGTTGGGACCTGAGAGGGAGAGCTTTGGGGAGAAGAATTACTGTTCACTTGAGGTGTGGGAAACCTCTGTAAGGTGGTGAAGAAGAAGTGGCATCTTCTTTATTGTATTCTTTTCTGTATAAAGTGTTAATACAATTTGTGTATTGTCTCTCATATCTTGTGTTATTCTGAATTCTAGTTACTTGGTGAATCTAGTTAATTTCCGCATATTAAGTTGCTTGGTTTAGTAATCAATTGTGTGTTTTCGGTTTATTTCCCAACAAGTGGTATCAGAGCTAAGGTTGCAGGAAGCAGGTTTTGTGTTTGGTTACAGGGCACTCTCAGGGGTTTCTGATTGAGTGGGAGTAGAGCAATGGCAGATGAAAGTAAGCTAAGAATGGAGGAGTTGAAAAGCACAGATGGTCACTCACGGTCCTATGGAAAGAAAGAGTAGGTAAAAGATTATTGTTGGTTGGTAGCAAATCAGCATGAAGAAACTGAAGAAGTAGATGTAGCAGGTGTTGTTGCACATGATGCTCTGGGAGGTTTCTTGGATAAAGTTGAATCTTGGATAAAAGATTCAGTTGCCTCTTTCCATGCAGCCCCAGGTAGAGGAGCTGGTAAGCCTTGCCAAAGGATTGGCAAAGGGGAAGTGAAGCTGAAATTGCAAGCGGCCAACACACAGGCGTTGATGAAGGTCATGTAGGTCCCAAGTTTGGAGATATGGCTAATTTCTTCAAAAATATTGGGTGATGAGAGATGCACAAGAACTCTCACAGTAGATGCACTTGAATTAGCTGGTGGTAAGAAAACAGGTACCCTTTATCTACTTGTTTATATTACTGATTCTTCTTTTGTTTCGGAGACGTGGCTTCGTAGGCTTGGTCACATGAGCAGGAAGGAGATGCATGTTCTTAAGTGGAACACAGATATATTTGACAGGTTTAAGAACTAGAAAGCCTTGGTGTTTATGGAGGAGATGGCAGTCAGAACCCAGTGGTTGGTGCTGGATACTTCTGAGCAGAGCAGTTTGGACATGGGTTTTGATTCAAAGGAGCTCGCGGGTAAAAAGTCATCACTCACAGGCGAACACAGATACCGACGTCGGTCAGGAGGAACCGGCGTCGAACAGACAGGTGCCGATGTCGGTCATATGCAGACCGAAGCCGGCGATGTCAGGCAGGGTAAGACCGAGGTCGGTCAGGGGACCAACGTTGGCAGTATGTAAGACTGATGTCGGTCATAGGACCGACGTCGGTAGTAGGGACACCGCAGGGTTGGTATTCAGGGACAGACGCATGGGAACCAATGTCGGTCGGATGCAGACTGTGGGGTGACTGAGGTCGGTCACTGTAACAGATTTTGGGTGGACAGCAAGCTATCAAGGAGTCTCAAACACCCATACGGAGGACTGAAGATGTAAGTAGGCCCTCAAATTTGTTGTTCCTCTTCTTTATACTTGTTGCTGATTGTAGAGCAGGAAGGATCCAGGAAACAGGTGTGAGCTCGGCATGGATGAGGATGTGATTCCTTGGAGGAGAACCAAACAGGTATTTTTTGGTAGGATTGCCAGCTGGATGGAAGCACAGAGACGAATGGATACCTTAGTAGAAGAATAGAGAGAATGGATACGTGAGACAGAAGACCAGGTTATATGGTCTTGTGGAGCTGCAGGACAGTAGTACAGGTTTTGACAGGTGGAGGACGGAGCATGGCTTCAGTCAATGTCAGGGTAACTACTGTGATTTGACTTACCAGGGGGATGGTGATTGCAACATCATTCTGTTGTTGTATGTGGATGGTATATTTGCTAGCTAGCAGGTTTGTACATACAGGGTTTTGCTGAGCTAAGGGTAAGATTAGTTCAGTGGCATGTCATGAGGAGTTTGGAGCAGTGGAATTCTTTGACATGGGAGACATGGAGATCATTGGTTGATTTTGTCTCGAGTGGGAGCTGATGTGAATTAGGTGTTGGCGAGGTTCAGGATGCAGAGCTGGAGCACACTAAGGGCTGGACAGGTACAGTGTCTGAAATCACATGAGGTCTGGTATAGACCTGAGTATTCCCATGCAGTGGGAGCTGTCAGAGAGTTAGGAGCCAATTCGGGGAAGTGGGTTCTCAGGTACTTGAGAGGGACCAGTAGCAGGGATTCATGATATGCAGAGTCAGGACTTCACTACATGGATTTGTAGGTTCGGATGTGGCAGGTACTCGGATGACAAGAGGTACACCACGAGATGTGTGGTGGGTTGTCTTCAGGATTGATCTTGAAGAGGGATACAAACCAGGAAATAGATTAGACAGAGTACAGGTACAGGTACAGTGCAACTGTTTATCTCCAAGTGGGAGATTGTTAGGTTGTGGAGCTAAAAGCTTCACTGATGCAGACATGGAGAAGGCCATTAGAGGGGTTGCTGAAGGCTGTTGAGCATCAGAGCAACCGGCGTCAGTCTGATCAGCCGACGTCAGTAGGATAGTGAAGAGAAGCAACCGACATCGGTCATGGGTCGGCCGACGTCGGTCACCTCCAGGCAGACAGGGACCGACGTCAGTCGCCTGTGTGGTTCGACTGTGAGCTTATTACGGGCAGTTAGCTAACGAACCAAGTGTTTGCATGAAGAGAGCTATTTTTAGACTAAGAGCTGTGGATCTAATTATTGTAATTAGATGTCTAATCATTGTTTGGATGAGATCTATATAATAGACTCATGGTTGTATTGGAAAAGTTGTTCTAGTTTGAGTTGAGCAAAGTTTGCTCCTTCTGTGTGTGAAGTGAACAAGGGTGTTCCTCCTAGTTCCCTATTAGTGCCAAGCTTGGTACTAGTTGGAGAATCATAAGGACTTGGTGAGGCAAGGACAAGGGTTCTTTAGGATGTAGAGTGATCTACATGGTAAGTAAGATCATTGATCTGCAGGTGTATGTGTGTGCAAGGTCAAGGTTCACAGGTGAGCAGAACCGTGTTTGATTTGTAGGTGTGCAAGATCATATAGACAGCAACACAACAGGGAGCAGTATCAGGCAAGATCTACTTGGAGTACATGTGTGTACTCGGATAGAGCAAAGAGGAAGGCAAGGGAGTTCCTTCCATAAGTATGGTCTGTTGAAGTGCAGGTTATTACAGGTTCATGGGAGATCTACTTGAAGTAACTTGAGTACTTGTGGAGCACGTGGAGTGCTTGTGGAGTGCGTGTAGCACTTGTGGTGTGCGTGGAGCACAGGAGGTGAACACCAACTCTGTATTTTGAGTTGGGTGTTGGGACCTGAGAGGGAGAGCTTTGGGGAGAAGAATTACTGTTCACTTGAGGTGTGGGAAACCTCTGTAAGGTGGTGAAGAAGAAGTGGCATCTTCTTTATTGTATTCTTTTCTGTATAAAGTGTTAATACAAGTTGTGTATTGTCTCTCATATCTTGTGTTATTCTGAATTCTAGTTACTTGGTGAATCTGGTTAATTTCCGCATATTAAGTTGCTTGGTTTAGTAATCAATTGTGTGTTTCCGGTTTAGTTCTTTAAATTTTATATGTTTGACCTACTTATACTTAAACATTTTTTTTAAAGTGTATTGGAAACTAGACTCAAAATGATATAATTCATATTCTTATACCATTTTCAAATTTTGAGTGTAGGCATCTCAAATAATCTATAAAAGTTGAGAGTTTTCAATTTTTTGGAGAAATGTGTCCATGAGTAGGCCCCTTTTTGTCCACTAGTTCCTTGAACTTACCCTTATTTCATATAATTAATAGACTTAACATAATAATTAAATCCCAAATTTTAGGTTGTTTGGGGAAGATGGATAAGTAGATTGCAGGAGAGGCAATGAAGATTGTAGGGTAGTAGATCGAATGAAAGCTACAAGCCGATGAAGAAGGGTGTAAAAGTAAAATCTAGTCAGGCCTAATTAGAGGATACTTGAGTTGGAAGGATTTTTAAAAATTTAATAGATGTGTTGATAATATTAGCCCCCAATAATAAGATAAGGAGGTAAGGTTAAGAAGATTGATCGATCATTTGGGATAAATTTCAGAATCCACATAAAATCAGAGGTGACTTATAGGATTATAGAAGAGAATATATAAATGACTATAAATGTGAATTTACTTGTATAAATTGATCTAATAGGAGGTCTAGAGTGGATAATTTTATCCTACCTAATTCTTAGTCTTGAGGGGGATGTCTTCAAGAGAGATAAAATTGTTGTTGATGCAGGAATTTTGATAGAAGTGTCTGATTTAATTCTAGAAATTTTGATGAAAATAAGTAGTTGGGAGGATAGATCAAAGGAACTTTGTAAAAAATCTATGATTTGTAAAAAATTTATAGCTTGGCCAAGTAGGGAAGCATTAAAATTTTGGATGGGTATACACTGGTTTTTTTGCCCTAGGCCTAAGATTAGGTTATTGATGAAGGGTTTCTTTCAAGTCACCTTTCAATCAAATGGTGATAGAGATAAAATATTTAAAAGAGGACCAAGGTTCTTTCAGAATGTGTTTTTGTACCTTATATTTTGGTCCCCTTATGTTTATCCATCAATAAAATATATTTCAAATGTCTAATTATGGGTGAGGTTATATAAACTACGTACATAATACTAGTGTTAAGATATTTTGAAGAGATGTGCAGATAAATTAGGGCAATTTGTGTGTATGGTAGATGAGATGATCATGGGAGAAATGGGAGCCTATGCAAGGATCTATGTTAGAATGGATTTAATCAAGCATGTTCCAAAATCAATCAAGTTGACTATAAATAATAAGGCTAGGTTTCAGGATTTTTTTTTGAATGCCTCATTTTTAGATGATTCACTCATAAGTACATTGGGCATTACAAAGTTGATAACCCTATAATAAAAAATCAAATTCATATTATGGGAGGTATTTTTTCACTAATCACATTGAAGGTTTGGTCTAAAAGTAGGATTATCTCTTGGGTCTTTTAAGAATCAATAATTTTTAGAGGGTACAACTAACCTCAGAGGAGAGATATAAGTAGTCATGTTGGAGTCATCATTCCCAATTATTTTTAATAGGTAAGTTTGTTTTGTATTCTAACCCAAAATCTATTTTTGAATAAAGGAAGTTAAATAGTATGGTGTGAAAAGTATTTCAAACCTAATTCTAAAGATTGTAGATATAGAGGCTCAGGGATCTTCCTTAGAAGAAGTTGCAAATATGCTAAAATTAAAAGTGGGAAGTGTGGATCAAAAATAAAATTACCCCATAGATCAAAGAAAGGAAATGGGTGTAAGTTGAATAGGTTAAAAGGTGGACCTTTGAGTCTTCCTCAAGGGCTAGTAAATGTGAGATAAAGTGATAACAAGGGTGGTTATCAATAAAATAGTCCACTTTCTTCCAAGCACCCTAATTTAGAGGTATAATAAACTCAATTTATCACTAGAACCTTTAAGTACCTCTAAAGTTTGTTTTTTATTAAGATTTGTCACTCTACAAATCCGCTAAAAGGAAAAGATAAGAAGAATACTAATGAGAAGATTTAGTCTCATCACAAGTTGACTTGTAGTAAGGGAGCCAAAATATGCTCACTGAAATGCAACTGGGTGGTAGAGGTACTTCTACCTCTAATCAATTATTAAAATCTTAAGTTGGAAATTCAAAGCTTTGCACACCTCTAAAAAATGTCTCTTAGTTAAGTATCTTGTATAAAATTGTAAACCCAATAATGTAATGCTTTAAGAAACTAAGATTGGGAAGGAGATGTTGGATAAGGTGATCAAGAGGTGATAGTTAGAGGCTAAACATCTTTTTGTTGAAGTTGTAGGATCATCATGATGGTTGGCAATTCTGTGACAACCTAATGTCTATAATTTTAACCTAATTTTTTCATAATCTTAGATGATAAATACGATGGTTAATGAGTTGTAAAACAATATTTTTTATTATTGTTCACTATTTATGGGCCTATTATTGATGAAGATATAAAGAATTTGTGGGATAAGTTGATTCTTCTAAATTGGGGGGATAATGTAGTGGACTAGTTTTTAAGAGGGGATTTCCATACTACTCTCAAAATTTCAAAAATAGAGGCAATACTATTAGACTCAACCAAACTATGACATATTTCAACAATTTTTGAAAAAATGTAGGGATACCATATTTGGATCTTTATGGCCCCAGTGTCATTTTGGAATAATAGAAGACAAAGGCATTATCTTGTTTTGGTAAAATTAGATAGGTTGATCCTTAATATATAAATGATAGGGAATAAATTTAAGTTCATTGTTAAAGCATTAGATTATGTAAGATCAAACCATTGGCCAATCATACTAAATAAATATATTGAAGTGACACCATGAGGGATCTATTTCAAGTTTGAATTTATGTAGTTACAAGACCTGACCTTTGAATACATTGTTAAAATTTGTTGAAAGAAGGGAATTAGTTTGAAGTACTACATTTTGAGTCAAAATATTAAAAGTATCAAGAGAGAAGTTATTATCTAGAATAAGCAAAAATTTAGTAACATATTTAAAAATAAAGTAGTTATAGAAAAATAACTTAGGGTTTTATAGATCACATTTGAATAAGGTAAGTGGAAAGAGGAAATATCTTCTTTTGAGAAAAGCCTATTGATTGAGTAGTATAAAATCATTTCCCATGAAGATATCTTATGGAGATAGAAATGTAGAGTAATTTGGATAAAATCGAGAGATTAAAATACTAAATTCTTCCATTTCTCCATAAAACTTTGTAGAAAAAGGAACAATATTAACGAAATTGAATTCATGAATGGGAGGGTGTTGGAGGATCCTGAGGATATCAAGAAGGAAGTTGTGCTCTTTTATAAATATATGATAAGTGAGAAATACATCACTAGAGATCTAACTCAAGATTTGTTCCTTTAGTATATTCCTATGTTGCTCTCATGGGATATGAATATTAAGCTCTTAGATATGGTTTTCCTTGAATAAGTTTGAATAATTTTTTTACCTTATGCACTAATAATGCTCTAGGCAATGATGGTTTCTAGGTGAGGTTTTCTCAGCACTTTAGGGAGGTGGTTGGTAGGGATGTGTGGGAATATTGAGGAGTGAAAAAAATGAAAAATGCTTTAAATGAATGGAATAAAACTATTTTAGCTATCATCTTGAAGAAATACAAATGAACATACTTTGATTCCTTTAAACCAATTTCCCTTCTCAACTTTTTGTATAAAGTGGTTAAAAAAATGCCTTAAGTTGATTATTTCATAAGAAAAAGGTAATTTTTCGTAGGTATGCATATTATTTATGGAATTATTGTTTCCCTTAAATCCATTCACTCTCTTCATCATTCTAAGAGACTTGACATGTGTATAAAACTTGATATTATTAAAGCATGTGATATAATTAATTGGAGGTTCTTGAATAAGATGCTAGTTAACTTTGTCTTTTGTGAGGATTGGAGACGGTTAATAAACACATCTCTTCTACTTCTTACTCAATTTTGGTAAATGGCACTATAGTTAGGTTCTTTAAGTATTCTAGGGGATTAGGTAAGGAGACCCTATCTCCCCTTACCTTTTCCTAATAGTGTTGGAGATGTTAGGGATAACTCTGACTAAGAATAGGTAGGATGGAATATTGGAAGGGATGACCCTTAGTACCAATTTTGATAGTACCACTCACCTTCAAATTTTGGATAATACCTTCTTGCTGGGTGATCTCTCAAAGAATGAAGATTTATAGATGAAAGCTATTTTGGGCATATATGAAGTTGAGGATAGGCAAAACATAAGTATTGATAAATCAATTTATTTTCTTCCTCATGTTAGAAAGAGATTGAAGATAAGATAATTGGAATCTTGGAATTTGGTAAAAGATTGATTCCATGACCACATCTTGGAATGATCTTATTTTTAGGGATAAATAGATCATCCTTATGGTGGCATATGTTTATTTTTACATCCATAATAATTTAATGGGTGGAAAGGGAGATGGATCTCAATGGATGGTAGAATTCATTTGATTCAATATTCTTTGCAAGCGATGCCAATTTTTTTATGTCAGTTTTTAAAATTCCAAGAAAGATAATGAAATGTATTACTAAATTTCAAAGATAATTCCTTTGGAATGGGATGGATGGTATTAAAAATTCATAGTAGTTTCTTAGGATAAAATATGCACTCTTAAATCTTGGGGAGGGCTAGGGTTGAGAAGGATAGATAGAATGAATAAATATTTGGGAGCCAATTTATTTTGGAGATTATATGAATGTATAAAAAAGATATGGATTTGAATCTTACATCACAATTATTTGGATTTAAAAGGATTTATTAGGTTGTTTTCTCATGATCATATTCCCCATGGTTTGGTTCTATAGAAATTTCTAAAGTCCTACTATGTTTTTGTCCTCCCTAGTATTAGATGGAGTTTTGGTGATGGATAGAGTATCTCCTTATGGAAGGATGCTTGGATCCACTCAGAATATTTGAAAGGAAATAAGAGTATTAATTATTTGGTCCTCATTTCTAAAATCTTTTGGGCTTATAAGGTAGCAAATTATTTAGAGAAAAATGGGGAGATAATAAGGTGTTGAAATATTCTTTAGCCGACAGATGTCTATCAATAAGTGATGGAGGATATAGGAGTGGAAAGGGATTCTTTCATGATCCATTTGAGGGAATTCATGGAGAGTCTAACTTAGGAAGGTTATCCTTCAGGGATAGTTTTGGTATAGGTAGCATATGAGGTTATTTTGAATATGGAAGTTATGGTAAAAATTAAATTACCCTCTGAAGTAATGTGGATCCATACGGACTTTTCAAAGGCAAAATTATTTATTTGGTTGGCTAACTTAAGGAAGATATTATCTTTTTTTCATCTTAACATAAATATTTTTAAGGGCCCATCTATATGTTAATTATGTTGTGCCAAGAGGAGTCTATTGATCACATGCTTATTCAATGATCTTTTACTAGCAAAATTTGGGGTAAATTTTAGGAAAGTTCTAGTCTCTAATTCCCTACTAGGTCCATCAAGTTATTATTTATTTATTAAAATAAGAAGATTAAATATCCATATTTAACTTTGGTTTGGGAGGCTCCCCTGACAATGATTTGTTGGAATTTATGGATCGAGAGAAATAAAAGAATTTGTTGGGATGCCTCTCATTTAGTTGAATGGGTTTGGAAAGGTGTCAAAAAGGTTTTAATGGAGATGGAATTTTAGTAGGGTATGAAATAAATATCAAAATATCCTAGAGAAGAGGACTAGATACATAAATAGTTTGATGGTTGGTTATCTGATAAGGGGCTTGAATTAATAAAGGGTAAGAAAAGGAATCATTTATGATTTTGGAGACCACTTGAAGCTAGTAAAATCAAATTGAATTTTGATGGGGCCTCTAAAATAAACCAAAGTTTAGCAAGGGTAGTTGATGTGTTCTAAAATAGTGAAGGGAAACCTTTGTTAATCTTTTCAAAAATGTTAGATTTTGAGACTAATAATGTGGCAGAATCTAGAGTGTCCCTTTTAGGATTTAAAATTTAAGATAATAATTGAATGAGACTTGAAGGTTATCATGAATGATCTCATTTTAGGGGGTGTAAAGGATTGGTGAATTAGATATATCCTTGATGAAAATCAAATGGTAAAGAACACTTTTGGGTTTATCTTTTTTAGGCATATGAAAAGGGAAAGAAATTCGATAGTAGATTGGGTGGCTAATGAAGTGGTTGTGCTCAGGGAGAAGGTCAAGGTTGGTTATAATTAGTGGGTTTCTAATTTCCTAAATGAGGTTCATATTTTTCTAACTAAATATGTGAGAAGTATTATATAATCATTAGAAGATTTTTGACAGGTTTAATAAGGTTTTAATGGTTTGATGGGATTTTTAGTGGGCTTGTGATATCTATTGTATTTTGGTTAGTGATTTTAATTTTTATGTGGACTTTATAAAAAAATTGGAACTTTGTCCCTCTCCCTTTCCTATTCATCCAATCAAATTTCTAGGTGCTACTTCAAAACTTTGATTCAACTTGCATTTTTTGGAGGTAGTGGATGTTAGGAGAAGATCTAGGTGTGAGGAAGTAGTCTTAATGAAGGAATCACAAGGAATTAAGAGATTAATTGTGACACATGTGAAAAGAGTGGATTACAAGTGTGTCTAAGAGGGAGCTATCATTTCAAAGTGTGGAGATGGAAAGTATGTGAGTTTTATGTCTATATCATTTATTTTTGTGATTTCATATGATGTGAGAGATATTTGGTTCATTTCACATTTATGTCATGGAGAGGTGGGTGTAAATAATCATAAGCATATTAAAAGGAAAATAATGGACAAAGGAATAGGTATTAAGTAAGATTAGGGATCACTGATAAAGAAGTAGGTAGGATAGAAGGTAGAATCCTTGAATTGGAAGACTAGAGAGGAAGTTATCTCCCAATTTATTGAGTGTATAAATAGAAGATTAGATATCCTTTTATGAGGATAAGGATAAAAAATTTGAGAGGTTGTGACTAGTTTGGAGGAGGTTGAAAGGTAAGATATAGCCAAATTAATTAAATATTTTATTCTCAACCCTAAGCAATCACTTGGTAGATGGAATGTGTTCAATGTCACCCAGGCCATCAATAGTGTGAATCTACTTCCTAATGTTGTTGGATCATTTTATCTCCATAAGGAGCATATTTACATTGAATCCATTTTAAATTTTATGGTAATGGAATCAAAATAGCACTACCATTCCATCATGGATGGTTTGGTCAAGTTACAAAGCAACATACCTTTCTTGGTAGAATGGCTAGGGAGCAATCTCCTAAAAGAGTGTATCTTTGTCCCTCATGGGTGTTGTGTTGTTGAAGATGATGAACCAAGATTTGAAAATTAGATGTTTGGTAGTGGGGATGATTTAAGATCTATGGTGAATACTTGGGTGCTGGTGTGGTGCCTATAGGAGGGGAGGTGATAATTATTGATTTATTGGTTATTTCTTGGTTTTACCCCTTGTACATATAATTTATAATCTGGTTGGTTAGGAGGGGCCTTTTGTAATCCTTAAATGTACTCCCTGTGAGTATGGGTTAAGACAAGTTGTAAAATATTTACATTAATATATAAATAAAGGTGGTTTTTATATTTTTATGGTCATTAATGGTATTTCAATCCTCCTCCAATAGATAGTATCTTGCTAACTATGTGGAGGGATTTCAATCATTCTTTTTCCTATTAGGTTATACTCTAGGTTGTTATTCATTTTAATTTTTAATCTAAGGGCATTCCCTAGTTACCGTAGTAAAAAAATCTAAAAATTTAAAAAAAATTAACAATATAACTTTTTATAAATAAATAAAATTATAATATTACTTTTATGTTGTATATTGAAATATAGTGTTTAGTATTTTATTTTTAGTAGTTTTAAATATCTCTTCCTATTTTAACTTGTGTTTGATAAAATATCTATTGAATGTGTAAATTTATTGATAGATATTTTATATAATTATGTTAAAGGCATTTTCATTGCCAACTTCATACTACATATTTGTCTCACATCCAAATATTTTTCTAACATCTCATTGGATATCTGATATGTGTAGAGATGCTTTATATAATCCTTGTTTTCCCAAAAAAAATATTGGTTATTCATAATAATACATGTACAATGTAGTGTTGATCTATATGAACCAACTTAGTCACATTTTTAGAAAAAGGCTTTGACGTCATTGTTGTTGTTCAATTTGATGCCCAAGAACTACACTAGTATAAATATGTCATCTTTCACATGAGGCCTTACATATTTCCATTTGTGATTTGTATCTATCACATTGTCTATGCCATTTTTTAACACTATGAAGGCCATCAAAATGAAGGACACACTCATCATGCATAGTTTCCAAGTAAAAACAACACCCCAACTATCATCACTACCTCAAAACACATCTTTACCTATGTTTATCTAAACCAAATATTTTATGTACATAAATTTAATAGATAATTAAATTTAAAAGAGGAAATGGCTTTGAAGTTTATTAATCCATTGGCTTGAAATCATAATAATAATATTCTACTATCTACATTTTTTAATGGTGTGACAATGACAAAATTGTAGACTAAAATAAATAAAACCAATGACATCGAAACATGGTCATATTTTATGTGAGATAACTCATAAGATAAGGGATATTTCATGGTAATAATTTTCAAAATCATATTCAATGGTATCATTTAGGAAGACTTATTGGTAGAGTGAAGATATCAATAATCTATTTAATTATCAAATTATCATGGTCAATCCACTACTTATAAAGTTATTTGGTTTCATGATAAAGTTCATAATTAGCAAGTTGGTAGAAAAAGAATGTAAAAAGGTAAAAGTTCAAGTAGGATTTAGGCTAAAATATTATACTATCAACCATTACTTCACTCTTAGGCATTTTATCAAAAAAATATTGGATAATCATGGAGAATAAGTTTTTTATTACTTTGTTGACTTAAAAAAATAATTTGAAATGGTCCCTATAAAAAAATCTTGAGTATAATTGATGATCTTGGAGTTTCAGATGCATGTAGAGAAGTAATGCATAGACTTTATGAGTAAGTCATGGCCAAAATTAAAACATGTGAAGGAATGTCAATTGCTTTGGAAGTGACATTGGATTCAAATAAGGATTTCATGTATCTCCCACATTATTTGGATTATGCATTGATAAAATAGAATAGTGGATAAATAATGTTGTTGGAGTGGGCATCCACCTAGCTAGTTATGTTATAAATTTACCTTTATATGTAGATAATCTTATGTTAATTACAAAAAGAACCTATAGTTTGAGAGAGCATTTGAAATCTCTAGAGATATTCTACCAAGTGGTGGGAATTCAAGTGAACACTAGTATAAAAAAATTCATGATCTTTTCTCTATGGAGAAAAAATAAACAAATTGAGTTCCTTATTGAAGGAAACCTATTAGAAGTAGTGGAAAATACAAATATCTCAGGATTGACTTCCACAACAAGCTTAGTTAGGATACTAGTAGGGAAAAAAGAGTCCAAGGAAGTTGTAAGGATTATATTCACTACAAAACATGTGTAGGAATGCATAATTATAGGATTGGAAAACCAAGAGAACTTTGTTCGACCTACTTGTCACACTAGTGGTCATATATGGATATGAAGTTTAGGAAAACAATCTGTCTAATATAAATTGGAGACAAATATAGATAATACAAAAGCATTAAATCAAAAACATATTTAAAGTCAAAGACTTAGTTATATATGATATTCTATTAGCTGAAACATGTACTTTTTCATTGGAAGCATTAGCAATGACTCATAATTTAAGTTATTTAGAAAAAATACAAATTATGGAGAGCCATCGATGACCCAAAATGGTAATAGAAGAAGAAATAATTAGAAGAAAAAACACTTGGATGAAACAAAACAAAAAATGGATGAGTAAATGGGACATCAACATGCAATAATGTCCAAACACCAATGATAGATAAAAAAAGTATGTGAGAGGGAAATTCAAGATAACCATGTGGATAAAGTAGCTAGGACAAAAGAAAGCATACTACATGAAAAAATTTAATCCCACATGGCAGCATGAAGAAAAGACATACATAGGGGTAAAAGTCAAATGGAAATCAAAGACATTGATTTCATAATTGAGAACTAGTTTGCATCACGTTAGATGTGAAACTGGTAGGTGGATAGTACCCAAAGAAGAATGGGAAATGAGAATATATTTATTTTGTGACAAGGGAGGAGTGGAGACATAATCAAACTTTATTATGGAATATGCAGCCTATAATTTAATCCACATCAAGTATAAAGATAACTTAAGGCTTGACAAATTAGCTAACTTATTTGAAGAGGAAAAATTAAATAAAACATCAATTTTTCTAATCAAGATCCATAGTAAAATAGTTTGCATCAAGAAGGGGTTTGAAAATTTGCATGATTAGTAGGAAAGATGTTTTATCAGAAGATTGTTTTAGCATAGAAAAAAATTGTTATAACCTTTGGTCTCATAGACTATCAATTTCATGGACATTATTAAAATCTTTAATTCATTCATTTCAATTAATATGCATTGATCTAGTTTGTGATAATAGGTGTGGATAGTCATATTATTTTAATTCCAAATTATGTGAATTAACCTTGGACATTTGTAATTTAAAATAGTGATAACATGTTCAACCCTTTGACTTTAAAATAAATTATTTTGAGGTGTTACCGATAATATTAGGATTGACATATTTTATTAGGTTATTAGTATATGCCATAGCAAGACTAATGGAATCACTTTTTAATTACTTGATTTTAATCACCCAATCAAATAACTTGAAACACATATTATGATAATAATTATAAACTTATATATAAAATTTGACATACAAATATTTTCATATTCTATAGGTATTATTTAAGAATATTCTTCTAATTTTAATGTAGATGTAAATGTTCTTATTCAATAGTTATAAAATCAAGGTGATTAATTTGTGTAGTGCATTTATCACTAACATTTGCATTGAGATAAGTTTTATAAGCTCCATCATATAATATGTATATTATATAAACATGTCAAGGAATTCAAAGAAGAATAAATAGTTCATGATATGTGTGTTTTGTGCAAACAACAAGTTGAGATAATTTAACATTATTAATGATCGTATCCTTAATTTATAATTGCATATAGTTTATGTTTATCTAATAAAATGTATGAAGGGTTATTGAATTTATTACTCTCTCTCTCTCTCTCTCTCTCTCTCTCTCTCTCTCTCTCTCTCTCTCTCTCTCTCTCACACACACACACACACACACACACACACACACAGATGTAATAATTTTTATGTTTTTATTTATCATTAGTATGTTATATGTATATATATATATATATATATATATATATATAATATTTTTTAATCTAAAACAATTCACCTATAATTAGATACTTTTAATAATATTATATTCTTTAAAATTTCCTTGATTTATTATTAGTGATTACATCACAACAAACTAACAAAAATTTGTTTTATTCCCTATAAAAGTAGGGATAATATCAATTGAATATTTATCTTACATTAAAAATTTATATGCATAATTCAACCATAAATAATTTTGAATACAAAGGTAGGGAGTAGTCGTTATCTGAACCTTATTGAAACTAATAATAGATTCCACACTCACACTATCCAACATTTCAAAAAATCGAGTCACAATGGTTACTATAATTTTTATATCAATTTCATTAATAATATATTACATTTTTGTAATTTTATTTATAAAATAATTATTTATATAATTTTTATTTTTTTATCAAAATTTTAGCTATAATTTTTTATTATTTATAAATAGATTTATTTCTTATAGTTTTATATTTAAATTAATTTATATATATTTATTCATGGAATTATAATTTATACAAAGGGGAGAGGTATGATATGGGCCTTAAAGTGTATGATATCACCTTAAGTATCTATCATTTCCCCTCACCATCACTACCTAACTCACTACAAAACATTTAAAAAATTTCATGCTTTGTATGGCCTTTCCCTTGTCTCCAACTTCACCATTGTTTAAGATCACTATTAAATGGAATGTATCCTCCCCACATAGTTTATTACCATAATAAGGAACACCAAACCCCATTTTCCACAATTACATCTACAAAAATATCATATTATAATTAATTAATGCTTCGTGCATAAAATGTGATATGGGTCAATGACCATGGGGTATGACTAATGATTTACACTCTTCTACTTTACAAAATTCTACTTTACCAAAATAAAATATTGTATCCCCTTTGGTCAAATGAAACATCTCCTATCTACACCATGTATTTCTATTCACATGAAGGAACACACATCCTCATTTTCCACCACCACCTCCACCAAAAATATTATATTATTATTTATTAATGTTTCATGTACAAAATGTGAGACAAGGTCAATGATCATAGGTTTTGAGTGCATGTGATTTGAATTCCTATTGAAACTTTTTTACTTAAAAAAATCCCACTTTACCAAAGCAAAAATTACATCACTTCCAACATATCTTATAACTTTGGGACAAATGATAATATCCTAACTAACTAAACTCTACCCATCATGGTATCATTATATTATCTTTCCATTAGTATGTCTTTTAATTTTTATTTTCAAATGAATAAACGTAAAGTTTCATATATTTTACATCATAGCTATATGAGATAATTATTTCATAAAAATAAAAATAAGTATGGATAACATAAATACTTAGGGGTGATAATTATTTCATAAAAATTCCATATACACATTAATTATGACCACAAAAATAAACCTTAAAAATATCATAGTGCACAATACACTCATAAAACCATAGGATCTCTCCCACACATCATTACCAAATCACTCAATCCACCACTCATTTAAAAAAATAATATCATGAAAAATATATTTTATGTATTATTACCTCAATTAGTTATATATACAATCCACATCATCCTCTCATATAATCTAGGAGATAACACAAGAAGTGCCTAATAATTCAACCTAGGAGTTTATTTCATGTAACAATAATTCATTGCATGAAACCAATATTATTTGGGATGGAATATTTACATTCACTAAATAGTACATTGAAATATTCATCCCAAAACAACTAACTCACTTATAAATCAAGCTTAACTCTTATAGTGAGTATGAAAATGGCTAACATAAAGTTGGTTTGAAAATAACTCAAACCACTAGCTAGTGTGAACATGAACACTCCAACACCCTCTATTAAGCACAAAATAGGAATTAATAAAAATATGAATCAAAGAGACTAAATTTATCCCAATAACTATGCTTGATTATGTACCCATATATAAATGCACAATGAAATACAAAGTGTCCATATGGTAACCAATGCATCTAACCAGCATAAATGGATATTGAATTACTGTAATCACCAAGTTAAATAGGAATTATTACTTTATAAAAGTCTCACTTAGTAAAAAAACTCATCATAAAATAGGAAAAAAGAGTCATTATGGATGAAATGTGTTACCGCAAGGTACCAAAAAAATAGTAAAACCATAACAAAAGTGTAGAAGAGAACTTATGTTTCAAGGCATCCAAGAAGAATAAATCAAAAGCTGAACACAAATTTTTAGTAGGTGTACTCGATGGAGTGAATCTCATCAAATAAAAGTGAACTCAAAGGACTCAAAAGTTACAAAATATCTAGTGAGAACAAGTGGTGTAAAGATGTTATTAAAGAGTTGATAGATGTTGGGAATGCTAGACAATAAACACTATCAAGTTCAAATCAATAACTCATAAAATCTCTACAAATCAAAAGTGACTACTTAAAATAAAATATGTGGTGCACCAAGGGATAATAAGGAACACAACGCTTGAATCGGTATATGCACCCTCCCACCACTACCCCTCTTCCCCTTGACCCCTACCCAATAATGATAAAATGGGTGTAGTGACTCAAAATATATATGAGTGGGCTAATCCCACTACTTGAACAATTAAATACTAACACCAAGTTTCAATATACTATCTACTCTTCAGAAGGATAATGAGCTCCACCAAAAATTTGAAGGTGATTGTCAATATGTATAAAGCCCTAAAAATACATATACAATATACTTATTAAGAAGAAATCAAGAGAAGTGTTCTACAATTTCTAAAATTAAAGCTCCATCACCAAGGAAACTAAAAAGGGTAGGAAGAGGGAAGTGCAAATTAAGAAGATAAAATTTGGAGGAGGCATGTCTATGGTTACCTCTTAATGAATGCTTATAAAGCTTCCAAAACTAATATGTAGACCATACAATATGAATAAATATGGAAGAAGATGATACAATGGGTGCAAAGTGCACAAATGCAGCATGCATCAAAACATTTAGTATTTTATTAAAATAAACATACCTAACATGAACAATCCTAGTATTCTCAGGGTTATCAACCCTTAGTGAAGGTGTAAAACATCTCTTATGTATCTCAATATCCTTAAGAAAAGAATAACTAAAAAATAGGAGTGATGTTACCATCAATAGATCTCAAAGAGATTTGACATGTTATTTATAGCCAATGTTGTGGTGAGAGTCCCATTTAATAGTATGAATATCATTAATAATTCCTTATAAATGCATACCAAGCCCTCTATCAAGGTGACCCATGGAGTGAATAATACAATAATAAAATGTAGTAGTGTGTTTCTCAAAGGAACCAATCAAATAAACATATGTAACTGTAGTGGGATGTGTATAATGTGTAATAACAAGATAAATGATTGATGCAACTGGTATAGAAGTAGAATCTGTGACAACATGTGCAATAATAATAATGGATTAATTAGGATCTAGTGGGTAACAATATAAAAGTGCATCAAGTGGATGTGTACCAAATTCATGAACATTACATGATGGACTATGAATGTCTAAGATATCAATATTATGTTACAAATGTGTATTTTTATTCTGCAAGGAGTGAATGAGGGTGTCTTTATTGTGAACAAGGGATTGCAAAAAGGAATTTTGTTTCCACAATTTCTCATTCTCTTCTTGAATTTCTAGTAAATAAGCCATGGTAAAAGGAAAAAAGTACACTCAAGAGAAATGAAAAAGCACCCACAAAATTAGATGTGGGCCTTTTCTGAAAATGCATCCAATGGTATAATGAAGTGGAACAAAGTACAATGCATGGCATAAAAATTAAAATCAATAGGCCTACCCAGAATTAATATCACACACCAAGGATGCAAAAATTATCCTTTAATAAAAATGAGGTGGTACTTTATAAAGAATGCACTTACAAGTTTTATAGTTTAAAATGTTTAAAAATTTTTTAAAAAATAGTTTTGAAGCAAAATCAATCTAATCTGAAAGTACTATTGCAAAGTACATGAAATATGCACTTTAAATAAATAAAAATAAAATATGTTAAACAAATAAAAAATTATATCCCTCAAAGGGTCCTTGAAACTAGGACTATGATGCAAATTTTGAAAGAATCTATAAATTATAGGAAATATACTACTCAAATTGGAAATCTAACTCTATCGCTACTAAGAGTACCAAAAAACTAGTCATAGTAATAAAAAAATTCACCTCTATAGCCTTCTAGATGAGCTGTAATGACCTTTACAAATTTGACTTATCAAATTACAAAAGTAAATGGTACAAGTTAAGAAAAACTATTTTGAAAACTAAAAGTGTCTTAAGGGTCCCCCAAGGATTAAAAATCTTAACCACTTAGTGAATTGTAAGTTTTGAAAAAGTCATCACTCACCATTACACCATAATATTACATAAATTTCATTCCACAAATATTTATTTTAATTTTTCAAAATGAATGAGAATTTATAAATAAATAAATACAATGAAACTTTTTTAAAAGTGGAAGTCATGTTGCCTCCAAAAAGGTATGGATGGTGGAGCTATTTTCCATGTTGGAAATGGATATGGTCAATGCTTCAATTATAATGCCAAGGCTTATGCTAACTAATTCTAACACAATTGTGATGACCAAACTAAATTTTATGCCAAATGCAACACCAATTCAAATGAAAATGCATCCATGTTGAAATAAGGTGACCTACAAACATCAATGCAATTTTGCAATTCTTGCCAATTCACACGACACCAAGGTAAGAGTTGAATTCAATTTGTCAAATCAATGCCTTTGGAATGTAGGCTAATAAAATGATATTCAATATTAACAAGTGTTATATAATGTCTAGTCCCTGCATTTATATTGACAATTGTTTGTGCTTGAATTTGTATATAAAATTGTAATTAATTACATTTAGATCATAAGTATGTTGATTCCTCTACCACTAGAATTTGCATTAGAAAGGATGGAAAGAAAGGATGTTTTTGTAAGACATTAGTGCACCTTGTTAGTTTTAATAGGAAAATAATGAAGAACTAAATATGTTTTAAATTTATACCAAAATACATTATGATATTATAACAATGAATTAAATACTAAATAGTTGTCATTAAATAGAATAAGGTGTCTCCATATTTTAACATCATCATCTCTAAGCAAGGAGAGTATTGTTCCAAAATATTATTCCAATCTTCTTCCTACCTTTTCCATACCCATATATCTATTAATATTATAACCATCTAATTATCTTATTTCTTTGTCATTGTAATATATAGAATAGTTTTACTTTCCATTTTTAACACATCTCAACATAATAAATTTAGTATATGTTCTATATGAGTTTTATAATTAATTGGATTGTTTTATATATGTTTATCACCCTGATTCTTATTCATTTTTAATACTCTTAACCCAATCTAACAACATTAGTATCCATATCCAATTTAGGTTTAAACATCTGGTAAACCTAATGCAAATGAATGTAATTTTGTTTTTATTTCTAGGGTCTTTAGTTAGCTAGGGTTTCATATTGTTGTACTTTTTCATTTATTGCTTATATTATTTAGCATGAAATCTAGGAGTAGCCATATATTGGAATGTGTGCCTATTCAACACATTAAACTTACCCTTCTACCAACTAAGATGTCTCAAACTAAGGAGGAACCTAATACCATGGTCCATGATGCTATTCATGTTGAGAATGAGTAACATGTTGAGGAAGTTACCATGAAGGAAGATTTTGAAAATGAAAAGTATTAATCTAATGAAACAAATGATTATGAATAAATAGATCATGAATAATATCATACTGTTACATTATTTTATGAACGTATTCATCAAAACCTTAAAGATCTTGATGAAATCCTAAAAACCATTTTAGAAACTAAAAAAATAAATAACCATAAATGACCAAGTAGGTCCATCTATTGATCATGTTATTCTAGTTATGGGTCATCCACATATATCAAAAACCCTCCCCTTGAGCACATTACCACTTCATATTTCTAATGGGGTCATGATATATGTATTTCAACCTTTGTTTACTAAAAACACTATTTCTACATTTACCATGGAATTACCAATTGCATTCAGTTTAAATATTTGTTTCAATGTGTATTAATACTCAAACCATGTCCACTTATGCATTGGTGAATACTCAAATTAGTAATTTAAACCCCAATGGGTATATAACTCAAACACTCCAAGTTATAAACACCCTTAGAGGACAAGGTTACAAACATTGTACAAAAGGATTTAAAGTCTCCTCATGTTATTGATTCCAAAGATGTGCTGTATAACCCTATTGACTTGAGATATCTTTGCACCCTTTTCGAACTATTTTTTTCCACCTATGTTCCCCTTTTATGATGGCAAGGGTGATCCTGAGTAGCATCTTCAATCTTTTAATGTATCATGCCTTGATTAAGCCTCCACTAATAAATTTTGACCAAACTATTTCCATGTATCCTCAAGGACTGTGATTTGATGTGGTTCTATGATTTACCTCTCAATATGTGAAAGTATTAAAACCTATTTTAGATAAATTTTTAGAAAACTTCTTTTTTTAACATTACCAAAAGTTTTCCTATGCCCAAATTACAAAAATAAAACAAGGAACCAATGAACCTATCAATGAATACATCTTGAGGTAAAAGATAATGTTGCCTTAAATGACCAATATTATGGTAGATAAAGAAATTCAAGACATATTCAAACAAATTTTGATTTATCCTTTACATGAGTCCATCATTTTTAAAAAGTTTAGATCCTTTTATGGCTTATTGCATGTCATTCAAGACTATGAAATGAAACTTATCTCATTGAATAGAATTAAGTATGTAACAAATACACTTTTTATAGCTACATCTAATGAAAGTTTATAATAAAACTAGGTTACAAGGTAAAACATATTAAGCCTTAAAAGTAAACAACTCCAATATTTGAAAGCATTCAAACCTATTTCAGATCATTTTTTAATCAAACTTCTCTATTAACACTACCAAAAAGGTTTCCTATGCCCAAATTACAAAAATAAAATAAAGAACCAATGAAACTATCAATGAATACATCTTGAGGTAAAAGACAATGTTGCCTAAAATGACCAATCTTATGGTAGATAAATAACTTCAAGACATATCCAAAGAAATTTTACTTTCTCCTTTACATGATTCCATCATTTTTTAAAAGTTTAGATCCTTTTATGGCTTATGACATGTTGTTCAAGACTATGAAATGAAAATTATCTCATTGAACAGAATTAAGTATGTAACAAATACACCAATTATATCTAAATCCAATGCAAGTTTATAATAAGACTAGGTTATAAGGTAAAACATAATAAGCCTAAAAAGGAAATAACCATCATGTTTAAAGCACTTTCATACCAGCCTAGTTGACTTATTGTATCCAATACATCAAGGAGATAATTTACACACTTACCTAAGTCTCCCACTTCATTACTCCCATGACTAGTATAGTGTCATCTTATATTTGTCCCTCATCTTATAGAGGTTGATATGATTTAACCTCTACCCAAAAGATATGATGTGATTGCTTATTGTGATTATCACTAGGGACCAGGGAATTATATAAATAAATGTTTTACCTTGAAGCATAAGATCTAATACTTTATCAGTGACCAAAGTATTATATTTGATGATACTTTAAAAGAATCAAATTCACAAACTGGTGATCACAAGAAACAAAAAATATTTAACAATCCTTTACAAGACCATTCTACAAAATAACTATAAGTGCAAATGGCATATACCTCATATGGGTCAAAGACCTTTTATTACCTTTGATGATAGTGAGATTCAGGATGATGACTATGAACTTCATTCTTTATTAATTCGGTCATAGCTTGATAAACACCATATATGTAGTGTTATGATTGATAATGTTTCAAGTGAGAACATTTGTATCTTGACATTACTAATGCACTTGGGTTATACTTATCATGATTTACACCTTCATAACATATCAGTTAGCAAATTCGATGTGACCTCACAATAGGTTTATGGTGATATTAAATTACCTTTATAGGTGGGTCTCCCACATATGGTTACTACATTTTCAATTATACCTTCCATGATTGTATTTGATATGTTTTTGGGATGACCTTAGATTCATACTCTTAGAATTGTACCTTCTATAGTGCATGGGTGTGTTAAATACATTCATTCCAATTGGGTAATTACAATTTTTATAGTTCCATATGAGCATCATCTTGAAGAAGAGAAATTTATACCTAGGTAATTAATTATCAAGCCTAGTAAGGCTAATCCACTAAAAAAAGGTAAGAAATAGACAATCTTATTTACTAGGTAGCCAGTACTTGAGAAACCATTACATCATAGATCCACATTGGGTTCCATGGAATCCTCATCTAATACACACCATATTCAAATATCTAGAGCACCTATACATATTCATATTAATTTTACTCTAAATAAACTATAGAATAATCAATGATGGGTTTCATGAATCCCTAATATTATTACTCCTACTATTTTTTCATGACCACAACTGTCTCATTATACATAAAACCTTTCATATATTATAGTGACAAATATTATACCTATATGTTTTCCTTGATAATGTCATGAATTTATTACACCAGGTTCACAATGGGGAGATATATATGATCATTATTTAGATGTGATCATAGGATAATATCTTCACATATTCCAAATTTACAAAAAACATTCAAAACTCTAAAAATATTTTTGGTGTATACATATTCTATTGGTTCTTCATAATTTATGTGTTAGTTACATTTTGAGGGATAACATATCAGTTATTTATATACACACATGTGTTTAATATACTATTTGAGTGTGATACAAACATATATAGATATATGATATATGCACTCTTGGATGTTGTGATTTCCCTCTACTCATGTCACCAAGGTATTAGGGGAATCCAACTCTTTGATCACAATACATCTAGGTTATATCATTATATGGTCACTTTACATTATCATGTTAGAGATCATATATGTACTTACACATGCCTTTATCCATGCTTATATGTTTCACAATGTACCTGATATACCATAAACTTGACATTTTTTGTTAACACATTTGATACATAAGATATTATTATATGTTTATGTTGGTTGCTTGTGATTTCCTTTATGGACTTCATTAAGTGGTTTACCTTACTATTGTTTTTTATTAAGCATTTGAATATTATCCATTATTCGTAGCCTCTGTGCCTTTATTTTCCTCTCTAAAATTTGAATATGTTATTAATTATTGTATAGACATTTAAATATGCCATTATTACTTTTGTGAACATTTGAATAAGTCATGTCCATTAAATTGTGTGGAATTTTAACATGCCCCTTGCTTGTGGTTTCCTTCGACCATTTCCTTTTGACTTGATTTTGAGCGATCTTGTGTGTGTGCTTGATTTTCTTGTTGAACATGTAATGTTACTACCTATATTCTACCATGATTTTTATCATGAATCTTAGGCCTCTATGTGATCACATTATATGTTCTTCAATGATACATTTACTTAGACATATTATCATGTATGCTACATGGTTCTTTCATAATTATATGGTTATCATATCCTTTTGAGGTGAGGTAACTATGATTTTCTATCTTCCATCACTTCAAATGGAGGGCATATAAGTGGGGGAATGGAATAGAGGCATGACTTAAACACATTCGTAGTTTCAGATTCAATGGGACTTGTCATAGAGACATGGCTTCCACACATTCCAAATTTTAGATATATAGTGGGGGCATCTTTTGGAAACATGTTCTCCACACTTATTTAGTTTTCAACGTACTTAGATATACAATGGGGGAATATTTTGGAAAAAATTTATCCACACATATTTTTTATTAAACATAATTATATTATAGTGAGGACATGTTCTAGAAACATATCCTCTACATTGGCACACATTATTATTTTTCATATTTCTCCATATATAGTGGGGACATGTTAACCAAATTTTTTCAAATCTCCAAATTGGCAAAAGTACATAGTTATATGATTCAAATACACATTTATGGTAGAATTATAGACATTAGTACCATTAATACTCACATTTTTGGAAGGAGACATACCTAAGGTGCATATGTTATGAACTATGCACCTAATATTATAAAATTCAAATTCGTTTCAAATTCTAAACACTTCTAAGGACTATCACCACCCACCAAGTTAGAATTTTACAAACTATATTGAGATAATATACTACATTAATTAGTTAGGTTTTTGGTATGGTTGAGGTGATTAAATCAGTCTGTCTTTCCAATTTTGTAATTTGGAATCAATTGTATCATCCAACCTCACCAGTGTGATAGTGTGAGTTGACTTGGTTCACTCACACTCACCAAGTTATAAGTATGATTGTATTACATAGTTGAGTTAGTATTAACTTCTAGGTGGAAATTTATCTTTTATCTAAGGTTGGGGGCATGGGCCATCCTCTCTCTCTCTCTCTCTCTCTCTCTCTCTCTCTCTCTCTCTCTCTCTCTCTCTCTCTCTCTCTCTCTCTCTCTCTCTCTCTCTCTCTCTCTCTCTCTCTCTCTCTCTCTCTCTCTCTCTCTCCTATTATGTATATGCACTTTCCATATTTATATTTGTCCTAATCTAAGTTTCAATGATTCATAATGATACATATTTCAAATCAAGTTTCCAATAGGCAAGACAATTGCATTAATACATAGGTGTACTCCTAAACCTTGATATTTCAATTTAAATCATTTCAAATGCTTTCAATTTTAGATTATATGCACTAATTATATATATAGTATAACATGAACTTAGTGCAGGTCATTCACCAGTAAAACACTCAAGTTACACTCAAATAAAGGCAAGGTGTGTCATACACACCCAGGTATGCATTCCTTTCATTTAAACTAAAAATTTCATTACTAGATTAAAGAGTGGTAAATATAGACACTATTTATAAATTATATAGCACCTCATTATTGTACACTTAGAAAACATAGATATTGGATGTTCCTCTCAATTATAGACCTTTTCTACTTTTGTAATTCTCTCATCTAATCTCTTATACCCCTTAGCCTATCTATTATTCAATCCAATATTATGTTGATTATCTTAGCCTTCTATCTTTCCCAAAATGTTTAAAAACTACTTATCTTCTACCTTTACAAGGTCTAAGCATGTACCTATTTTTCTACTTCCTAGACACATCCTAGACAAACACCTATGTCAACATAAGTGTCCTACTCTGATGAAAGTGTCTATTTCCCTAAAGTCATATAATTTTCAAATGAAATGTATCCTAATGGTTTATCTAAGTTATATTATGAGATTTATTCTCTAAAGGGATTGGAATAAATAAAATATCAACCCATATTCATTCCTCACCTATAAAATTCCTATCTACTAACCAAGTAACTTACCAAAAACATTTAATCGATCATTAAAGTGAGTAAATATTACCTATTTTATCTTATTTCCATATTAGTCATAGGGACAACACATATACAAATTTAAATTACTAAAGAATCAGTCTAAGAGATATATTTTCCAAGTTACAAGATAGGTCATTGCTATAATTATTTATCACACATTTCATGATTCACACACAAGCCAACACATGGGGAAGAAATAAATAAGTTTAAGGCCCTTTTCAAAGTATTTTATATGTAGGAAATGCTCGATACCATGTTCCTAGTAACCCATTTTTTTCCACATCCACTATGAGGATAAAGAACTAGGGTTTGATCATTTGATGAGAAATGATAGTCCATGACCCAGATCTAAACGTACCAAAGTAAAGGTGATAAAAAAACCTATAAGTGTCTAGGTGGTCACATCTTATTTCATTAGGTATTTTTTACATGAAACATGTGTCTAACCTAGACATTAGCATCGATGCAACTGCCTGAGGTTGATGCAAGTGTCTACAAATATAAAGGCACTTAATCTATAATTTGGTGATTATTCCAAAATAGTCTTCTAGTTTACTTCTTGCCTATTCTAGATTTAGATTTGTATTAACATCTGACTAGTTAAGTATCTTGTTTATTTATCATTTTAATATCTATCATAGATATAATTTCCATTTTTAGCATATCTTGACATAATAAATTTAGTATATATTCTATCTAATTTTTGTAATTAATTGGCTTGCTATAGATATAATTATCACCTTTGTGCTTATTCATTTCTATATTCCTAACCCTATATAACCACATTAGGATCCATATCTAATTTAGGGTTAAACACCAAGGAACACAAATAAGATCTTTGGTTAAAACTTGTTGTGCAATCTTTGATTATAAAATTTGAGAAAGTGTATACATATTTAAAGTAGGGAAATATTGGTAAGAAACATTAAGATAAAGTGTTAGATGTTGTAAACATATAATTTGGAACATATTTTATGTAAATACAAGTGAAACAAATTGAAAAATACATTAAAGAAATAGAAACAAATTTAAAATAATATAAGAGGGAAACCATCTTCATGGAGTTTTTATGAAGACATCAACCAAATTATAGGCATAAATCCTAAGGTGATTGGTATTATGAATGTTTTTAGTGGGAATGAATAGTTCAATGCTTTTAATACACCAAAAAATGACATGAAAGACAAATCCTTTGATGAAAATCCATCTATAAATATTGAAATAAAAGGAGCAAATGAAAAAACTTATTTGAATAAGATTGGAAATAAAGGAAAGCATACAAAAAGAAAGAGTTTCTCATGAAGATTTTTTAGAGAGAATGGGAAAAAATTGTTACATTTCAATCAAACAATGAAATAAATCAAGCAAGGATGAGTAAAACATGAGCATGCAAAAATTAGAACCAAAAATTAAGGTGTGGAAATAATATTGGATTTGCAACTCCAAATTATAAAGATTTTCTCCAATGTAAATCTTAATATCTTACTTCTTTTGAAAAAAGTACTTGCAAATAAGACATTAACACCAAAATATTTTTTAATGTCATAGAGAGATAAAATTGAGGTCCTAAAACTAGCATTATATTATCTTTCCATTCATAAAACATAATATATCTATGTGCCTTACACTGATCCCTCTCCATAGCTTGACTGTGGATCTTAAATTAAGAATTTGGATGTGGATCTACTTGCATCTCTGGTTAATATTCATTATTCATTTATAATAAATTATGTATTATGCAACATCCCATAATAATCTTGGGCACTTTGTCCAAATCTACACCCACATATTGAATAAATATTCATCTACTTTTGAGTAATAAAAATACATTCTCCCATTTTACACACCCTCTAAATAAGTATTTGTCAAACATAGTATGTAATGGAGAGAAATTTCTTTTAAATAGATTAAACAAGTATGGGGCTATTAGATAGGAAAAATATTTAATTACTTTTGGATAGATAATTCTTCCTTCAATATGAATTTTTGGCATTAATAATAATTCTCTTTTTTCATAATTTTTTTAATTGTAGAATAATTTTAATGATGACCATCATGAGCACCACTGAGAGCATTAACACAAACATTCCAAAATATTTTTGTGCATCTCATATTCTTTGTATAAAAACACGATATAAATGATGCCTATTTACATATTTCATATGAGTATGATTTTTTTTGGATGATATGATAATTTAATATGAGTTCCATCAATTTCACCACATATTGTAGGAACTAGAGTCAAAGTATGAAAATCACATACAATACTTCGTAATCTTCTTCCTAATGGAACACTTACATAATATTGTTTTAAATTTTGGATGATTATATTTATAATAACCATAGTGTATTTTATTGTTCTTGATTCTCCCACACAATAAAATTATTCCATTACATGTGTAGGGGTCCCTTGGGCAAGATGATGCAAAACTAAACATATTGATTTTTTTTTGTTGTATTGGTTCTCTAACAAAATGAACTATGTTGGTATTGGGTATAAATGAATTTAATTTTGATAAAAATAAGTTAATAAGATAAAAATACATTTTATAATGGTGTAAATATAAAACATCATGATAATAGGATTTTTCTACCCGTATTTCTTAATGAATTAAATTCAAAAATGTGACCTACCATAGAAGTTTCCACTATTCTCTGTATGATTACATGAATAATGATTCTAATATAATTTCCTAATAGTCAATATTTGGTATAATGAACACATAATAATTTTGTTCCAATGATAACCCTACTTGTATTCATAACTATGCAAGAATAAATGCACTAATTATCTTGATCATATTAATTATAGTATATTTACGAGAGGTACATATATAGGTGGAAGATAGGCATGACCCAACATCCTCATGTATGTGGGATTATCTTATCCAATGACATAATAATACCTACATAATATAGATATAATGTGTTGGGAAAAACCATTAAATTGAATACAACCTTGAAATAACACCCCTCATTAAGCATATTGTATCCATGTAGTGGAATTGGGTCTTGTTAACTAGGACCAATGAGGTACCAAAGTATATATAAATTCTCCATAGAAGAATAAAAAATCCCCCCCCCCCTCCAAATACAAATTATAGAGAGATATAAGGAAGTAAAAAAATCCCCCTAGAATATGAACAATGTCGATGATGAGATCCTTTACTTGAATACTAATGAAGGATGAACAATGTTTATTCCCTTTTAAATAGCAATAAAAAATTATTTATCTAAAAATCTATCCATTCCATGATGGAAAATGAAGTTAGTAGTATGAATATCTTTGAATATGGTCCAAATCTGAAGTGCAACATAGGTCTGGCAAGATAATGCATAGGAACTGAAAGTAATTCCTTTGAAGTAGACCTATCAAAATAATAAAATGGAACATTCATTTAAATATTATCCATGTGAAGTGGAGAGCATGGCTCAACTATCCTTAAAAATGAATAATTTAGACCCATAAGAAAGGAAGAGTCATCGATACTCTCTAAGAAAGTATAGGTTATACATAACACAATAGGTACACTCTCATCAATGGAGACATAATGATCCTCCAAAGTACAAATATATTAAGGATATATAAGAGAAACATTATGTATAACAAATAAATTAGTTTCAAAAAAAATCCATCTTAGGTGTAGTATAATCTCATCCCATAGGGGTGGCACAATAAAGATAAGAGCACTTTCTAATAAAAATGTGTCATCACAAGAAATATTAGGAGGAGAGATTACAATCTCAAAAGGATAGTCTCCAAAGAAATTTTGAAAAAATATCTAAATAGTGCAAGGACACTCTATGTGCTCCAAATGATGGTGTATATCCATGTAAATATTCATAAACAAGCAACCATACACCATGTCACATGAATTGAGCTAGTCATTGAGCTAAACTGGGTCAATGGGAGTAGGAATATGTCCATTTAAAAATGGATAAAGGTCTTATTGAGTGAAAAATAATTCCATGCAAAAATGTCATGAAGTATAGTTTATCTTCCAAGAAGAAGGAATGGAGATGAATATCTCTTCATATTGGTATCTTAGAGACATCTCTCATATAATGGATATCAGACTTAACTAAATATTCATCCATAAAGGATAAAAATCTGCATAATCAATGACAAAGTTATAATGCATGTTTAGAAGATGAACATCAAAATTAGCCAAAAATATGCCAATAAATAAGGGTAATATGTGAAATTGTGAACTTTAGTTGTAGAAATAGTGTGTGAAAGAGAAACAAGGAAATGTAACCCCCCTAAATTTTTCAATTAATAATGCATGCTCAATTGATGGACATCAGACTCAACGAATAATGCATCCATGAGGAATCTATGTGATAATTTTAAAAAAGAATGACACACATGATACTTAAAATAAGATGGATGTTGGAGTCAATAAATAATATGTCTATGAGGAGTATATGCAAAAAATGTGGTAAAAGGAATGAAGGATAAGTAAGAAAAGTTATATGTGAGGGGTTTTGACTCCTACCAAACTAGACCTCACCCTCCATCTTCATCAAGTGAAAATATAAGTAATGTGAAAAAAAAATGCTCCCCTTAAAATATCCCACAATAATATTTTTTATTAAAAAACAATAAAAAAAATTTCCACCATTAATATGCACCACCATTAATAGACCTTTTGCCTCCACTTAAAAAACTCCCTCTAAATGGTAATAGTTTCCACAATTTGTAAAAAATTGTCTATATAAAAAAGAAGTTAACCACTGGGACTCAACCCCCTTAACTACCTACTATCCCAATGCCTTACCAAAACACTATAAATCCAACATGGCTATTTAAAATGGATGTAATATAATGAAAAATAATTTATTTTTGTTTTAAAATCACATTTTAAACAAAATAAATTTTTTACCTATAGACCATTGAATACCAATGGTGGTTTTTGAAAACCATGGATTTTCACATGAAATTATGGGTGAATTTTGGGTGGTTTTATTTAAACTATGATTTTGGTGGTATTAGTGATAAATAATGTAGGTGGCATAAGCAAATGATGAGTGGAATCATCCAGGTGAATAAAAAGGATGGATTGAAGTCTCCACATATACATAACATGGATCAAAGTGTTGGTGGTTAGATCTAATGTAGACTTTCATGTACATATATTATATGATAGTGACTATTTTAATGCATACAGTCTAATATAAGTGTAACTAATCACCCAATCAATATCTCACTACACCAAATAAAATTGTGCAAATTTTCATGTATCATTGGGAATTCATGAGCTTAGTTCATAAATGCCAAGGGAGATTCACTAGAAGACATCTTGAAGAAATCATAAAAGTTTCCAAATGTTAGTTTTGAGGGGAATTTCCATGAAAATATAGGAACCAAGATAATATTATCAACTAGAATTAGTTCAAAAGGTCTCAAAAATCTTGTCATATCTTGATCAAGCTTGACATGACCAAGTGAGTGGGCTTCTGGATCAGGCAAGCAAAGTACAAGAACTATGGAGAGTATAAGAATGTTAAGGGCGATTAGCTATAATAAAGTCTTGAAAAAACATTTAAATATATAAGAATATCTTGTATCACTAATACAAAAGTATGTAGATATATGTAAATTCCAATGACGATTAGAGAATAAAATACTATAGATGAAACACTCATATCTATATATTTCCTCTTATCAATTTGTATTAAAATACACATCATAAATCAACATTATTTCAAAAGATAAAATGATGTTTGTTATTATAACCTAGGTTCTTTGATACCATGACAAAATTACCCAATATTTGATCTCTAGTAGAGCAAACACATAAGAATTCTATTGTAATGTTAAACCTACTTGTATTCATAACTATCCAAGAAGAAATTCAATAATTGGATTGATTATTTTGATTAAAATATCTTTAAGAAAGGTAAATATATAGGTGGAAGATAGACTTGACCCAATATTTGTAATGCATATGGTATTATCTTCCCCAGTGACCTAATAACACCTAAGCAAGATAAATAACATGTGTAGGTAAAAACCATTAAATGGAATAAAAACCTTCACTAAAAATTTCCATTTACATATATACATACATATATATACATATACATACATACATGTATGTATGTATGTATGTATGTGTATATTTGTGTATGTATATTTATATGTATATGTACACACACACACACACACACACACACACACACACACACACACACACACACACACACACACACATGTATATATGTATATATATATTTATATGTGTATATGTATGTACATATGTATATGTATATATATATTTATATGTGTATATGTATATGTATGTACATATGTATATGTATATATATAAACATCATTTGAAAAAAATTATTGAAAAAATGTTTGATAGATATGATGTATTTGAATAAGAAGAACATGTCAATGATTATGTGTATGTGTGTGTGTGTATTTATATTTATATTTATATGTACACACACACACGCACGCACACACACACACACATATGTATATATGTATGTATATGTATATATGTATATGTATATTTATATGTGTATATGTATATGTATGTACGTATGTATATGTATGTATATATGTATCTATGTGTATGTATATGTACACACACACACACACACACACACACACACACACACACACAACCACACACACACACCCGCACACCCCCACACACACACACACACACACACACACACACACACACACATGTATATATGTATGTATATGTATATATGTATATGTATATTTATATGTGTATATGTATATGTATGTACGTATGTATATGTATATATATAAACATCATTTGAAAAAAATTATTGAAAAAATGTTTGATAGATATGATGTATTTGAATAAGAACATGTCAATGCTTCTCTAAATAAATCCATCCATAATATGATAAATTTGGGATCCATGTTTTCTACAATAAAAAAATAATAAACATGTCTCGTTATTTATATGAAATTTTATTTTATTTTCAAACAAAGTTGGAGAATACTTATGACATAAACCAAATAAAATAAATTAAACTTGCTAAATTTTGTTTTTTAAATGTTTATGTTAAAAAATTACTTTGCTAGAATTTTTCTAAAATGGAAAAAAATATTTTGTGTTAGTTACATGATGTAGTAGTCATGAATCCCCACCTATGTAGAATGATACTTTTCTATCATATATATAAACTATTAGATCTTATTTTTGGCGCAGATAGAGTATGGGGATACACAATGATACTATGTTTCGAAGAGGATATCTCTATTTTTAAAATGATTAGAAACATTTCAATATTTATTACATATATTTTTAAAATTCCATTTTAAACTGTTGTGGTGATAACACTAGTTTGAATATCATGCTCAATAGTCAACATTCACGTGCACAATCAATAGGTGGAAGGCCCATTGATGTCAGAACTAGGTGCACTCTAGTAAGGGAAAATTGTGTCCATGTGTGGAGTAGATGTGGGAAGCATGATATGTAGTGTCTTATCAATTTTGATGTGTTATGGGGTGTGGGACAAATGGAATTGTTTTGAGATACATGTGGTTTTCCAAAATTAAATCTATCATGTGATGATGGAGTTGAACATTTATTCTTTTCGATACACATCTTTGGAGTGGGAATGCTTAAGAGTATGGACATTTAGTATTATCAATAAAAAACAAGATTGACAAGACATGTTAATGTTACATTTAATTTATAGGTGATATATATTATTTTACATTAAATATAAATGAATATGCTTTAAAAACATCAAGAGAGTATTCTAATATTTATATATGAAACTTTATGCTAGCCTTCATAATTATTAAAATAATATATATTTTAATTTTTTGATTGGTTGAATGAAAACTGATTATTTTAAAAATGAATCCTATAGTCCTACCTTGGAATGGACTAATAACAAGGCACTTTTCCAAGGTTTTAATTAAATTCATACAATGGAATGTTGATGCCAATTGTTATGTAAAATATAATGCATGATGATTTAGAGACAAATTGTCTTTTATTAATGATAAAAATCTTGTCATAGGAGCTGACCATGATGCTTGAGATAGTAGCACTAGTATTGAATGTAGTTATAATGCAACAATGAGCTATAATGATGGTGTCATAGGGGACATCACTCCCAATAGTACAGTGAATGGGGGCCTTTTTGAAGTTAATGCTAACATAACTACATGTATTAAATCACTTGAATTAACATGATACAATGTCAATTATAATATTTTTTAATAAAAAACTAAATACTTTAATATGCATGCATATTACAACATTCTTTGGAAAAACTCGAAGACCTTCAAAAATAATTTTAAAGTTGTCCAAATTGGATAAATTAATAATGCATCTATAAATTTTTGAGGATGGATGCACAAAGTTGAGGGATAAAAAACATGACAAAATGGAAAACACATAAGTTATTTTTCAAAGGGAATATGTCCTTTTCAAAAGGTTTTACACCCATTTTTAAAAAACCATAGCAAATTTGAATTGGCTTGGTCCTAATCCTAAAGGGTGTACACACTTTAAAATTCATTTTTTTGGATGGAATATTTAAAGGTTGAAATTTTTGAATGAAAGGGTGTATGCCCATTTATAAATAATTTATATCCTATGTATTATAAATGGCATACACACTTTTATAAAGGATGAATGCCCCTATGTAATATAAAGGGCATATGCCCTTTAGTAAAGGGTGTACACCCTTTGATTTACAAAATGTTTTATGGTGAATTTTTCTTGTCTGTGTTGTATATATTTAATAAAATAAATGTAATAAGTTTACATTTAATTTATATTACATTTATTTTACTAAATATAACAAATTAGGGCCACTAAATCTTCTAAAATTGATTCTAGATTTGTAGGATTTACCATTTATAAGTTAGTTTTCCAAAATCTATTCTAGTCAATACTTTGTTTAATAATTTTTAGATTAAAAATTAATTAAATATTTTAATTATTAATTTCTAAGATCATTTATGGATGTCAATGGTCTAGATAGAGATATGTAGATACATATATAGATAGGGGATCATGTATGGATTAATTAAGAGAGAGATAATGATGAATGCTAGAGATAGGTCCTATGATAACATCAATTCAACATCTATGTAATATGATGGGATGGAGCATATAAGAATGCATCAACCTATCTCAACTAATATGTCCAACCCTTGAAAAAAATATGACAATTCACATTTAATTATTTACTTTCACTATTAACTATTTAGATTTTGGGACATCTTCATCTATTAAATCAAAGGTAAAGGAAGAGTTGGGTTGTGCACTAAAAATTTTGGTCAATTTTACACCCCTATGATAGTGTAGACCCATATATATTCTTTCAATAGTGAGGAGGTGGGAGAGAGAGATATATATAAGTTAGTCACTCCATAGTCAATTATCTAATGCTTATTACTTAAATAACATGACTAACTAGATAATATATTATTTCAACCATGGTAATCATATGAAAATCTCCATAGAGTAATCCATCATAGTCCTACCTAATCTAATAGATATTAATGAGGCTAATCACCATAGTACATTCTAATTAGAACAAAAGGAATAAAAAACCATGTTTTTTCATAAATCCCTCATCATCCCTCACCATCCCTCATCGACTCTAATCACTCCCTCATCATCCCTCAACATCCCTTAGCATCCCTAGTCATTCCATTATTAACCCTCATCATCCCTCATCATACCTAATCACATTATAATCATCCCTAATTATCCCTAGTCACTCCATCATTAGCCCTCATTATCCCTTATGATCACTAATTACTCAATCATAAATAATCATCATCATCATCCCTAATCACTTCCTCATCTACCCTCATCATCCCTAGTCACTCTCTCATTTTCCCTCATCATATATAACCATCCCTAATTAATCCCTCATCAACCCTCATCACCCATCATCATCCTTAATTAGTTCCTAATAAACCCTCATCATATCTCATCATCCATAATCATTCCTTCATTATACCTCATAATCCCTCACAGTCCCTTGTCACACCATCATCAACCCTCATTATCCCTCATCCTCCTTAAATAATATGTAATCAACCCTCATTATCCTTCATCATCCCTAATCACTCCTTTATTAACTAGAATCATCTATAGTCACTTTTTCATCATCCCACATCATCTCTAATCACTCCATCATCTATAACCACTTGTTCATTATCCCTCTTTGTTATAAATCACTCCCTGATCAACCCTCATCATCTTTCATCATACTTAGTCACTCCCTCATCATCCCTCATCATACATAATCACTTATTCATCGTCCCTCATAATCCATAATCACTCCATCATAAATCCTCACCATCCCTAATTATCCATAATAACTCTATTATTCTCCTTCATCATCCCTCATAATCCATAATCACTCCCTCATTCCCTTGATATGATATTGGGAGAATCAAAGCTACATATACAGAAGGCAAACTTCCCTTTCCTTACTCCTTAGCATTTATGAATTAATTATGGAAATCTTCCCTTTCTTATCAATTATGGCAAGCTTAATATCTAGATAAGTCCATTAGAATGGTGACCCCCCATATATATTTGGCGGGACCCCATTCCTATGATATTCCTAGATTTATTATATTGGGGATTAGGGCATATACAAAGTATGAAAGGGCCCCAATTTATCCTTTAAGGCCCACCAAGCATGCCAAATGTTTAATTATCCTCTCTTTGATACATGGGATTAAGTCATATTCTCTTCTTTCCCTTCATATATAAAGTTGGGTATAGATCAAGTTGGGTATATATTGAGTTGGGTTTGGAAACACCTTTTATTATATTGATGACCACTTATATTTTTATTTAGCAATGCACTCTAGTATGGATAAAATCTTAATGAAATATAGAGGAAAAAATAATTCAACTATGGGGTTTGGATTGGGATTCTCAACTAATATCCGATCACCCCTATATATATATATATATATATATTGTTATTCTCAACTATGGGATTGGGAATCTTAGATGACTAAATCCTAATATATTTATATGGAAGTAATAAAATTTCATCTCACCCTTCACTCATTTATATGTCTATTTATTTTTTCTTAGGGCTTTAGATACACACTCTCTCCCACGTCTAGGTGTGGATCTCCATATAGATATATAAATCCCACTAGCCAATTAGATAATATTTCTTCAATCTACTAATATATTTTATTGGTGTATGGACTTAAATTATTTAATGTCCTAGATATATGCGGGGACCAATAAATTCACTTTTATGTGAGCAAAATATATATAGGGATTTATTTTTAGTCTTAGGAGAGTAAGAATATCCTAAAGACAAAGATTGAATATTAAATCTTCTAGTGATAGATGGAAAAAATAACTAGACAATGAGATTATGAAATGACCAATTATATATTGGCACTTGACATGGCACTTAGTTTTGGGCTTCAATCCTTGCCAGATATATATAGGAGGGATTCAATAAATCCCTAAAACTATATATAGGGTGTGGGATGCTAATAGTCAATTGGGGTATGGGATTCAAACCCTATTCTTTAATGGCCTGGATATATATATATGGGAGGATATCCCACTTATAGTTTCCATTGATGGAAATATTTGGGATTGGATAAACTCTCATATTGGGTGATGAAATCCCTTTCCTCTAGATTTTGTTTGTAGTAGAGTGATATCTTCTTAGTAAACCTCAAAATTGGGACCATAAACCATGGATATTTAACTAAATATTTGAGATAACTCTATTGTAACAAAATATATGCATTTATGTGTTTGTATGTGATAAATGCCTCAATAAATGATGTAACCAAATTAATAAATAATAAAATGTCTGGTGTATATGACTATGACATCAATTTCTTGTCAACTTGAGACTTCATTCTATATGGATATATTAATCAGTCACATAGTTTCAATCACACTAGTATAAAATCAAATAAAGTGCTTGGTATAGGACATGTACATAAACCTAAAATTAGAAGGGTAGCCTAGGTGGACCAAATCTTAGATCACCTAGACAATTTTGCATTTAAGAATAATTCTCAATCTACTCGATCATGATAGATGTTTTCTCTAATGATAGTGATAGTGGGGATAATTTTCATGGTACATATTCTAGAAAAGAATCAAGATCATGAGGTATTATTAGGTATAATAAGGTAAAATGAGGGATGATTATGTTGTGACTAGCAATGGTGAGGGATAACAAGGGAGTGATTAAGGATGATGAAGGATAGAGAGGGTCAATGAGGGAGTGATTAAGAATAATAAAGGCTAATAAAGGAATGATTAGGGATGATTAAGGATGATGAGGGATGATGAAAGAGTGACTAAGGATGATGAGGGTTGATGATGGAGTGATTAGGTATAATGAGGGAAGGTGAGGGTTGATGAGGGAGTGATTAGGGATAATGAAGGACAATGAAGGAGTGACTACAGATGATAAATGAATATGAGGTACAATAAAAGAGTGATTAGGTATGATGAGGGTCTATAAGGGGGTGATTAGGGATGATAAGGGATTATGAGGTAAAATGAATGAGTGGTTAGGTATGAGGAGAGTTTATGAGGGAGTGATTAGGGATTCTTAGGGTTAATAAGGGAGTGATTAGGGATAATTATGGATGATACAGGTCAATGAGGGCATGATTAAGGATAATGAGGGCCATTGAGGGAGTGATTATGGATTATTAGGGATGATGAGGGAGTGACTAAGGATGACTAGGTATGATGAGGATTAATTAGGGAGTGATTAGGGACGATGATGGAGTGATTAAAGATGATGTGGGATAATGAGGGATAATAAGGGAATGACTAGGGATGATGAGGGATGATGAGGACTAATGGCAATGTCATTAGGGATGATTATGGATGATGAGGGATGATTAAGGTCAATGAGAGATGGATCAAGGATGATGAAAAATAATGAGGGAGTAATTAAAATTATGAATTATGATGCCTAATGATGATTTATGAGCTTCAGCCCCCTCTCTCCATATGGTTTGGGGAGAGGGAGATAGTGATATGATTGATTTTGATATGACTGATAAAATAGGGTTTTAAAGCACTCTCCTCTACCCCAAATAATAGTGGTAGTGGTTTTTATATTGGTAGTGTGCTCTATGATTTTTTAATGTTAGAAGATGACTCTATTTTATGTGATCCTAGAGTAAAGTAGTCAAGTCATGCATGCATGTGATTGGATTTAAATCATACATGGATTGATCCTCTATCTAAAATTTATTTTGGAGTGGATGGTATGTTTTTGTTATTAATATTTAATTGTGTTTTAATTCTTTCTATTTTTAATGAAGTGTACTAGGGTGATTAACTACATTCATGTCTTGTATGAGTGACTATATCATGACTACAAGTAGATGTCATGTATGAGTGACTACATAACTACATGTAGTACTAGGTATGTTGTAGATGTCACGTATGAGTGAATGTATCATGATTGTAGGTATGCTATAGGTTACATGATATATTAAAATAATTTATTCATATCAATTTACCTAATGATAAAAAATCCCACAAATTATTTAATAATTTGGCTTGAATCTACCTTCAATCTTTTTACTTGATCATCCTTAGTCACTCCTTTATCTATATAGGTGAAAATTACCCCTTTCCTTTCAATACATGACTTGGTAAATTCCCCTTATTATTTTTACACTTAGGTGATAATGCCCCTTATATTAATTTTTAAGCATACCTTAATGCCCCCTCTCATTTATCCATTATTCTAATAATTTTCCCTACTATACTAATTTTAAAGCATGATAATTCCCCCTCCTTTCAAGACATGGCCCAGGTATTAAATTAGGTATTAGGTATTCAATATATGGATCAATTAAAATATATAAATTGAATATTAAATATAGGTATTCATAACAATATATGTCTTAGGTATTCGATTGGGTAGGACACAATCAAGTAAGGAGGGCATACTCAAGTAGAAAACTCAAGTCAGTAGGCCATTCTCAATTAGATGGGGAAAAAAAGATAGTTATTTAGGGCATACTAAAGAAAGTAAAATATGTAGATCATTATCAAATATAATAAGGTAGGTAAGGCATAGTCAACATCAATATGTGGCTCAAGAATTTAGGTATGGAATACTCAAGATCAATATATGGCTCATGTATTGAATCAAGTATGACATACTCAAGTAGGTAAAGTAGCTAGGTCATGTTAAATGGTATAGATATATTACATAAATAAGATGATTTTAAATTTTGTTTCTTATTTTATATATTGGGAAATAAGCTTCCCTTGCCAAAAAAATAAGCTAAGTAGGTAGGGCAATAAAATATACAAGCTATAAATTGGGAATCAAGCTTCCATTGATAGATAATAATATATTCTCAAAAGGGAAAGTAGGTAGGAATATTGAGAATAAATATTACATTATCTTATTAGGTAGGTCATAATTATGTAGGTAGGGAAATAAAAAATCTATTTATTAGGAAGCAAGCCTCCTTTTATAGATATTCCTTGATCTAAAAGCACAAAGCTAGATATCAAGAAGGTAAGCTTCCATTGATATCTATGACTTAATTCTTTTTGATGCCACTAAATGCACTACATTGTTCCTTAGTGTTTAAGGAATGCTTATAATTTTAGAATTTGATTAATTTAGAGCATGAGTAGTAGGTTATGGCAACTTGATGTCACTTATGGTGAAATAGTGGTAGAGATATGTATTGGTGTCCCACAAATTTATAATAAGTGATGGTTAGGAGCCATCATGGTCCATTATTTGTGAATTTTAGGGAATCTATGTTAATACTTAATGAATTATGATCTAGAGTTAAGCTATAGACTAATCTAAGTGGATATGTATAATGGTATTTAAACTAGAGTGGTCTAATGTAAAAAAGGGCAAAGAGAAGGGTAAGGCAAAAAAGGAATGAGTGATTGCCAATTTTAGTCTCAAAAAATGACAAAGCATCATTTTCAATTGAGTATACATTCAACCAATATATAATTCAACATAACCTAAGCTTAAATTCCACTATATAGTAGGCAAACTTAAAAGGATAATGTAAAGAGTCACAAGTAAGAATCAGGTATACTTTAATTTACTACTATAATCAAATAACATTTTCACATATGAATATAGAGTAAAATTAAATGAATAAAAACCTAATATATTCCAACTAATTTATCATATGCACAAATTAGAAACCCTATGATTAGAAAATGCAACTCAGAATTCAAAGACGCCATTCAAATTCAAGACATAAACTAGCAATTGACAGAAAATCTATATTAGCAATTGACATATTTAAATGTGGACAATATTTATAGAACTCTTTGATTATATTAGTTGCTTCAAGTGTAAAATATTTTCTCAAAATTCCCTCCTCTTTTAAAAATGGTAATACCTACCTTTATAGAAAGATTAGGTAGTATAACAGGCAGTTAAAATACATAGGTGTACAAAAGATACAGATAGTTGTAATTTCAAAGATGGTTCTACAATACACTTGCTTTCTACAATTAAATTGATCGAGGGGAAATATGATAATAAACTAGCATATGCATTTACAATGGAATATTCTATTTTAAAAAATTATAAAATTCTATAAAATAGAATATTGCCTAATTTGTTGGTGGGGCCTCTATTTGTTATTTGTTGGAGGATGTTCATGGATTTATTATATTTCTCATCAACTAGTTTTAGATCAAAATTGGGATTTAAGATATCCTCCTCCTCTTGATCTGCTAAGTCCTCTAGTTCTCTGTCATTTCTATCCATGGATTCTTTAATGATCTTAGCTTCACTTATCCTTTCTCTAGCATTGAATATCATGTCTAAGATCTTATTGTTATCAACGCCAAATTTTCCTTTGCTCTTTCCTTCAATTTTTTGTGTTATCAAATTATCCCTATGCTTGAGTTATTCATCACTTATGATTCCAAGGGTAGTGGGTTGTGTAAGGTCTGTAAGCATAGTCCCAAGAAGATACTCAATCATTGAAATTAGATCATTATCATCTTATAGGAGTCTTTCCACATTATTGTTCCATGTACTCAAAATTTGAACCTTGTCAACCACAATTTTGATAATTACACTCAAGTGTCCCAAACTAATGGTTTTGAAGCCTTAGATCTATTTCCTTACTCAGATGTTGATAAATTTGGATATTTTGTCCTATGTGGTTTACCATTGGGTGACTAGGCTTTTGGATAATTCACTCTACTATACTAATGCACTTTTCCTTAACTTCATTATTTTGAGTGCCTCAAACATGTCATAAAATGACTCATCAATAATCTTGATCATTACTTTAGAAACTGACAGAATTGCCTGTCTCTAGGTTTTTTTTTTCTTTTTCCAAATTATAGATCTTTTATTTCATTCCTCTAACCCTACTTTTGCTTGTGATTATTGGGCTTTGATAAATGTCTCAACATCTTCCTCATGAATAGAAGCTTCACCAAGTTGTTGACCCACAATTATTGTTAACCCTATAAAGGGCTCCACCTTTTGGAAGGTGAATTCCTCTACTCCCACCATGGCTATCTTGGTGGTAACCCTCTCCAATCTAGTCGTCTCTATATTAAATTACATAGTTTTGGATGACTCCATAAATTTTAGAGGTTTTGATATATCTACACCTATGCTACTTAATGCTCCTAGATCATCCATTATCCTGCTTTTAGGTTCTTGAGTGACCAAAATTCTCTCTTCTTCTTACTCTTTTACCATGGCACTAATCCATGGTTTTATTTCATCATGCACTTCCACATTTGAAACCTCTATGATTACCCATGAGTGAGAGAGATAATATATCTTTTTTAATTTTCCATAAATGAACTAGTTAGGGATGATTAGTACATGGATTGGGAATTCATCCATCAATAGATTGACTTCACTAGTGGGGTGAGTGAAGGTCAATCTTGGTCTCTTTATTGGTCCAATAGGAACCAATGCTAGCTCTTCCTTCCTCTTCTCTTAGGATGCCATAGGTACAATCTCTTTTCCATTATCTTCTTCAGACTCCCCTAGTTGGACTTGAATATCTTCAAATGGTTCATTTTCCCTTTCAATATCATATGCCTCTGTAATTTCCTTGAGGGCACCCTCAAATGCCTCTTCTACTCTAAGGCTATCATATCTATGCACTGAACTAGGGAAGGTGGCCTTTGTGGGAGTGTTAAATATGAGGGGCCCTCTCTAGGTCTCTCTTCTAATTTTACTTCTCCCACTTTCTCCTTACCATAGCCTTATTCATCTTGGACTTGCACAAATTACCCTAGAGGCTATCGTTGTGGCTATAGCTATGTCTATTCTACTTAAGGTTATTCTTGTGTAGTCATAGATGGCCCAAGTAGAAATTGATACTAAAAAAGATGCATTTTCCATGCCTCTCTAGATGGCTTGTCATCCTTGGTCAATCTATTCTCTAGTTTGATGTTGTGCCCTTAACTCTTGACCAACACTTCATAATTCTTAGCCTTAATATAAATGATGTTATGAACACTGAATTGATGTATATACTTTGGCTTGGTTAGCTTCTTATCCTTCAAATTATTGGCCACTATGTTCTTAGGATCCCACATCCTGAGTTCATCAAGCTGAAATCCAAATGAATCCCTATGCTTCACCATGATATCAACCTATTTCCAATCCTAAAGTATATTTCTTCCAATTATTAGAGTGAAGGGGTGGAGAAGACCTTTCCTCTTTTCTTTGTAAGTCCCATCAATTCCATTGATGAGATAGGAGGTAATTTATTGCTCAAGAAGCTTACTTAGAATATAAATTGGTAGTTTGTAATGCTGGGACACAATGCCCTCAATCCTAATGATTATACAATCAAGGTAGTAACAGATAACATCCATCATTTCAACATATTTGTTGATGAGTGGGTGGACCCTATGCATGGGAAAACTTATGATAGCCTCTACTATGGCTGAGTAGACATAGTCATAAATAAAGTGCATATGGTTCTTATATTTAAAGATATGTAACTTTGAGTAATGATGGGAAATGGTGGTTTTCTCCTCATGAGACCAATTTCTAATATCAGGTAAGTTGATTGAGGAAATATAGTAGGTATGACATCATATAATACTACTTAGATGTCTTTATTTTGATTACAGTGAATTGATTGGCCAAGAAGACACTGATCAAATCTCCAATTGGAAGGTGGGCTTTTATTCCACCATAAAATGCACATAGGGAACCTAGATTTTATTCACATAAGTGGTTGAAGGGGATCCAAAGGCTCAGTTTAATAGGGCCATTATTACCCTAATGCCCTAATTAAATTCAATTATGTGGATTTTACCTTTAAAATCCTTGAATATATGGGATCTTTGGTGTAGCTAGGGCCTAAGTATAGAGTCTAGGTCATGGTTTTTTATCCATTCCTTAATTTTGGACAAGTATATGTGGGGGAGAGGGAGATTATAACATTTATCAAAAGCTATAAGATAAATATATGATATCTTCTTGAAATTCCCTTCTTGAATGATTCATTCATTATCTACCCTATATTCAACAAAGATGGGAGCAAGGATGTGTATATAATGTAGTACCTTGGGTTTTGTAGTAGCATGGTAGAGTTTGACCATCTAGATATCAACCAATTCATAATGCCTTATACTCACCATAGTGATCCTCTACTCATCCTTTATAATGGGATTTAATTCCTCTACCATGAAGAAGAGTTTAGACAAATTCTTAACACTTAGGACATTCAAGGTTGCAAGGTCCAATTTGATGTCCTTGAAGATTCACCCCTAATTATCTCTTGATAAGTAGAGTTTAGTCTCCTCTTTCAATTTTTGTCTACATGCTACCATGGTCTATATTTTTGTGAATTATTCACACTGGTTTGAAAATTGGTCTCTATGAAAGATCTTTTACACTAAAAAACACAATCAAGGTCTTCTTTGATCAAATTGTGACAAAATTAATTTAATTGGATCACTTTTATGTAAGGTTTAGGGCATTTTGAGCTTTAATGGCAAGATATATCCAAAATTTGGTTCATACATGCTTTGGATTTGATTTGGACCTTTGACTTTATACCTTTGCATTTATAAGCCCACAAGATCTTCTATTTTGTCTTTTTTTTCTTACATGGTGCCTATGTGGCATTGGTATAAACCTTTCATGGCATTTTTCATAAATTCCTTTGAGCACTAGCCATTGGTATTTAAAATACCATCTTTCTTTTCACACCATAGGATCAAAATCTTGGATTAGCTTGAGACATTGATTGTAATCTAGTCTCTTGCTTTCGATTGGATCCTTTTGTTCCAAGCCTCATGGTTGTGACACTTGGCATCTTTATGTGTATTCCTCATGCTTCATATCCTATGTTAGTCCTTTTTTGAATGAACATTGGACATGAGGTGAGCTCATGGGCCTTTGAAAATTCATGAGCACCTTCATGCCATTAGATCATCTTCCATCGACAAAGCATGAATTATTTGATCATTTATCAGCTTTAATTCAAATATGTCTTCACTATGCATCAAGATCATGGGCTCTTGGGGCCTCATAAAAAATTTTACAAGAGTCTCACATTATTTGATCATCCTCTAGTGATAAAGTGTGAATTATTGATCTACAGAGATGCCTGAACTTTAAGTTAGTAAATTATTAAAATGGGACTTAGGATTAAGTTCTTTAGACTAAGGTTTGTTATATTTTTATTAATAAAAACTAAGGGAAATTATTTCTAGAGGATGATCCAACATTGTTGGATCATCCTCTAGCGATAAAGCATGAACTATTGATCTATAGAGATGCCTGAACTTTAAGTTAGTACATTATTAAAATGGGACTTAGGATTAAGGTATTTAAACTAAGGTTTGTTGTGTGTTTATTAAAAAAAATAAGGGATGTATGTCTAAGTTTTATTTTTAAAATTATATAAAAGGGGGCCATGGCTAAAGGTTTCAAGCCAATTTTTACATTGTGTTTAAATAAACACAATGTATGCATTAGTCTAAAATATTTATACCAAGGCTTACAAAATATGCTCAAAAGGATCAACATGACATAATGGTCTAATAAAAATAATATTTTATTGTATTGACAAAACACATTAAAATCATTATCTAGAAACCACTTGGTTTAAGTCTTACGTAACAAAGATCTACTTTTAAAATAAGACTTAGTACAAGTCTTTAGTTCAAGGTTCATGATATTTAAACAAAATGCCATGGAGTAATAAAGTATATATTTAAACTAAGTTTTATTTTTCATATATATAGACCATAAGAACATTTCCATTTTTTCATAGATTAAATATTTCTAGTGTTTGATCATTTTTTGAGCACTTCCCTTAGCTTGTAAAGCAATTTTTGAGCCTTCCAATAAGATTTTGGAGAATATTTTTATCTTGAGTAGAATAACTCATTAGCTTAAATTTGATGGACTCATGGATCTCAAATAAATTCTTGCAAACATCAAATGATGATCACATGAACATCAATTTTAAGCTAGTGAAGCTTTTAATTTGATGGGATTAAAGTTGATGGTCATGCATGAATCAAATACATCTTCATAAACATCAAATAATAGTCACACAAATGTCAATTTTAAGCCCATCAAATTATTGTGACCTAATGTGAGAGTGTCACTTGGTACCTCTGTAAGGCTTCTGAGTATCTTAGACTTGATTCACTTCATTGAATTAAAAATTTTGATGCAGCAAGAGTTATAGGATCATGATCTGGGAGCTTTCTCATGATTGGTTGTTTATGTTAGGTGATCCCCTTTTCTTTTAATCTTCTAAAGTAAGGGTACCTCATTTTGATCATTCAAGCATTCCATAATCATTTGACCTTTCAACTATGCTTCACTCCATTTAATTAGATCCTTACGAGTAAGTAAGAACTATTGATCATAATCTAAGGTCTTGAATCTAATTGGTTTGAGGGGTTATGTGAAAGATTCTATCAATTTTAATTCCACCATATGACCAAAGGGAAGTGGTGAAGTGAAAACCATTATATCATTTGAGATGCATGTTATTTAAGTCAATGTTTAGGCTTTTCTTGCTCTATTGGATCGAACGTTGTGATAAATCAAAGGCCATTAGATCCTATAAGATGCGAGGAAGTAAATTTAGGACCGTAGTGATATAAAAGACATAGGTTAAGGTGTTAAGGACAAGGTCTCAATTGTATTAATAAATACATCAGGGCCTTAGGATTAAAACCTTAGGATAAGATATAAATAAGGGACCAAGATAGCATAAAAGTGGACTCGAGAAATTGGAACTTAAGCTAAGATGTTAATACTAAGGTTATATTTATATTAATAAATATAATGGGGCTTTAGCGTTTAAACCTTAGGTTAAGTTAGGAAATATTAAAAGGGATCCTACAAAATGGACATTAGTCCTAGCTAGGAATTTAAAAGTGGAAATAATAAAAAGGGCCAAGCATTATAGAATAAGTCTTAGTCATGTTTAAAAACATGACTGTGCTTCAAATATGAACTTTATGCTTAGGTCCAAAATGGATTTTGAAAAGGATTCCTGCCAATTGGTTCCCACCAGTATTCAAATTTGAACTAAGGGTTTTGCCCAGGTTTTGGAACATGAATTTATCCAAAAAAAACACCATGGTATAGGAAACTATAAGCAATAAAGAATACTTACTAGCACTGTTAGTCAAAATTAAAGTAAAACATAACTAATTAAGCTTGTTTTTTATAAAGTGGATGATTTTCAAATTCTAGAAATGATCTTATCATGCCATATTTCCATGTTAAATCCTTAGGGTTTCTCAAGGGTCCCAATTTTCAAAAAGTGGGGGTATGTTAGTCCCAACAAATGGTGACTCATGGGGGAAACATAGCAATATGTTAAAACCTAGAGACTCCAATTTAGACAAATATATAGGTCAGCCACTCCACTTGATCAATATCATCATCCAAATCAAATTATGGTTGAAACAAACCTTGCACTTACAGACTTAGGGTCAAACACCAAGACATAGCCATGCTATGTGTGCACTTTGTTTTCATTTACTACTTGCCATGGGATTTAATAAATAACATCTAGGTTTCTTATCCTTGATCACTAACACTTGACTTAAAGCATATTGAGATGTTCATAATGAATGATGCTTTTAGCTTAGGTAAGGCTTGGGCATTTCTTTGCTACCAGCCAAACATCCATAGCCTTAATAAATATGCCTTTGGTTTCACTCAAGGCCTTGCTCCACTACTAACCAGGTGTCCATAACCCTTATGTAAGTTACCAAAATCACCTATTCTTATAAATATTCTAATTTTTCATTGCATCCTTCTTTTTTTATTTTTTTCTCTAGACTTTTGTGATTTCATCAAGGTTGGGAACTAAAATAGCTAGGTTTTATGATTTGGCCAAGTGTTTGATCTTCAAAGAATCACCTATGGATACAACAATTATCATAGGCAAGGATGTTGATTAAGTGCTAGTATGGGTATACCATGATAATTTGATATTTCTCCCAATAAGTACAAGTCTTCTTAGAACCAGTCTGAGGCCAAGACAATGGTCAAGTTCTCATGAAATGATTGGCCTATTTTATTGGTATTTATTAGTTTCTCCATGTTACAACATTATGCTTACATTTTAGGACCCTAGTCATCTTATACATAGGGCTCACACCTACACTCCTAAATGTTGGGAATGTTTCAAGGAAACTTCATAACTTTGAGCTCAATATTATCCAAAAGGACTTATTAGAACCAACCAACAAGGAAATGAGAAAGAAACACACCACAAAAATTAGAAAATAAATAAAGCAAAGGAAATAAAATGAATATATAAAAGTTTATTTACAAATAAGGGATAATAAAGAAAGAACTAAAAGAAAACCATTTAGTCTACCTACTCTAAATTCTAACCATCTTATAGTTTACTCCATCTAGACCTCAGAAGGAGTATTAGAGAAGTAGTGATTTAGGTATTTTCCATTGGTGGGAAAGGTAAACTCTACTTATTGTATATCTTTGAGCTTTAAGGTGTTGTTTCCCAATGTTTCTACAATCTAGTTGGACCAATCCACAAGGGTGTTAATTTGAAATGTTTTCCCTTAGGCTCAGATGCTCTGTCCTAAATGAGAACTAGGTATCCTGATCTGAACACCTTGATCTTTTATCTTTTGTCAAACCACCTTTTCTTTGAGAACTAGGATGTAATGCTTGAATTTCTTAACTAATTTAAATAATGCACATGTCTTCTTATAAATCAATGAATAATTTAACTCAACATTCTTAAAATTAGTGCTCATAAAATCTATTGGGTGATCACACCCATCAATCTTCTGAGTTAACATTATATCCATAGTGTGATCAGATGCAAAGGAATAAAGGTGGAAGTCCCTTGAGAAGTTAGGACTTATGAGGATAGGAGCCTAGCTAATGGCCTCTTTGATATCATTGAATGCCTTTCTGGATCATTCATTCCATGTGACTTTGGCATCCTTATTCATTAGGTTATTTGGTGGCTTGACAATCTCTACAAAGCCAAAAATAAACTTTCTTACAAAATTTTTCTTACCAAAGAATGACTTTAGCTCTTTCTTACTATTTGGAGGTTCTATTTTAGATATGGCCCCCACTCTTTTAGGATCTATATAGATCCCATCCATCCTTGGTTATAACATGACCTAATAATTTATCTTATGTAACATAAAGTATACTCTTATTAGGTTTTAAGGAGATTACATACCTTTTAAATCTCTCAAAAACTTGTTGTAAGTGCATGAAGTGATCTTCCCTAATCTTAGATAAAACTGTTAGATCATCCATATATATAATAATACAATTACCAATCAGGCCTTGGAAGGCAAGGTCTATGGCTCTTTAAAAATTAGCTCCCACATTGATTAGCCTAAAATGCATTCTCTTGTAAGCAAAGGTTTCCCATTTTATTGTGAAAGTTGTTTTCATCATGTCTTCTCTATCAACCAACACCTAGTTGTAACCTAGAAAACCATCAAGAAAAGACAACATAGTTGAACCTAAAACAACTTGTATCAAATGGTTTAATTAAATAAGGGGATAGTTGTCATTTTTTTATGCTTTTTTTAAGTTTATGAAGTTGATACTAAGTCTAATTTCACCATTCTTCTTCCTAACTGGCACCAAGTTAGCCACCCAAGTAGAATGCCTGATGGGGAGACTAGCGTAGCATATAGTAATATTTATACCTCTTTGAAGATCATGGGTTCTAGGACATGGTTTACAAGCCTCTACTTTTTCTTGAATGGTTTTCAACTTTCCTTAAAGGGTATAGTATGGGGAATGACTCTTGGATGAAATGTATTTAAGTCATCATAGGACCATGTTATGACATCCCTATATTGGGTAAGGATCTCTTTAGCCTTCTTGTTTTCATTATTTGTACAAGATTTTCCAACATTTACTAGCTAGGGTTGATCTTTAAGGCCAAACTCAATAGCATTATAATCTTTCCCACTTACTTTGGGAACCTCAAAAACTTCAACCAGTTTGTCCTAATTAAACCATCTTTCTAGAGCAATCATCCCCTTGGGAATCTTGATGTCATGCAACTGAATCACTCCACCATTAAACTTGTCCTCCTTAGATGTATTTTCATTAGTCTCATCAATAATGTGAGAATCAAATGCTCTAGAATTGGTCATGAAATCCAATATCTATTGATCATCATTAAAAACTTGAAAATGGTTAACATTATCAGGCACTAAAGGATAAGAGAACAACTCAATGCTAAAATTAAGGAAATCTTGGTTGGGCATGAGGTTGGCTATAAAAGATGCCAACTCATCAGTAGCTTGGTTAGCATCTCTTGGGATGGAATTAATACTAAAATAATCAAAGGACTCAGTCAAATCCCAAACTCTAAACTTATATCTCTTAAGATATGAGAGCTTGCATTGATATTTGTACCTTACTTGGTTGACCACTAGTTTTGAATCCCCATAAACTAGTAGTTCTTTGACCTTATTCATTTTAATAAATTACAAGACTAAGATAAGGGATTCATATTCAGAAAGGTTTTTAGTATAAGGGAATTGGAGCCTATAGGAAGCATGTTAATTTCTATTAATATGGTCAGTTTAGACAACATCAACACATGATCCAACATTACACCTAGCACCATCAAAATGTAATTTCCACAATCCAAAAATAACTTGAGCACTCTTGGGATCACATACCTTTATCAATCTCTGGGGTGAAACCCCCTAAATCTTAGTCAATTATGTTGACCCTCTCATTTACAGCATTGTACTTTGTTATCATATGCTTCATCCTTGGTTCCATTTCAACCATGATTTGAATACGGACTCCCTTCCAAGGTAGCCATAGATGTGATCAATTTATAGACATGTAATCATTCAAAGCCTTAGTCCATTCCTTACTCAATAAGATTCCATAAACATCAAGTATATAAATAACTTGAATATCAATGAATTATTACACCCTAAGCTCAGAAGCTAATTGCATGGGAACATTTAAAAGCTCCCCAATTACTTTAACTCTAGATTTGTCCAATTAGGTGACAACCCTATTAGAATTAATAAGAGTTAGGCCAAGTTATTTTCATATACCTATAGGCATGATGTTAATAGAAACACCATAATCTAGCAAGCAATTATGTAAGTTCTTACCAAACATCATGATAGTGAGTAAGAAAGGAGGAGACTCAGCTTTGGTTTAGTGCATGGTCACATTGGCATGATCAACCTTGAGTGGATTGTTGGAATTCTTTGATAGAGATTACAATAGGATGTCCCTTTGCTCTATGATCTATGTGAGTTCATGAAATTTAATATTATCCTTTATCTTCTTCATATCCTCAACAATGTTATATCCAGTTTTATTAGAACTAGGAACCTTAACATTGGGTTTAGAAGTACTCACTTTATGTGGCTCTTAATTTTTTCTTGAAGAAGTTTTTGGAAGAGTTTCAAAATTATTTAGGGGGTGAGGTAGTCAATGGATGTCTATACTCCTATTCCTTAAGGGGTATGTCTTCTTCAAGAACTATTGAAAATCTTAGATCTCTTCAAGGATCTCATGAGGTTCATTTTCCTCTTAAAAGGTGAAATCAAATATATCGACCATGAAGGCTTGGTCAAATGAATTAGGTCCAAAATCACCTACACCACTTTATTTGTTAAGGGCCACCTCAAATATATCTAAATCCTCTTGGAAAGCCTCAAAGTCTTCACAAAACTTAATGTAGTCAATTTCACCATGCTTGACTATGAAATGTACCCTACAATAATCAAGTAATGCAATATTAGTGTGGTTAATGTCCATGGTATTATTTTTATAAGATGACTCATTATTCCTATTGTTATGAAAACTATCATTCTAAAATCTATTATTTAGCTTATTGTACCTTTGAAATGAGAAGTTCCTACTTGAACTTTCAATAGTGTTTCCAACTTGTATTTGTAGCTAGAGAAAAGTAATGCTCAATTTTTGAACCATTTTTATCATAGATTCATTCTCCCTTTTAGTATTTTTAGAATTATATACTTGGTTATTGTTAGTAGAGGGTATCAAATCCCTTTCATCATTTGGATTGAATCCATAAGTAGGATGATTTAGGAATCTCATATTTTGATTGGGATTAGGATGACTTAATGGTAATTGATTGAGATTTAAGATTAGGTTTAATGTTGGGATATTCTAGATGTTGTTTGAGGAATAAGTTCATTAGAGGCATATGTGGGTCAAAATTTGGCACATAATATGTCATTTTCCCTAGGGGTTATATTTGATCATTGATAGTTACTACCTCAGAATATGCCCTAGCTAATGAAGTTATAGCTTCAATGGATCTCTTAAAAAATATAGAGGTCATGGGATCTACTACATCCTTGTAGATTTCTAAATCTAAGATATCATTAGGCTTATAGGGTTTTATGGTCCTGATATACATTTTTTGAAATATAACATTAAAGGACATATTTAGCTCATTTGCATCTCTTCTAATGATAAATAACTAATGGTAGATAACATAAGAACTAAAAATCTTACCAAATTGATGTATAAAAACATCAGTGAAACCATCCTAACTAATGATTTAACTATTAGGTAAGTTTAATAACTTTTCATAAGTAGCATCTTTAAAGGTTAAGGGGAATAACCTACATGCCAAATTTTCATGCACAACATTTAGAAACCTTAAGGTAGCTTTAAAAGACTTAATGTGATTTTTAGTAGTTGTTATACTGATTGGACTAAATGTAGGTAAATACTTCTCAGGGTTGCATGGGAGATCATACACCATACCTAGTACATTAATTGAAGATTCTCCCAAACAATCCATACCTAGATGAAGATAGAAGGCACATGTACCTAGAAGAGGTGAAGTTGGGGACCTAGGATTAAAACCTTGGACTAAGATATAAACAAGGGACCAAGATAACATAAAATTGGACTTAGGGAACTAAAACTTAAGCTCAGATGTTAAGACTAAGGTCCATTTTGTTTTAATAAATACAATGGGGCCTTAGGGTTAAAACCTTAGGTTAAGTTAGGAAATATTAAAAGGGATCCTAAAAAATGGATATTAGTCCTAGCTAGTAACTTAAAAGGGGGAATAATAAAAAGCGCCAAGCATTATAGACTAAGTCTTAGTCATGTTAAAAAACATGACTATGCTTCGAACGTGAACTTTATACTTAGGTCCAAAATGGATTTTTAAAAGGGTTCCTACTAATCAGTTCCCACCAGTATTTATATTTGAACTAAGGGTTTTTCCAAGGTTTTGGAACATGGATTTATTCAGAACAAACACCATGGAACCTACAACTATAAGAAATAAAGACCATTTATTAGCAATGTTAGTCAAAATTAAAGCAAAACATAACTAATTAAGCTTGATTTTGATAAAGTGAATTATCTTCAAACTCTACAAATGATCTTATCATGCCATATTTTCAAGTTTAATTCCTAGGATTTCTCAAGGGTCCCAATTTTCAAAAAGTGGGGGTAAGTTGGTCCCAATAAATGGTGACTAATGGGGGAAACATATCAAGATGTTAGAACCTAAAGACTCTGATTTAGAAAAATATTTATGTCATCCACTCCACTTGATCAATATCATCATTAGATAAGATTATGGTTGAAACAAACCTTGCACTTGTAAACTTAGGGTCAAATACCAAGACATAGCCATACTATGTGTGTGCTTTGATTTCACTTATTATTTGCCATGGGGTTCAATAAATAACTTCTAGGTTTCTTATCCTTAATCAGTAACACTTGACTTAAAGCATGTTGAGATTTTCATTAGGACCCATGCTTATAACTAAGGGAACGATTGGGCATTATTTTTCTACCAGCCAGACATCCATAGCCTCAATAGATATGCCTTTGGTTTGACTTAAGGCCTTACTGCATTACCAACTAGGTGTCCATAGCTCTAATGGAGGTTACCAGAATCACCTATTCTTATAAAGCTTTTGATTTTGCAATGCATCCTTCTTTTTTTCCTCTATAATTTTATGCTTTCATCAAGCTTGGGAATCAGAATAGCCAAGTTTTATGATTTGGCCAAGTGTCTATTCTTCAAATAATCACCTATGGCTAAACCCATTATCCTAGGCAAGGATGTTGATTAAGTGATAGTATGGGTATACCATGATAGTTTAAGCTTTCTCTCCATAAGTGAAAGTTTTCTTAGAACTAGTTTGAGGTTAAGATAATGGTTAGTTTCTCATGAAATGATTGGCCTATTGGTCTTTATCAGTTTCTCCATGTTATAACATTATGTTTACATTTTAGGACCTTATTCATCTTATGCATCAGGCTCACACCTACACTCCTAAATTTTGGGAATGTTTCAAGTAAAATTCATAAATTTGAGCTCAAGATTGTCAAAAAGGACTTATTGGAACCAAAGAACAAGGAAAAGAGAAAGAAACACACCACAAAAAGTATAAAAATAAAGAAATCAAAGGAAATCAAATAAATATATACAAGCTTATTTACAAACAAAGGACAAGAAAGAGAGAATTGCAAGAAAACTAGCTAGCCTAACTACTCTTAATTCTAACCATCTTACGGTTTACTCCATGTAAACCTCAAAAGGAGAAGTAGAGAAGTAGTGCATGAGGTATTTTCCATTGGCGGGCAATGTAAAATCTACTCCTTGTAGATATTTAATCTTGAAGGTGTTATTTCCCAATGTTTCTGCATTTTGGTATGGCCCAATCCACAAGGGTGTAAATTTACCATGTTTGCCCTTAGGCTCAGATGCTTTGTCCCAAAGGAGAACTAGGTATCTTTGTATGAACACCTATATCTTTTGTATTTTGTCAAACTACCTTTTTACTATGGTATGATGTCTACTAAAGTTATCAAAGGCTTTCTCCCTTACATCTTCCATCTGAATTATGTCCAATAATATACAGTTTGCTAATTCCTGACCCCCTTCCATATATTCTAGCATAAATCTAAGGAAAGATAGGTTCTTGTCCATACACCAAAATAAATAGTGAGGATCTTAAATCTTGTTTAATTATTATCCTATCTATCCATAGTACAAATTTAAAGAGCTTGTGCCAAGTCTTGGGCTTGTCTATAGCAAACTTTTGAATTACCTTCATTAGGTTTTTTTTTTGTAAATTCAAAGACTCCATTTCCTTGTGGATAGTGGTTAGATGCAAAATTAGCAGTGATTATATTATCATAAGTGCATTTAATCATATCTATAGATATAAATTCAAACCCATTATCACACACTAGAGAGACTAGAGTTCCAAACCTAATAAAGATGTTTTCCTCCAAGAAGTTGATCACCTTTTTAGTCTTACATATTTTGGTGGCTTTAGCTTCAATACACCTTATATAATAATTTGTAGTAGTTAGGACATAATTGTGACCTTTATATGAATTAGGGTTGATTAACCCAACAAATTCTAACCCTCATTATGCAAATGGTTTTTCAACCATGACTAGTTATAGAAGCATTGCTACCTTTGGCTCTTTGGTGCTAAAAATCTAACATGGGTGACATTCCCTCACATGTTTTTGAGCATCCTTAAAAATAGTTGGCCAGTAATAACCAAATCTAATAATTTTATGGGCTATGGTTCTTCTAAATGGATTTCCACTACCTAGCTTTTCATGAAGGGTGCTCATGATTTGGGTACCCTCTTCTTGTGAAACACAACTTAAATAAACCCCTTCAAAATTTCATATATATAAAACCCCATATTTGCTTATGTAATGGGTTGCCTTCAATATTAAGGCCCTCTTTTTCTCTCTAGATAATCCTATAGGATAAGTATAAGGGAATTGGAGCCTATAGGAAGCATGTTACTTTCTATTAGTAGGGTCATTTAAGACAACACCAACACCTAGTCCAACATTACACCTAGCACCATCAAAATGCAATTTCCATAGTTTAGGAATAACATGAGCACTCTTGGGATCACATACCTTATCAATATCTAGGGTGAACACCCCTAAATCTTAGTCAATTATGTTGACCCTCTCATTTACAACATTGTACTCTTTTATCATATGCTTCATCATTCATTCTCTTTTAACCTTGATTTTATTAGGGACTCCCTTCCAAGGTAGCCATATATGTGAGCAATTTGTAGTCATGTAATCATTCAAAGCCTTGGTCCATTCCTTGCTTAATTAGATTCCATAAACATCAGGTATATCAATAACTTGAATATCAATGAATTGCTACACCCTAGGTTTAGAAGTTAGTTGCATGTGAACATTTAAAAGCTCCACAATTACCTTAACTCTAGATTTGTCTAATTGGGTGACAATCCTATTAGACTTAATAGGAGTTAGGATAAGTTGTTTGCATATACTTGTAGGCATGATGTTGATACAAGCACCATAATCTAGAAATCAGTTGTGTAAGTTCTTACCAAACATCCTGATAATGAGTAAGAAAGGAGGAGACTCATCTTTGGCTTTACGCATAGTCACATTGGCATGATCAACCTGAGGTGGATTTTTGGACTTATTTGATAGAGATTCCAATAGGAGGTCCCTTTGCTCTATGATCTATGTGATTCATGAAATTTAATATTAGCCTTTATCTTCTTCATATCCTCAACAATGTTATATCTAGTTTTATTAGAACTAGGAACCTCAACATTCGGTTTAGAAGTACTCCTTTTATGTGGCTCTAAATTTTTTCTTGAAGAAGTGTCTAGAGGAGTTCCAAATTTATTTGGGGGCTGACGTATTCAAGGGCTGCCTCTACTCCTTATTATTTAATGGGTATGTCTTCTTAAATAACTATTGAAAAGCTTGTATCTCCTCAGGGATCTCATGAGTTTCATTTTCCTCTTGAAAGGGGAAATCAAAAGTATCAACCATGAATATTTGGTCAAATGACATAGATCCAGAAGCACCTGCACCACTTTATTTTTTAGGGACCACCTAAAATGTATCTAAATCCTCTTAGAAAGCCTAAAAGGATTTGAGAAACTCAATGTAGTCAATTTCACCCTGATTGGATATGAAATGTACCCTATAATAATCAGGTAATACAATATCAGTGAGGTTGATGTCCATTGTCTTCATTTCAAAAGGTGACTCATTATTCCTATTATTACAAAAACTATCATCATAAAATCTATCATTTATCTTATTGTACCTTTGAAATGAAAATTATTTACTTTAACTTTCAACAATGTTTTCAAGTTGTTTTTGTAGCTAAAGAAAATTAGTGCTCAATTTTTGGACCATTTTTAAGATAGATTCATTCTCCCTTTCAGGATTTTTAGAATTATGTACCTAGTTATTGTTAGAAAAGGGTAGCAAATCCATTTGATCTTTTGGATTAAGCCATTAGTATGATGTTTAGGAGTTTCAAGTTTCTATTGGGATCAGGATGACTTAATGGCAATAGATTGAGGTTTAAGATTTGGTTTAATGATGGGATATTTTGGTTTTTGTTGGGGAATAAGTTCATTATAGGCATATGTGGGTTGACATTTGGCATAGAATATGTCATTTTCCCTTGGGGCTGCATTTGATCATTGATAGTTACTATGTCAGAATAGGCCCTAGATAATGAAGTTATAGCTGACATGGATCTCTTAAATAATATAGAGGTCATGGGATCTACTACATCTTTGTAGATTTCTAAAGATAATATATCATTAGGCTTATATGGTTCTATGGTCCTATTGTACATTTTCTAAAATATAACATTAAAAGACCTATTGGGATCACTTACATCCCTTTTAATGATGGTTAATTGATGGTAGATAACATAAGGACTAACAATATTACCAAATTGATCTATAAAAACATCAGTGAAACCATCCTAACTATTGATTTAATTATTAAGTAAGTTCAAGAACCATTCATAAGTAGCATCTTTAAAGGTGAAGGGGAATAACCTACACACCACATCTTCATGCACAACATTTAGAAACCTTGAGGTAACTTTAAAATACTTAATGCACTCTTGAATATTTGGTATACCAGTTGGACTAATTGTAGGCAAATACTTCTCAAGGTTTCATGGGAGATCATGTACCACACTAGTACATTAATTGAAGATTATCCAAACCAAGCCATACCTAGATGGAGATTGAAGGCACATGTACCTAGAAGAGGTAAATTTGGGGCCTTAGGATTAAAACCTTAGACTAAGATATAAACAAGGGACCAAGATAACATAAAAGTGGACTCAAGGAAATATAACTTAAGCTAAGATGTTAAGACTAATCTCCTATTTGTATTAATCAATAGAATGGGGCCTTAGGTTTAAAACCTTAGGTTAAGTTAGGAAATATTAAAAGGGATCTTACAAAATAGATATTAGTCCTAGCTATGAACTTGAAAGTGGGAACAATAAAAAGGGCAAAGCGTTATAGACTAAGTCTTAGTTATTTAAAAAAGCATGACTATGCTTCAAAAATGAACTTTATACCTAGGTCCAAAATGGATTTTTAAAAGGATTCTTGCCAATTGGTTCCCACTAGTATACAAATCTAAACAAAGGGTTTTGCCAAGATTTTGGAACATGAATTTATTAGGAAAAAACACCATGAAACCTACAACTATAAGTAATAAAGACCATTTATTATCACTGTTAGTCAAAATTAAAGCAAAACATAACTAACTAAGTTGCTTTTGATAAAGTGGATGATCTTCAAATTCTAAAAATGATCTTATCATGCCATATTTTCATGTTTAATTCTTAGGGTTTCTCAAGGGTCCCAATTTTCAAAAATTGGGGGTATGTTGGTCTCAACAAATTATGACTCATGGGGTAAACATAACAATATGTTATAACCCAAAGACCCTGATTTAGACAAATATTTAGGTCATGTACTCCAATTGAACAATATCATCATCCAGATCAAATTAAGGTTGAAATAAATTATACACTTGCAGACTTAGGGTTAAACACTAATACATAGCCATACTATGTATGTGCTTTGATTCCACTTACTATTTTCCATGCAGTTCAATAAACAACTTCTAGGTTTGTTATTCTTGATCACTAACACTTGAATTAAAGCATGTTGAGATGTTCATTAGGAACCATGATTTTAGCTTATGGAAGGCTTTGGCATTTCTCTACTACTAGAAATATATCCATAACCTCAATAGATAAACCTTTGGTTTCACTCAAGGCCTTGTTCCACTACCAACTAGGAGTCCATAAACCTAGTGGTGGTTACCAAAATCACCAATTCTTATAAAGGTTTTGATTTTGTAGTGCATCCTTTCTTTTTTCCTCTAGACTTTTATGATTTCACCTATGGATACAAACATTATCCCAAGCAAGGATGTTGATTAAGTACTAGTATGGGTATACCATGATAATTTGAGCTTGCTCCTCATAAGTCCAAGTCTTCTTAGAACTAGTTTGAGGTCAAGATAATGATCAAGTTCTCATGAAAGAATTGGCCTGTTTTATTGGTCTTTATCATTTTCTCCATGTTACAACATTATACTTACATTTTAGGACCTTGGTCATCTTATGCATGGAGCTCACACCTACACTCATGAATTTTGGGCATGTTTGAATCAAACTTCATAAATTTAAGCTCAAGATTATTTAAAAGGACTTATTGGAACCTAAGAACAAGGCAACAAGAAAGAAACACACCATAGAAAGTAGAAAATAAAAAAAGCAAAGGAAATCAAATAAATATATACAAGCTTATTTACAAATAAGAGATAAGAGAGAAAGAATTGAAAGAAAACTAGCTAGCCTACCTACTCTAAATTCTAGCCATCTAACATTTTACTCCATGTAGACCTCAAAAGGAATAATAGAGAAGTAGTGCTTGAGGTATTGCCCATTTTCATGTATTTTAAACTCTACTCCTTGTAGATATTTAAGCTTAAAGGTGTTATTTCCCAATGTTTATGCAATTTGGTATAGGCCAATCCATAAGGCTATGAATTTTCCATGTTTTCCCTTAGGCTCAGATGCTTTGACCCAAATGAGAACTAGGTCTCCTTGTCTAAACACCTTGATCTTTTATCTTTTGTCAAACCACCTTTTGACTATGGTATGATGTCTTCTAAAATTATCAAAGGATTTCTCCCTTACATCTTCCATCTGAATGATGTCTAGCAATCTATATTTTGCTAACTCTTGACCCCCTTCCATGTATTTTGGCATAAATCTATATGTGGGAAACTTGAGGGTGATAGGAAAGATAGGTTCTTATCCATACACCAATAGAAATGGTGATGCTCTTAAAGCTTATTTAATTCTTATCCTATCTACCCATAGTGAAAATTTAAAAAGCTTATGCCAAGTCTTGGGCTTGTCTATAATAAACTTTTGGATGGCCTTCATTAGGTTTTTTTTGTAGATTAAAATACTCCATTTCCTTAGGGATAGTGGTTAGATGCAAACTTCAGAGTGATGTTATTATTATAATCCCATTCAATCATCTTTATATATATAAATTCAAACCCATTATCACACACTAGAGAGATTGGAGTTCCAAACCTAATACAGATGTTTTCCTCTAAGAATTTGATCTCCTTTTTAATCTTACATTATTTAGTGGCTTCAACTTCAATCCACCTTATAAAATAGTCTATAGTAGTTAGGACATACTTGTGACCTTCATATGAATTGGGGTTGGCTACACCAACAAATTCTAACCCCCATTATCCAAATTGCTTGTCAGCCATGACTGGTTGTAGAGGCATTGCTACCTTTGGCTCCTTGGTGCTAAAAATCTAACATGGGTGGCATTCCCTCACATATTTGTGAGCATCATTAAAAATAGTTGGCCAGTAGTAGTCAACTCTAAGAATTTTATGGGTTGTTGTTCTTCCAAATGGATGTCCACTGCCCAGTTTTTCATGAAGGGTGTTCATGATTTGGGTAACCTCTTCTTGTGAAAAACATCTCAAATAAACCCTTTAAAAATTTCATCTATATAAGACCCCATATTGAATCAGGTAATGATATGCCTTTAATCTTGAGGCCTTCTTTTTCTCTCTTGATAATCCTACAAGATAAGTACCATTAATTATTAAAAGTATTATTGAATCATGCCACTCACTAACTTGAAATTTCTATTGATCCACTTGCATAATACTTAGCCTAGGGTTAGCATTAACACTCATCTAGTCAAACCTTGGCACCTTACCAATTTTTATGTTTTCATTTCCAAGTCATAATCCTATAAAATTGACATCCAATTACCTCTACATTCTCCCAATTCATTTTGACTTAACATAAGTTGTGTGGCAGGGTCAAGTAAGATAGCATGCACCTTATTTATAAGGATGCAATGCTTGAATTTCTTAACTACTTTAACTAATGCACATGCCTACCCATAAATAAATGAGTAATTTAACTCAACATTCTTAAAATTAGTTCTCACAAAATCTATTAGGTGATCACACCCATCAATCTTTTGAGTTAACACTTTAGCCATAGTGTGGTCAGATGCAAAGGAATAGAGTCCCTTGAGAAGTTAGGACTTATGAGGACTAGAGCCTGGCTAATGGCCTCTTTGATATCACTAAATGCCTTTCTATATTCTTCATTCCATGTGAATTTGGCATCCTTATTAAGTAAGTGATTCAATGGATTGACAATCTCTGCAAAGATAGAAATAAACTTTCTAACAAAATTTATCTTACCTAAGAATTACTTTAGCTCTTTCTTACTATTTGGAGGTTCTATTCTAGATATGGACTCCACTCTTCTAGGATCTATATATATCCCACCCTTAGTTATAACATAAAAGATACTCTTCTTAGGGTTTAAGGAGATACCATACCTTCTACATCTCTCAAAAATTTATTGTAAGTGAATGAATTAATCTTACCTATTCTTAGAAAAAATTGTTATATCATCCATATATATAATAATACACTTGCCAATCAGGCCTTGGAAGGCAAGGTCCATGGCTCTTTGAAAATTACCTCCCACATTGATAAGCCTAAAAGGCATTCTCTTGTACACAAATTTTCCACATTTTATTTTGAAAGTTGTTTTCATATTGTCTTCTCTATCAACCAACACCTAGTTGTAACCTAAAAAGCCATCAAGAAAGGACATCATAGCTAAACCTAAAATAACTTGTATCACTTGGTATGAAGAAGGAAGGGGATAGTTGTCCTTTTTTTATGTTTTGTTTAAGTTTTTGAAGTGGATACAAAGTCTAATTTCATCATTCTTCTTCTTGACTAACACCAAGTTAACTACCTAGGTAAAATGCATGATGGGGAGACTATCATAGCATCTAGTAATATTTTGACCTCTTTGAAGATCATGAGTTCTAGAATAGGGTTTATAGACCTCTAATTCTACTTGAATGGCTTGTAACTATACTTAAAGGGTATAGTATGGGTAATGACTCTTAGATAAAATATATTTAAGTCATCATAGGACCATGTTATGACATCCCTATATTGGGTAAGGATATTCTTAGCCTTCTTGTTTTCAATGTTTATATAGGACTTTCCAACATTTACTAGCTGGGGTTGATCTTGGAGGCCAAGATCAATAGCATTATAACATTTGCTACTTACCTTGGGAACCTTAGAAACTTCAACCAGTTTGTCCTAATTAAACCATATTTCTAGAGAAATTATCCCCTTGGGGATCTTATTGTCATTCAATTGAATGACTTTACCATCAAACTTGTCCTCTTTAGATGTATTTTCATCAGTCTCATCAATAATATGAGCATTAAATTCTCTAGAATTGGTCATGAGATCCAATATCTATTGATTATCATTAAAAACTTTAAAATGGTTAACATTATCATGTACTAAAGGACAAGGGATCAACTCAATGCTGAAATTAAGGGAATCTGGGTTGGGCATGAGGTTGGCTATAGAAGATGCCAACTCATCAGTAGCTTAGTTTTCCTCTCTTGGGATGTATGTAATGATAAATCATCAAAGGACTCAATAAAATCCTAAACTCTAAATTTATATCTCTTAAGATATGAGATCTTTCATTGGTATTTGTTCCTTACTTGGTTGACCACTAGTTTTGAATCCCCATAAACTAGTAGTTTTTTTTACCTTATTCTTTATTATAAATTACAAGAGGGCTTCATATTCAGCAAGGTAAGTACAAGGTAAGTGGATCCTATAGGAATCAAGTTACTTTCTCTTAGTAGGGTCATTAAAGACAACACCAACACCTAATATATAATTACACCTAGCACCATCAAAATGCATTTTCCATAGTCCAAGAATAACATGAGAAATCTTGGGATCACATACCTTATCAATCTCTAGGGTAAACACCCCTAAATCTTAGTCAATTATGTTGACTCTCTCATTTAAATCATTATTCTCTATTATAATATGCTTCATCCTTGGTTCTATTTCAACCTTGATTTGATTAGGGACTCCCTTCCAAGGTAGCTATATATGTGAGTAATTTTTAGACATGTAATCATTCAAAGCCTTGGTCCATTACTTTCTCAATAAGATTTCATAAACATTAGGTATATCAATAACTTTAATATCAATGAATTGCTACACCCTAGGCTCAAAAGCTAGTTGCATGTGAACATTTAAAATTTCCCCCAATTACCTTAACTCTAGATTTATCCAATTGGGTTACAACCCTATTATAATTAATAAGAGTTAGGCCATGTTTTTTTCATATACCTATAGGCATGATATTGTTACAAGCACATAATATAGCAATAAATTATGTAATTTCTTACCAAACATCCTGATAGTGAGTAAGAAAGAAGGAGACTCAGGTTTGGCTTTATGCACTATCACATTGGCATGACCAACCTTGGGTGGATTGTTTGACTTCTTTGATATAGATTCCAATAGGAGGTCCATTTTCTCTATGATCTATGTGATTTCATGAAATGTAATATTAGCCTTTATCCTCTTCATATCCTCAAAAAAATTATATCCAATTTTATTATAACTAAGAACCTCAACATTGGGTTTAGAAGTAATCCCTTTATAAGGTTCTGGATTATTTCTTGAAGAAGTGTCTAGAGGAGTTCCAAAATTATTTGCGGGGTGAGGTAGTCAAGGCTTGTCTCTACTCCCTATTCCTTAAGGGGTATGTCTTATTTAATAACTATTGAAAATCTTGGATCTCCTCGGGGATCTCATGAAGTTCATTTCCCTTTAAAATGGGAAATCAAAAGTATCAACCATTAAGGCTTGATAAAATGACTTAGGTCTAGAAGAAATTGCACCACTTTATTTGTTAGGGACCACCTCAAATTTGTCCAAATCCTCTTGAAAATACTTAATGGCTTTGTAAAACTCAATGTAATCAATTTCATCATGCTTGGATTTAAAATCTACCCTATAATAATCAGTTAATGCAATATTAGTGAGGTTAATGTCCATGGTCTTATTTTCAAAAGATGACTCATTATTCCTATTGTAATGAAAACTATCATTCTAAAATCTATTTTTTGGCTTATTATCCCTTTGAAATGAGAAGTTCCTACTTGAACTTTTAGTAGTGTTTCTAACTTGTTTTTGTAGTTGAAGAAAATTAGTGCTCAATTTTTGGACCATTTTTAGCATAGATTCATTCTCATGTTTAGGAGTTTCAAAATTATGTACCTAGTTATTGATAGAAGATGGTAGTGAATCCCTTTGATCATTTGGATTGAATCTATTAGTAGGATGATTTAGGAATTCCAAGTTTTGATTAAGATCAAAATGACTTAATGGCAATTGACTGAGGTTTAAGATTTGGTTTAATGTTAGGATATTCTAGTTGTTGTTGGAGAATAAGTTCATCATAGGCATATGTAAGTCAACATTTGGCTAAAATATGTCATTTTTCCTCGGGGCTACATTTTATAATTGATATTTACTACCTCAAAATAGGCCCTAGCTAATGAATTTATAGCTAGCATGGAGCTCTTAGAAAATATAGAGGTCATGGAATCTACTGCATCCTTGTAGATTCCTAAAGCTAAGATATCATGAAGATTATAGGGTTTTATGGTCCTAATGTAAATTTTCTGAAATATAGCACTAAATGACCTAATGGGCTCACTTTCATCTCTTCTAATGATGGTTAACTAATGGTAGATAACATAAGGATTGGCAATCTTACCAAATTGATCTATAAAAACATTAATGAAACCATCCCAACTGGTGATGTAATTATTAGGTAAGTTCAAGAACCATTCATAAGCATAATCTTTAAAGGTGAAGGGGAATTACCTAAACACCACATATTCATGTGCAACTAATAAACCTTAAGGTAACTTTAAAAGACTTAATGTTCTCTTCAATAGTTATTATACCAGTTGGACTAAATGTAGGCAAATAATTGTCAAGCTTGCATGGGAGATCATGCACCACACTTGGTACATTAATTGAATATTCTCCCAACCAAGTCATACCTAGATGAATATTGAAGGCACATGTACCTAGAAGAAGTGAAGTTGGTAAAGATTTGGATCTTTTGTATCTACGTTTGTCATGTCTAAATTTTCTGTGAACCTCAAGTTCTAACAAAGGCTCCCTGGTCTTTGAGTTTGATCTTGTTATAATCTTGGGCAATTCTATCTTGAAATTTAAATATCCTACCTAAAATATGATGTATCAAGTTAACTTTATAAAGAAAAAGAGTTAGACCTGAACATTGAGCTTATTTTGTAAAGGTTGTATAAAAAATTGTAAAGGATGTTGATCTTTGACTAAATTATCTCAAAAATACATTTAATTACATGAATATGATCTATATTTATAACTCTAAGCATAAAATAACCTATATTTATGAAACATATGCCAACCTTTGATCAAAATGAGCCATCCTAACCTTACATACTATGAATTTTTAAAGTTTAAGCTAAATTTACCAAAAATAAGCACCAATATCTCAAAGAACTTCAATCTTTGTCTAAAGAAGAACAAAGATGTGTCACAAATAACAAAGGTCAAATATATTTATACTTTTAAGTAAATAACTCACTCAAAATAAAAATATACACTAATTTTAGAGCAAAACACACTAAGATCAATAAAGATTCAAAGAATTCATGGCCCTCCTTTTAGCGCCAATGGGAAATTGCCTTGTTGATGTCTCTAAATGCACCACAGGGTTCCTTAGTGTTTAAATACCACTTCTCATTTTATAATTTGATGAATTTAGAGCATGAGTACTATGTTGTGGCACATTGATGTCACCTATGGTGAAATAGTGATAGAGATATGTATTGGTATCCCATAAATTTATAATAAGTGATGGTTGGGAGCCATCATGGTCCATTCTTTATGAATTATAGGGAATATATGCTAATATTTAGTGTATTATGATCCATATTTAAGCTAAAAACTAATCTAAGTGGATATTTATAATGGTATTTAAACTAAAGTGGTTTGATGTAAAAATGGGCAAAGAGAAGGGTAAGGCTAGAAAGGAATGAGTGATTGGCAATTTTAGTCTCAAACATTATGACAAAGCATCAATCACAACTAAGTATGCATTCAACCAATATATAATGCAATATAACCTAAGCTCAAGTTCCACTATATACTATTCAAACTTCAAAGGATAATGTAAAGAGTCATAAGTAATAACCATGTCTACTTTAAGGATGTATTACTATAATCAAATAACATTTGCACATCTGAATATAGAGCAAAATGAAATGAATAAAAACCTAAGATTTTTTATTTAATTTAGCATATGCACAAATTATAACCCTATGATTAGAAAATTCAAATCAAAATTCAAATATACCATTCAAATTCAAGACATAAACTAGCAATTGAGAGAAAAGCTATATTAGCAATTAGCATATCAAAATGTGGACAATCTTTGTAGAACTATTTTATTATATTAATTGCTTCAAGTGTATGAAATTTTTTCCTATTTTAAAAATGGTAATACATGCCTTTATAGAAATATTAGGTAGTATACCAGTTAGTTACAATACACAAGTGTACAAAAGATAAGGATAGATGTCCTTCCTAAGATGGATCTAGAATACACTTGCTTTCTACAATTAGACTGACCTAGGGGCAATATGCTAATAAACTAGCATATGAATTTACAAATTCTATTTCAAAAAGTTATAAAATACAATATTACCTAATTTTCTGGTGGGGCCCTAGTTTTTTGTTGTTGGAGGATGTTCATGTCTTTAGTATGTTGTTCATCGACTAGTAGTAGATCCATAGTAGGATTTAGGAGATGTTCCTCCTCTTGATCTTCCAAGTCCTTAATTTTTCTATCATTTATAACCCTAGCTTATTATATGCTCCTAGCTTCATTTATCCTTTTTCCATAATTAAATATCTTGTATAGGATCTTATTATTATCAGCCCCAAATTTATCTTTGCTCTTTCCTTTAATTTCTTGTGTACCTAAAGTAGCCCTATACTTGAATTATTCATCACATATGATTATTAGGTTAGTGGGTTGTGCAAGGTTTGTAAACATAGTCTTAAGAAGCTATTAAATCCTTGCAATGAGCTTCTTATCATCTTCTATGAGTCTTTTCATGTTATTGTGCCATGCACTCAAACTTTAAATGTTGTCAACCATAATTCTCAGAATTACGCTCAAGTGTCCCAAACTAATAGTTTTGAATCCTAGGATCTATTTTCTTGTTTGGATGTTGAGAAGTTTGGCTATTTTATCCTTGAAGGCTTGGCATTAGGTGACCAAAATTTTGGCTAATGTACTTTTCCATGATTATGCACGCTACCTTAACTTCATTATTTGAGTACTTAAAACATGTCATAAAATGACTCATCAAGAATCTTGATCATTGCTTCAAGAACTGATAGAATTACCTATGTCTCCAAGTTTTCTTTTTCTTTTTCTAAATTATAGATCCTTTATTTCATTCCTCTAACCCCTGATTTTGCTTGTGCTAATTGGGCTTCAATTAAGCTCTTAACATCTTCTTCATGAATGGTAGCTTCACTAATTTGTTGACCCCCAACTAGGGTTAACCCTAAAAAGGTCTTCACCTTTTGGAAGGTGAATTTCTCTACTTCCACCATAGTTTTATTAATGGTAAACCTCTCCAATCTAGCTATATTTGGATTAAATTACATGGTTGTTGATGACTTTGTAAAGTTTATAGGTTTGGAGACCTCTACAACTATGCTACTTGATGCTCCTATAGAAATTCTCCTACTTTCTAGTCTATGAGTGATCACAATTATCCTTTCTTCTTGCTCTTTTACCATGGCCCTAATCCATGGCTTCATTTCATTATGCACTTCCATAATTTTCAACCTCTATGATTAATCATGAGTGAATAGAGAAGGAATATTTTGTAATTTTTCATAAATGAACTAGTCAGGGATGAGTGGTCCTTGGATTAGGAATTCATCACTGAATAGATTAACTTTACTAGTGGGGTGAGTGAAATCAATCTTGGTCTCTTCCTTGGTCCAATATGGACCAATACTAGCTCTTCTTTCCTCTTCTCTTGGGATGCCACAGGGACAAAATCTTTTCCTTTATCTTCTTTAGACCCCCTTGATTGGACTTGAATCTCTTCAAATAGTTATTTTTCCTTTTGAGTATCATATGCCTCTATAAGTTCGTTGAGGGTACCCTCAAGTGTCTATTCTGGCTCTAAGGCTATCATATCTATTTATTTAATTGGGGAAGGTGGAATTTACGGGAGTGTTGAATATGAGGGACTCTCTTCAGGAATCTCTTCTAATTTTAATTCTCCCACTTTTTCCTTACCATGGCCTTGTTCATCCTAGCCTTGTACAAATTTCCCGTGAGGCTTTGGTTATGGTTGTGGATATCATTGTTCTACTTTGGGTTATTCCTAGGCAATCCCAGATGGTCTAGGTAGAAAGTGATATTGGAAAGGATGAATTTTCCATGCCTCTCTATATAGCTTGTCATCCTTGGTCAATCTATGCTCCAATTAGATGTTATGCCCTTAAATCCTGGCCAAGACTTCTTCATAATTATTAGCCTTAATATAAATGGTGTCATGAACTGATTTGATGTACCTACTCAAGCTTGGGGAGATTTTTATCCTTCAAATGACTAGCCACTATGTTCTTAAGATCCCACATCTTGAGTTCATCAAGTTGAAATCCAAATGAATCCCTATGCTTAGCCATGGTATCAACCTATTTCCAATTCTGAATTATTATTCTTCTAATTATTAGAGGGAAAGGGTGGATAAGACCTTTCCTCTTTTATTTTTAGGTCCCATTAATGCCACTAATGACCTAGGAGGTTATTTCTTACTTTGCAAGTTTACTTGGAACATAAAATAGTAGTCTATAAGGCTGGGACATAATCCCCTCAATCCTGATGACTATGCAGTTAAGGCAGTACCAGATGTCACCCATCATTTCAACATACGTATTGATGAGTGGGTGGACCTTAGGCATGGAAAAACTTGTGATAGCCTCTCTTATGGATGGGTAGACACAATCACAAATAAACTGCATATGGTTCCTATATTTAAAGATATGCAACTTTGAATAATTATAGGAAATAGTGGTTTTTCCCTTAGGAGACCAATTTCTAATACCAGGGAAGATGATTAAGGCAATAAGGGAATCTATTAGGTATGACATCATATAAAACTTCTTAGATGTCTTATTTTGATTTTAATGAATTTCTTGGCCAAGAAAACACTGATCAAATATCTAATTAGAGGGGTGAGCTTTTATTCCACCATAAAATACACATACAGAACCTATATTTTATTCACATAGGTAGTTGAAGTAACTCCAAAGGCTCAATTTAATAGGGTCATTATTATCCTAATTCCCTCCTTGAATTGGACTATGGGGATTTTACCCTCAAAACCCCTAAAGATATGGGGTCCTTGATGTAGCTAGGACCTAAGGATGGAGTCTAGGTCATGGTTGTTGGTTCATTCCTTAATTTGGGATAGGTCTACATGGGGGAGAGGGAGCTTATAATATTTATCAAAAGATATAAAATAAATATATTTTATCTTTTTGGAATTGCCTCCCTAAATGATTCATTAATTATCTACCCTAAAGTTATCAAAGATGGCAGCAAGGATGTCTATACAATGTAGTACTTCATTTTTTGTAGTAGCATGGTAGAGTCCAGCCATCTAGACAACAAACAAGTTCTAATGCCTTCTACTCACCATAGCAATACTCTACTCCTTTTTAATGGGCTTCAATTCCTCCACCATGAAGAAGAGTTTAGACTAAATCCTAAAACCTAGGACATTCAAGGTTGTAAGGTCTAATTTGGTGTCCTTGAAGATTCACCCCTCATTATTTGTTGATAAGTAGAGTTTGATCTCCTCCTTTAATTTCTATATGTGGGATGTCATGGTCTTTATTTATATGAATTATTCACACTAATTTGTAAAGTGGTCTTTTTGAAAGCTTTTTTGTGATAAAAAACACAATCAAGGTCTTCTTGGATCAAATTGTGAACAAATGAATTCAATTGGGTCACTTTTATGTAGGGTTTAGGGTTTTTTGAGCTTTAATGGCAAGATATATCTAGACTTTGGTTCATACATGCTTTGGATTTGATTTGGACCTTTGCCTTTATACCTTTACATTTTTGAGCCCACAAGATTTTTCATTTTGTCTTTTTCTACTTGCATGGTGCCTATGTTGCATTGGTATGAACCTTTCATGAAATTTTTAGAAATGGCATTGATCACTAGCCATTGGTATTTTAAAATACCATCTTTCATTTCACATTGTAGGATAAAAATCCTAGATTAGCATGAGCCATTGACTGTAATCAAGGCTCTTACTTTTGATTGGTTCCTTTTGTTCTAAGCCTCATGGTTGTGAAACTTGGCATCTTTATGTGTCATCCCTTTGCTTCATATCCTATGTTAGTCCTTTGTTGAATGAACATTGGCCACACAAGTTTAAAGGCCTTTGAAAATTCATGAGCACCTTTACACCAATGGTTCATCCTCCAGTGACAAAATTCAAAGCATCAAATCATCTATCAGATCTACCTTGAATATACCTTTGCCACACATCAAGCTCATAGGCTCTCAAGGCCTCATTAAAAAGTCTATAGGAGTCTCACATCATTAGATCATCCTTCAGTGATAAAGGGTGAATTTTTTATTTACAGAGATGCCTTAACTTTAAGTTACTAAATTATTAAAATTGGACTTGGGCTTAAGTTCCTTAGGCTAAAGCTTTTTACATGTTTAATCAGCACAGCATAAACATTATCCTAAGGGACTTATGTTAAGTTTTTTTTTGAATGATATAAAAAGGGACCATGGGTAAAGGTTTTAAGCCAATTTTTTTGTTGTGTTTAAATAAACACAATGTATGTATTGGTCTAAAATATTTATCCCAAGGCTTATAAAATATGCTCAAAGGGATCAAAATGACATAATGGTCTAATAACAATAGGATTTTATTGTATTGACAAAACACATTAAAACCTTTAGCTAGAAATCACTTTCTCTAAGTCTTATGTAACAAATATATTTTCAAATAAGACTCAATATAAGTATTTAGTTTAAGGTTCATGATATTTAAACAAAATGCCATAGGGACCCTAAAGTATAGATTTAGACCATAAGACCATTTCCATTTTTTTGCAGATTGAATATTTCTAGTGTTTGAGCATTTTTTTAGCACTTCCCTTAGCTTGTAAAGTAATTTTGAAGACATTTAGCAATATTTTGGAGTGTTTTTTTTATCATGAGTAGAATAACTCATTAGCTTAAATTTGATGGTCTCATAGACATCAAATATGTTCTTTTAGACATCAAATGATGATCACGTGATTGTTAATTTTAAGCTAATGAAGCTTTTAATTTGATGGGCTTAAAGTTGATAGTCATATGGGCATCAAATATGTCCTCATAGACATCAAATGAAAATCATGAAAACATTAATTTTAAGCCTATCAAAGTATTGTGACCTAATGCAAAAGTGCCACTTGGTACCTCCATGAAGCTTCTAAGGATATTGGACTTGATCTGCTCTATCAAATCAAAATTTGTGATGCAACAGGAGCCATAGGATTATGATCTATGAGCTTGCTTGTGATTGGTTGTTTTTTTAGGCAGGTCCCTTTGCTTTTAATCATCAACTATAAAGGTACCAAGTATTGATCATTTAAGCCTTCTATAATATTTTGACCTTTCAACTTTGCTTCACTCCATCTAATCATATCATCATGATCAAGTGAAAACTATTGATCTTGATATGAGGGTTTGAATATGATTGGTCTAAGGGGTTATGTGTAAGATTGTATTGGTTTTCCTTATGTCACCTGATTAAAGTGTTGTAGGGAAGTGAAAACCATTAGATCATCTGAGATGCATATTATTTAAGTCAAAGTTCAAGCTTTACTCACTCTATAGGATCAAAATATATGATAAAGCAAAGGCCATTGGATCTTGCAAGATGTGAGGAAGTTAAGTTAGGACCACGATGATATAAAAGAATAAGGTTAAGGTGTTAAGGCTAAGGTCTTAATTGTATTAATAAATACATTAGGGCCTTAAGATTAAAACCTTAGGCTAAGATATAAAAAAGGGATTGAGCTAACATAAAAGTGGACTCAGGGAACTAGAACTTAAGCAAAAATATTAAGACTAAGGTCCCATTTGTATTAATAAATACAATGGGGCCTTAGGGTTAAAACCTTAGGTTAAGTTAGAAAATATTAAAAGGGATCCTACAAAACAAATATTATTCCTAACTAGGAACTTAAAAAGGGAAACAATAAAAAGGGCCAAGCATTATAGACTAAGTCTTAGTCATGTTAAAAAACATGACTATGCTTAAAACATGAACTTTATACTTAAGTTTAAAATGGATTTTAAAAGGGTTCCTACCAATCAGTTCCCATCAATATTCAAATTTAAATTGAGGGTTTTATAGGTTTTTGGAACATGAATTTATTAGGAACAAACACAATGGAACCTACAACTATAAGCAATAAAGACCATTTATTAGCATTGTTAGTCAAAATTAAAGAAAAATATAACTAAGTAATCTTGATTTTGATAAAGTGGATGATCTTATCATGCCATATTTTCATGTTCAATTCCTAGGGTTTCTCAAGGGTCCCAATTTTCAAAAATTTGTGGTATGTTTGTCCCAACACTTTTTTATTATCTATCAAGAAGGGAAGCTTCCCTTAATATGCTATTAGGTAAAGTAAAGATAGATATCAAGAATTCAAGCTTCCCTTGCCTTAATCTTTGGCATAGATTAAGTACATAAGGAAAGCTTCCCTTGCCTTATCAAGTAGGGAAGGATTGAGATATAGACAGAGCCTTGAAAATGGTGCTCACCATATATACATAGTTTGGGGGGCATTCTTACACTATCCTTTGATTTACTATATTGGGGACTAGGACATACTCAAATTATGACAAGGCCTTGGTTTGGGATTATCATCACATAGAATAGTGTTGAAATTATAATATAGAGAATGGATATGATATGGGAATAAGAGTATGGGTTTATTTAGGGTTGGATGTATCATTTAGATAGGTAGATATATTTATACATGCTATATCCCATCATATAATGTAGATGTTGCATATGTGTTATTATAGGCCCTATCTCTATCTAGATGAATCCATACATGATCCCCTGTGTGTGTGTGTGTGTGTGTGTGTGTGTGTGTGTGTGTGTGTGTGTGTGTGTGTGTGTGTGTGTGTGTGTGTGTGTGTGTGTGGATTTCTATCTCTATCTCAACTAGTGACATCCATACCCAAGATTAGAGCTTGATAATTCTAATATTTAGCCATTTTCCAATCCTAAAATTCTAAAAATTAAGTATTTATGAGAATGGATTTTTAAAAACTAACTTCTAAATGGTAACCCCTACAACTCTGGAATCTATTTCAAAAGATGTAGAGGGACCCTGATTTGTTATATTTAGTAAAATAAATTTAAAATATAAGAATATGAAATGTAATATAAATTAACTATAAACTTGTACATCATAAATAGGTAAAATCCACCTTAAAGCATTTTGTAAATCAGAGGGTGTATGCCCTTTGCTAAAGGGCATATGCCCTATGTAGTAAAAAGGGTGTAAACTCTTTAACAAAGGGCATATGCCCTTTAATTCAAAAATTTCAACCTTTTTACTATTACCTCCAAAAAAATGTGTTTCAAAGGTCGTATTTCCCTTTGTCTAAAGGGTGTATGCCCTTTCAAAAAGGCTTTCTTTTGAATTTTCCACTTTCCCTCCAAAACTAGTTCAGGTTTAGGCTAGTGGGAGTTGAACCTAACCTAAAACTTGTCATGGACCAGCCCACATAAATTTTATTAAATTTATATATTTTTTATATCTTTGTTGACACGTCTGATTAGGGAAATTTTATTATTTTTAAAAAATAATTATATGGATTTGTAGGGAGGAAAATATAGTTTTTGAATATACGTATATGTATATGTATACATATACATATACATACATACATATAATTTAATGTTAAACTATTTTTTTTAATTATTACTTAATTTATAACAACATACCTCATTATAGACTATATATATTTTTAAAAATACCATTATAAATTTTTTATCGTTAATCAAAGATTAATAAAACTTATATCTCAACAATCTACATGTCTTTCTCTATGTTTAATAAAAATGATTTTCATGAAGTTAAGGTCAAAAAGTTGTGTCTGTACATTTGAAATTTAAATTTTCCATTTGTCTCAATAATATTTGATATTTCCTCTATCTATATATAAAATTTCATTTGTTTAGTCAAAAAAGTGTGTTTGTACATATGCAATTTCCTTATGTTTTCAAAAAATGTACCAATCCATTATCATAAATGCATAAATTTTGCACACTTTTATCATCAGAGTATTGAAAAAAATTATATATTTAGAAACTAGATTCAATATTCCACAATTCATATTCTTATATTATTATCAAATTATTTTTCCAAGTGTTTCTAAAATTCTCTCCAAGTTCAACTATTGTTATTTTTAGAAAAAATCATTACTTTAAGCCCTCCTTTTGTCTTCCATATCCTACATCTACCCTTTCTCACTTCAAATTCAATGGTAATGTCTTATTTTCCTAAAAATTATTCTACACAAATGTTTCTAAAAAATATTCATCGAAGAAGCATGAAATTGGCAGATAAATAGAGGAGAACCAATACGGAGCAATGGATATGAAATCTCACTCTAATACCATATCAGAGTGCACAATGCACTCATACAACTACATGATCTGTCCCACACACCATTACCATGACACTCAATCCATCAGACATTCACACAAATAATCTCATACACAATATAGTCTATATTATTGCCTTAAATGATAATATGTGCAATCATATCACCTTATCATAAGCTTTAGGAGATAGTACAAGAAGAGCCTAATAAATAGACCCATGAATTTGATTCATGCAAAAATAATTTGTTGCATGAAACCAGCATTATTTGCAATGGAATATTTACATTCACTAAATAGTACATGAAGATATTCCTTGCACAAAAATGGACTCCCAAGTAAAGCTTAAAACTTAGTGAAAACAACTAGCATAAATTTGGTTTGGAAATAACCTAAACCATTATCTAGTGTGAACATGACCACTCTGACCAAAAAAAAAAAAAAAAAACTCGTGATTTGACTAAAGTCCCTATTTTTATAGAGTTTTATGTTATTCATTTGGATACAAATATGCGTATTAATTTTTTAAACCCCATTAATGTTTGCCTTAATATTAAGTAGGCTTATTTATGTAAATTTGAATAAATAATATGTGTAAATATGCTTTAACATTATTATTTTTTATGTTAATTGGCTTTTATTGTATAAAATTAAGCAATTAATATTTTTAAAAGGGTGAAAAGGGGGAAATGCCATGTAAATGGAGTAGTTGATGTTGATAAGTATTTAATTAACATACCAAATAAACAAGATGTTATAACTTCAAATATTTTGATACCAAAAATATGTGATTAGTTATTTTAAATTTAAATATTTTTAAACATTTGAAATAATTACTTTTACCCAATGAACATAACATGTCATTATACTTTAACCAATAATCAATAAACTAAACACATATTTATTGATTTTCCTTTTATTAAAATGATATATATCACAAATTTATGTCTCAAAACTTAAAAATTGTATATTAATTATTACATGATACAAATATAGCTTTTGGTGATTACTATAATATTAATGTCAAAGGGAGAGACTAGAAATAAATAAATAAATTATTGCTTATAAGGGTAGTATGTGTGGTAACAATTTATATTTATGGGCATTTAGGATGGGATTACATGTAAGGGACTTGGGCTTTTATTTTTAATATGAAATTGGTTCCATGAGATCGAAAAAATAGCACTAGTATAATAAAATGAATCTCTCCTATAAACTAGGAGCCCCACATTTTTATATAGCAAACTTTTAGCCTAGTAAAGAGGGAATTTAAAGTTTCTCCCACTAGTTTAGGGACTTTTTATCTATATGGTACATTTTCCTTGAATTTTAATAAAAATATGGACCATATATTTGCATATAATTCCTATAATTTTTTACCCAATATTTTTTAACAAAAAAAATAAAAATCTATGAGACCATTAAACTAGGAAAGGATCTTAAATTTTCTTAGCAACTCTCACTACAAAATTTTAGGTATCCCCCTCAACCTTATAAAATGGCTCCTTCATATTCTTTATGTATTATATTATATGGTTTAAATACATTTTCCTGAGTGGTGAATGGTCTAAATTATGTATGTTATTAAACTATTACTTCTAATTTCAACACTTTAAACTTCATTTACGTATACCCGTACAACCCCAAAATCTATCATGTACTTATCCTAACCTAATTTTGGGAACATTCATGTCCCTGACACTTGTCATAATCATATGTATGGTCTTTTCACATTAGTCTATGTTAGTTTTTAAATTGGGTGCATCTAGTTTAACCTTATACATTTTCCACTCCTAACATTTCAAGTCAATCATGTAGGTAAATTTTGTCAATGTTTGAATAAATTCATCTATATACATCCAAATCTTCTCACCCTAACTATTCTACTAATCCCACTTTGTACCTTAATTAATCCCATAGCCATAGTCCTAATTAAATAATTAAATCCCATTCCCTATTAAATATTTTCTACACCATACTAACCTTCCTACACCCCCATGATATGTTAATCCCTTCATTATTCCTCGAACACCCCATTAAACCACTAATCCCACCTCAATTATTAACTACTTTCCCCACTTTCCAATTTAAAATTCAAAATATTATACCTACCCCCTAACCAACCTATCCTTTGCCTTTCCTACATATATACATCCTTAAACCTCCTTAAAACCCCTAAATTAATCCTTATTTACTCCTAATCAAATATATAAGCCTTTAAAATCTAGAGCCTTCTCTAACTATCTAGAATTCTCTAAAACTAGAGAGTTCTAATGAATTTAAATTTTTGTTAAATCCTCCTCCATCACCCTATAAATAACCAAGCATGGAGCTTGGTTAGACTAATTAGAAAACTTTAAATCCTTGAAAATTTTCATGAATATATCCAAGATATATTATCCTTCATACTCTCATTGCATCCACACTATCCTTGCATCCAAAGAAGCCATTAATCCTTTCATGCTCACTTGAAATCTTGAAGCCACCATTATCAAGCAAGCCAACAAGCAAGTAAAAAATCCTTGGAGAATACATTTGAAGATATTGGAGGAAATACAAGAGAAGCAAGGTGATGGTAAGAGTCCTCTTTTAAATTTTTATTGCTTCCATATTCTCTTATTTTGATGTTTTTGTATATTTTGGGTTAATTTATTATAAATAATATATTGAATCCATAGCTCAGATTTACAAGCATACATTGGCAACTATAGTGAGATCTCTCCTTTAAACTAACCCTTATGTGTGTAATACATGTTCAATCAGATTGAAGGAAAAATTAGAGAAAAATTGGGCTCTAAAATTTGGAAATACTCACATCCTAAATGGATTACAATTTCACACTATAAATTACAATTTTACACAGGTGGTTTTGCAGAATGCAGTTGCGGTTTTGACTAGCTACATGAACTAATCATTAATTATTGACCTTTTTGGTGGTTTTATGTCCTCTTGAAAAATTTCTTCTTGATAGAGGTGATTTTTAAATACATATATACTTTTGTTTAGTATATTCATGATTTTGACTTAAGTATTGTGCTAAGGTTAATATTAAGCATTTTCACTTCTTAATGGCTTTTATACTCCTACCCTAACCTTGTTATCTTACAAGGATAAAATAAATTTGTTATCACTCTTATAATAAGTAGGTTTTTTATATTTATCAAAATGGCTTCTCTCAAGTTATGACATTGATTTCCATTTGTAGTTTTGCATCTACAAATTGTAATTTTGATTTAGGCATAAAATTACTAACTAAAAACCTATGATTCGCTCTCTAATAATTTCATTATCTTTATTTGATTTTAATGTAATAATAGGGAAGGAGATACTCTACTCAAACAAACAAATTACCCTAGAAATAACACTTTGACTACATTCTATAATATTGCTTCTCTGTAGTTGGTTTTGAATCCTACTTGCGATTTTGAAAGTTACAGAAGTGGTTTTGATAGTAAACAACTAGATAATAATTGTTACCATTATAGTTTCTCATATTTAATTATATATATATATATATATATATATATATATAGGTAGGGTTTTATTTTTGAACTAAGAATTTGAATCAAGAGAGGTGATTAGTATTGTGTTAGTCCTAAAATGAAAATAAATTAAGAAAAACACACTAACTAGCACATAGCTCTAAGCCTAGTTACTAGGGTGAGCTTAAAAACAAAAAAAATGAAAAACACAAATAAAAATTAAATAAAAATAATAATCCTTCACATTCATTGGATGCTTCAAATGCTTGTTGTAGTTCCTTGTTCGGCTTGTGCTCATGAAATCTTCATCAAAGAAGGCTTGGCTATCTCCTGTTCTCCTTGGCACATTGTGGCTTTGGCTTGGCTTGGCTCAATATTTTGGAATCATAAATTTAGCATGTGAGAGTTATTATAATCAAATTTAAATGGTAAATTTTCACAAATTAAGATTAAAATTCAATAGGCAAGGCCTCCTATTTATAGATTTTTAAGATTGCTCAGAATCAACCTGAATCATCCATCTTCAGATGAAGATGTTTGGTTGAGGATTAATTCAATTTTTTGGAATTAAATATATAATTATCCTCATCATGAAATTGTAAAAATTGGAATTTAATAGGCATGGAGGGTCATTATGAGGCATGAGAGACCCATAATCCTGATATTTATAGCATTTATGGCCTAGGGATGTCATCCCAAGAAATAAGGTCACCTGATGATGCAAATATTCAATATTCATTTCCAAAAATAAGTATTCAAAAAGTTTCCATGGAATTATTAATTAGGATGTAATTTGGTTTAATTAGATATTAAGCATGATTAAGCACTTTATGCACAAATTACTCAAATTGATCAGAATGCCTTGTTATTGGTCTAAAATTTGACTAGATTAAAATTGGAAGTCAATGTCAAATGCATTAGATCCATTATCCCATTTAGGATGTTACCAATAGAAAATAACAAAGGAAAATGTATTTTGTAATATATTTGATAGGAAAAAGCAATCTATAGCACCCAAGTGCAAAACTGGCATTTTGACTCAAAGTGATTTGATCAAAGTTAGCTGGCCCATAAATTGTATTACCCTATTTTTTGATACCCTAACCAAAATCAGTGCTTAAATATATCAATTTTGACATAATTTATCATGATTTAGTGTTTTCAGGCCAAATTGTGCATTTTGGTCTAAAATTGGTCAAAAGCCTAGTTGGAGGTCATCGGTGGCTAGATTTAGCTATCTATAGTTTGTCCCTATTTGGAAAGATGTTTCAAACCATAGGCAAAGTAATGTATTCTCAAGGAATGAGAAATGGCCTATATTCCAAAAAGAATATAATGATTAAATAATAAATCTCCAAATGGTTTTGGGAAGCTTATGATGATTGTGCCCTAGTTAGGGCTTATTAGCAAGCATAACTCAAGGATATAACCTGGAATACAGATTAAAGAACTATTCTTCCCAAAAATATTTGGAGATTTTTTCTTTAATCATCATCTTATTTTTGGAATATAGGCCATTTCTCATTCTTTGAGAAGACATTTATTTGCCTATAGTTTGTAACATCTTCCCAAATAAGGGCAAACTATAGACACCTAAATCTCACCACTGATGACCTCCAACTAGGATTTTGACCAATTTTCCACCAAAATGTACAATTTGGCCTAAAAACACTAAAACTTGCTAAATGACATTAAAAATGATATATTCAAGTGCTGATTGTGGCTAGGGTATCATTAAATGGGGTAATCAATTTATGGGCCAGCTAACTTTGATCAAATCATTTTGAGTCAAAACGCTAATGTTGCACCTGGGTGCTCTGGATTGTTATTTTCTATCAAATATCTTACACAAGACATGTGTCTTTGTTAGTTGTTATTGGTAACATCCGAAATGGTACAATGGATCCAATGCATCTGATGTTGACTTCCAATTCCAATCCAATCAAATTTTGGACCAATAACAAGGTATTCTGATCGATTTGAGTAATTTGTGCACAACGTGATTAATCATGCTTAAGAGATAATTAAACCAAATTAGAGCCTAATTAATAATTCCATGGAAATTTTTTGAATACTTATTTTTGGAAATGAATATTGATTATCTGCGTCATCAAGTGACCTCATTTTTTGGGAAGACATTCCTAGGCCATAAATGTTATAGATATCAAGATTATGGGTCTCCCATTCCTCATAATGAACCTCTATGCCTCTTTAATGCCCATTTTTCTAGTTTCATGATGAGGATAATTATATATCTAATTCTCAAAAATTAAATTAATCCTCATTCATCTCAAGATGGATGGTTCAAGTTGATTCTGAGCAATCTCAAAAATCTATAAATAGGAGGCCTTACCTATTAAATTTTAAGCTTAATTTATGCAAATTTACCATGTCAAATTTATTCCAAAGAGATCTCACATGCCAAATTTATAATTAAAAAATATTTAGCTAAGTCAAGCCAAAGCCACAAGGTGCCAAGGAAAAGAGGAGATAGCCAAGCCTCCTTTGATGAAGACTTCATGAGCACAAGTTGAGCAAGGCACTACAACAATAATTTGAAGCATCCAAGGAAGGTGAAGGATTCTTGTTTTTCTTTACTTTTTAGTTGGTTTTTTTTCATTTTTTTTTTAATTAAGCTCATCATAATAACTAGGCCTAGAGATGTATGCTAGTTAGTGTGTTTTATCAATTTATTTTCATTTTGGGACGAACACAATACTAATCACCTCTGTTCAATAAAATTCCTAGTTCAAATTATTGTCATAATTAGTATAAATATACCTTTTTGAAAATTATATATATATATATATATATATATATAATTATAAAATTTTAATCTATACAAAACCACTTCTCGATAGAAGTGATATTATTTCTATAAGCAATTTTGAGGTGACAGACAGTTTTGAAATATAGTTAAAGAAAAAGTGTTGTTGTTTATATTTAATAATATATAATTTTTAGTAGTTAAGTGTTTAGTTTTTTAAATAATTTAAATTTCTACACTTCATCCATCTTAGGTAATCATAGCATTATTAGTTATGTATATCTGCCTGAAAGCAAAACTACTTCTCAAAAGAAGTGATATTGATTTCCAAAGGAGATTTTGAAAATACATCTATGGTTTTGACTTAGTTTAGTTTTTTAATACATCTACCTGATAGTATCTAATTTAACCCCACTTTAAACAAAATAATATCCTTTTTGGCATTGTAAAAATCTTATTTGGTAACCTATTTTTTAAATTTATTATTTTTCCTATAAGTTGTAAAGCTACCTCTCAATATCTACAGTTTTGATCTCTAGTAGTGGTTTTGATTAAACATAGGTGATTTTTATTAACCATAGGTGATTTTGATTAACCATATAGTTATTTTTAGATAAATATAAATAAAATTACAGATATCCTAATTGTGGTTTTCTCCTATCAACTATAGTTTTGCATCTCTAGAATTGATTTTGAAATTTTAACTCTGTGTCACTATGGAGGAGCAGTTTTGTAGGGGTAAAAGGAAATTTTGAATTTTATTAAGAATTTAATAAAAAAATAATATGCAAAACACCTAAATAGGAGTCCCTAATTTAAAAATTAGATTTTAATTTTGTTGTATATATATCTTTAATTTTCTAATGTTTTTTGTCTCAAATAACTAAATAATCAATTAGATAAATATATTTGTTTGCCTATTTATTACCCCAAATTTTGATTTTATAGGGTGAAACATGACATGGAATTCATTCTCATGCACTTGCCTAGTCTTTAGGGGTTGGTGATGCAGATTTCATCACTATGCATTCAACCACACTCTATGTTTTAGAGTATAAATATCAGGGATAACCATCATTAGGTCAATCATTTGACCCCATATAGGTCTTCCATGAAGGGGTAGAGTTAATTCTATAACCCAATAATTAGATAACACCCTACATAGATTTGGGCCCCATATACCTTGTATATATTGAGGATGCCTATAGAAACCTTATTCAAACCTAACATAGGCACTTTCGACCATAATAGGTGACTTGTTACCAAAGTCAATATCATCTCCCAAGTGACCATTGAGTGAAAATGGGGTTGACAGGGTTTAGGAGTGTAATCACATAAAAGTGTTAATTGGATGCTAAGAGTATCACTTGATTTAACCTATCTCTAAGCTAGCCATAGACCTATCCTTGAGAATTTGACTTAGTTTTATAGTCATTTAGTAAACCAAAGTCACCTACATCTAGTTAAAACATAATCCCATAACTATCATCTCAGACCCCCAATTCAACTTACTTAGTAGTTTACTAATATGACGTTAATGCCATATTTGGGACACTACAGCCACATGGCACTAGTGTCCCTAATTAGATGCTACTATCCTTATCCCTAGCTCTTCCCAAATAATAATTTTTCAAATGTGTGCCCCTCCTAAAGTTATCTTAAGCATAATTTCTTATCCACACAACTAGTAGAACCCTATAAATACAATTCTAATCCACCTATATTCACTAGATGATAAATACATGCAAAATCTATTCAAACCAAAGACAAAGTTGAGAAAAATCAAGGTAATCGATCCCTATTCTACCCTACTTCTACATACTATCATTTAAAGTAGCCTTAAGCCCAGTTTTCAAACATTTTAAATCTCAATCACATTCAATGCATCCAAGCCTACTCTCATTCTGGGATTCACTTGCACATGCATCAAGCACTAGGTGGGATAACTACATCGACCTTGATCCCTCTCTAAAGTATTGGTATGTAGGTAACTCTCTTCATAGTAGGGTGTTGATGATGTACAATCCATCCTAATAACACATAAATTATTTTTCATGTCATACTTGCAAGGAGGATTAGGTTTTGCACACTAAATCATGTTTTCTATAGCACAACATAGAGCTCTAGGTTTCATGCATGTAGGAACATGAAATACAAATACATGCATAGGTACTCCTAGAAAATAGGAACAATATTTCAAAGGGGACATTAGTGACACATTGAGTAAACTACACACAAATGGTAATACTATCCATACTAGGCACTACTATCTAGTGAGTAGATGAACACCATAATCCTATTAAAGACATGGATAGTTATCCAGATCTCAACTTTCGTAACCCAAATCATCGTCATAAATCAAGTTTTAGATGTCTCTATTTATGCCTATTTATTGTTATTTTTAGAAAGTTAAAGAAGGTCAAAGTCACAACAAATAAGTACTTAATTATTGTATATTTATTTGACTGATTTAGACATCTCATCCCTTTAATATAAACATAGGATTTTCATTGTAAAACCTAAAAAATTTAAATCATTTGGTGAACCCATCTTACTTTGAATATCACTTCAAACCCTAGATTACATTCATCTAAATTTTTTGAAATAAATTTAGGGATGAATACTTCTAATTTTATAATTTTTTTAGATAACCTAGCTAATTAATATCAATTTCATATTAGGGTTTCAATTTATTTTACATCTAATTTAAATTGTTACAAAGAAACTCTAGATTCCAAAACCCTAACCTTGAACACACTTAGGGTTTTAATCCTTTTTTTTGTATACTTATATTTTAATTCTAAAAATATCATATTTGTTACAATATTTCATTTTTTTAAAATCTCATATAGATTAATATTCTTAAAAGGTTTAAATTATACAAAACTTGTTTTCCTACCCTTCAACCTACAATGTCATAATTTAATAACAAATTTTATGAAAATGATAAGCATCAGCTACAAGACTTTGTGTCTAAACATAAGGATATATAAGATGATTCATAAACATTCTTCAAGAGGAACTCTAAAAGGCAAACAATGGTTAATATTCAACCCCTCCAATTAACAATGTAGTTACACCTTTAGTTGATCTAGCTTAACCAACTTAGATATGACAACCCAAGATTGTTATTCAATAATCAAGGATAAATACACCATTTTTGGCTAGTTATTATACTCCAGATGTATAATCCATTATGTAAGAGGTTATTACTCTATATTCTAAGGTGTTACATCTTGAACAGGGAGTAGTTAAGCCATCACATGCTTTGGATTACAACATTATCTTACATACACCTTTGACACATCACATAGCAAAAAATACTTTACCATCAAATTTCATGATACCCAAGATCACATTATTTGAAGCAAGGGTGACCTAGAACATTTCCTTAAAGTTTTTCATGCATCATACTTAGATGTGTGTGTAAAGATTGGCTTCTTACGAAGCTATTTCCACAAAGTCTCAAGGATTATGCTCTATAGTGGTTCTATGATTTGTCAAATCAGTCTATCATGACATTGAATCCTTTATCTAATTATTTCCTATCACACTTATCTATTGACATCAGTGATAATATATCCTATGCATAAGTGGCACATCTAAAGCAAAATTTAAATGAGCATATCACCAATTATGTCTTGTGATATAAGACAAATTATCCAAATTAACTATCCCCATGGAATATAGAATATTCAATATATATTTAAATAGATTCTATTACCAACACTTCAAAAAGATATCTTATTCAAGAAGTTTCCCATATTTACTGATATGTGACACACAATTAAGGAAAGAGCGGTTAAACCCTTAGCAATGGGAAAACTCAAAGACATAAATGGATTAGATTAAACTATTAAGAGTAAAAAAAAACCTCCATACAAAGTTAAGACCATAGAAAAAAGTGCTTAATAGGCCATAGTTAATGCAGCTTTAAATCCTTCTCCTAGATTTGTTTTATTTGATCCTCAGCACAGAGTCTTCACTAATTTTTTGGAGTCACCAACACGAGTTATACAACTATTATAATGCAATGTCATATCTCTCCCTACCATTAAAGAGGTTGATACAACATGACCTCTTTTAAATAGTTATGACTCAAATGTATTATGTATCACATGGCACTAGGCCACATGATAAATAGATGCATTAACCAAAAGCACTAGATATAAGATCTCATTAAAGCTAATATTATTGATGTGCGCACACCCACAGAGGCACTAAAATATCAAATAGAGGTAATGTAACTAGATATATTTTCATATATTTTCCAAAAGCATATAACTAATGAGGTAAGGGAACATCAGGTGTTCACTATACAACTACGGTCATCCTCCTCTAAATTCTTATCTCACAGTTACAAAAGAGACACATCTACCACATAATATTATTGTCATGTATCAAACTATAGTGCCACCTAGACCACTCAACATTTTTTAGAGTATGAGATTATAAATGATGACATATATTTACATGCATGCTTCATACAAGCATATATAGACCACCATCCTATTTACAGTATTATGGTTGACAATAGATCAAGTATAAGCATGTGCACCATGACACTATTATAACACTTGGGATACACAAAGTGGGATATATTCCCCATAGATAAAACCATTATTGGTTTTAGTGTCCACATTCAAATCTCTATTGGGGCTATTATGCTTCCATTATAGGTTGGACTAGCACACATAACCCCTCAATTTTTAGTAGTACTTAGTGCAAGGTTTTTTGAAATATTATTGGGTAGGCCATGGATACAACATCTCTAATCCATATCATATATAATATAATGATGCTTGAATTATATGAATGATAACTAGGTGGTTAATATTGAGGGTGTCCCATATGAGTATCCTCTTCCCATCTCATAGGTAGTTCTAGCATAGTTTTCAAGTATAATTCCAGCATAGACACTAGTTATGATTATAACATTATTAGATATTACATAGTTATCAATTAAAATAGAGAGTATAAATCCTATCCATACATCATAGTGTTTAATAGAGTCCTCAAAGAAGGCCAATTTTACTTCTACAATATCTGCATGTAAGCATACTCTCCCACAAAGACTATTATTAGAGAGATAATTACATCAAAGATACATCATATATTCTAGAGGACCTTATTCTATTTAATTTATGCCAAGATAAATTATATTGGGGTTTAATGGTTCTCAACACAAGTTACCTACATCACCTATAACTTCTACTTCTACCAGATGGGTCCCTAAGACCCCTATAGTTCATAAGGCATCACATTTAGTGCCACAACATCATAACATCACTAGTCAAGTAGCTTCAAATTTAGATTATACAACACACCAGATCATGGTCTCACTATTGCCCATTCACATTACATGCATGATCATAGTTCCCCTCTTTGATACAGGTCATGATTATGGTGACTCTCCCATGAGACTCCTTAGTTAGAATGGTTCCTAACCTTGTACATAATTTCTTCTCTCTCTCACTCCTTGCACATAGTTTATTTTCATTTTATTGTACATATATTATACTCAAAAAATACAAAAATAATATAACATGTCAAAATAAAAAAACTTTTAAATATTTCAAACACACAAAATTTTATAGGTTGTATGCATTGTTATGTTTACATTTCTATTGCTTGCCAGATATTACATATTGCTAGTTATCCTAGTATAATTATTTTTATCATACATTTATGATTTACTTGTTCTTATCAAGTTCTTATAAATTCTAAATATGACTCAAGTCCATTACACTGATCCAGGTCAGCTATCATTTACCCATTAGAGGCATTTGCCCTGATCCAAGTTTATACATTTGATACATCCACCCACTTGGGGACATCTCTTATATAACTATTATAACTAGGTTCTATATTACATACTATACATTCCAATTTATGCATTGATTTATATTGATATCGATCATTGGTACTTATTTCTCAAAAAAAATCCAACTATCACTAGTTAGACTCAATTTATATGTATCCTAGAATCTAATAGATTTGTACTACAAAATTATACATGCTTTCATTTCATGTTCCTATATTACACTTGATTGTGTTATTATGCTTCTTCCATCTTTGAGGGTATTTGAATATGCCATTATTCTTTGGATCTACACAACTTCTTTGATTTTATGCCTTAGACATGTGCACATGTCCCCTTGTGTGTGATTTTTCCTTCTTCTATACATAGACATTTAAACATGTCATTCTCTATGGCTCTACACCAAATTAGTTGTTGCTTGTGTATGTGGACATTTAAACATGTCCTATGTCTTAATTTTCATATCTAGTGGCATGCTCCCATGTCCCTTGTATTATGTACCCTTAGCCTACCTTCTATGTGACTCATGTATTTGTATGTCTACTTCCTTGTATGCTTCTACACCATGACACTTGTATTTGATTATTACACACACACTAATTTTTTATGCCATGAGGGACCTCATGCATCTACCCTTCCTACTTGGGAACTATGATGGACATCATGCCCCATACCCCTAGGTAGTTAATCAAATTTTGATGTTATATACATTGATTACATCTATATTGACACCCTTATGCAATGTTAGATTACAACATACATCTTACATTACCTACTTATGCACAAATTTATTTACATTTTGATGTTATGTTTATACATTATATTAAAATATCATGCACATCATCTAACTAACACATTTTATAGAGATAATTATTTAGAGGGAATTTACTACATAGGTTTCATAACTACCCTCAAAAGAGGGTGAATTCATAAGGGTTTATCATAGAGATTAGGCTCCTACTTTTTATTCACAAATACATTTCAGTACCTAGGCTCAATTTTAGATATCAAATTTAATACAGACACATAACAAAATAGAGATTCAAAATTCAATACAAATCACTCAAAAATTAGACCAGATAGTCATTAGCACCTAGATTGGGACACTAGCAGTATATGACATAATTGCCCACTACATGGTGATACTATCTAGTAGCCCTAACTTCAAAATAGTCCATAATATTTAAACTAGTACACTAGGTATAGTACATATTCTCATAGATACAGTCATAGGTTTGGTATTTGTGTTCAAATTTAGCTCTAATTCATTCATTTAGCTCATAGTCATACCATTTCCTTAGATTTTGGGGCATCATGCACATCATGATGACTCCAACATTTAATTTAATTACACAAATTCATTTATTACATACTCAATTTAGATTCAATATACTTAGATCTTAGACTGGGGGCATATGCACAACACATTGGTTTCCATATACTCAGCTTCAAATAGGTTGATTATATGGAATGGAAAACTCCATGGCATTATCTACATTATACACACTTGTTATCACATTTTAGGTTATCACCACATTCATGACTTACTCCATCTACAATGGTTGGCATTCTTGAGTAGCTTAGAGCTACCTAATATACCTGAGTGGTTATGGATATAAATACATAATTATATTTACTCAATTAAATACTTTCATCACTTTGTGTAGTATAGTTATAGATGCATCTACTTCACATAGGTGGGAGATGATGGAGTCATGACCTACTTAAGTTCTTGAACCACCTACATGAGAGGTTTAAAACACACTTATAGTCTTATCCAAGCTATTCATAGATATCAATATCCATTGAAAGGGGTGGGAAATGATGGTGTCAAAATTGGATTGAGCTCTTGAGCCACTCATATGAGGATTGAGCAAGTCATCAACTCAATTCAAGATATTCAATGATATGATCACTATGTACACTCACAAACACAAGTTATCACCAATTTCATGCATTGGTTTGCTTATCCAATGAGGTGTATCTATTCCTTTCCTCTCTCTTTACTCAACTTTTACTTAGTTACATTTATTTTAGCATTGTCTTTTAGTTTTGATCATCTCTTAAGTAAGGACTGATTATTACATGTTTCATTGCAATTAATTGTTTTGGATCATGTTTCACATACCCAAATCTAGATTCACATATTCAAACTCAACTACATGGGCTTCACTTCCAAGGTAAGTCTAGATATGATTTGTTTTCCTTTATACTATTCATTTCACTTTGTTGCATTACTAGCATAAAGCGGGGTAAATATAATCACCTAAAAGTGGTTATTTCATGCTAAGAGTATCACTTGAGTTAACCTATCCCTAGGCTAGCCATAGACCTATTCCTAAGCATTAGACTTAATTTTCCATTCATTCAATATACCTAATTCACCTATAACCACTCAAAACATAGTCCTAGAACTATTATCTTAGACCCTAATCCAGCTTACTTGGTAGTCTGCTAATAAGATAGTAGCATCACATTTGGGACACTCTAGTCATATGGTGTTAGTGTCCCCACTTGGGTGATACTATCCTTAGCCCTAGCTCTTCCCAATATATAATTTTTCAAAAATGTGCCCCCTCCTAAGGTCATCTTAAGCATACATTCTTATTTTCAAAAGAAACAAAACCCTATAAATACAAGTCTAATCCACCTCTATTCACTAGATGGGAATTAGATGTAAAATCTATTCAAACCCAAGACAAAGTTAAGTAAAAACAAGGTACTTAATCCATATTTTGACCTACTTCTACATCCTACCATCTATAATAGTCTTAAGCCTAGTTTTCAAACATTTTAAAGCTCAATCACATTCAAGGCATCCAAACCCACTCTCATTCTAGTATTCACTTGTAATTGCATCAAACATTAGGTGGGAGAATGACATCGAGCTTAATCCCTCTTTGGATTATTAGTATCTAGGAAACTCTCTTCACACTAGGGTATTGAGTATATCTAGTCCATCCTATTAACACACACAAATTATTTATCATGCTATACTTGCAAATATGATTAGGGTTTGCACAGTAAATCATGTTTTCTAAGCACAACATAGAGTTCCAAGTTTTGTGCATTCAGGAACAAGACATATAACATAGGAGAAGGTGCTCCTAAAAAATACGAATAGTCCTACAAAGAAAAAATTAGTGCCACATGGTAACATTACACATAGATGAC